>JAOTON010001855.1:570000-1062661 GCA_034440635.1 Lepas anatifera | reverse complement strand
TCTGCCATCAAACGTCAATGAGGGAATGGAAGGCACTTTTTTAAGAAAGAAGGTTTGTTGTATTGTCTTGGACACAATGAATTTTATGGCCCATTTTTTCCCGTAGCCCCGTAGTCGAGGGGTTAGATGATGACCCGGTGACCTAGGTCAGATGGTGACCTTGACCTTATCTTAGATCAGGTCATTGTTATGTTTTGACCTAGTATAGTAATATTATACGTTATTCGATTCATCCTAACGAGAAGAAGTGAATGGTGCCTAAAATGGATCCCTAATCAATTCTGTCAGACACTAGAGCCCATAAACAATAACCTATCGCCTTCCTTGGCCTGTGATGACCTCAATATTGGCCTGAGTCAAAAAGTGACCATGAGGTTTCGCTATGGATTTTATGGGCTATCCGCAAGCTTTCGCGTTTTTCGCTATCCTGCATAGGAGCCAAGATCGAGGGGCTATTTGAAACCCCCTCCCCACCATCAGGGTGAAGCTGGCTTGGAGGCCCACCGGGGCTGGTGTTAAAATCCGAGACCCACTGCATTCCAGCATGTCCTCAACCCAGACAGAGTTAATTGTTTGCCGTCGAAAAAACGACATGGGTCAGCGCCGGTACGTGCCGGAGGCAAGCCACGCACCCCACCGTTGCCAAAACCTAAAATGGTGATGAAGCCGCATGAACGCACTTGCGTGCAAAATATCAAGCTCTTAGCTTCAGCCCTTTTGGTCCAATTTACTTCAAAGTGTTATGACACACGACGGACAGAGATCTTATGCACCCAAATCGGTCCGCTCAGGGGACCCCATTCCAGCTCATGGGCCCCGAAACCACCTTACTAAGGTACCATACATCACTGCAGGGCCCCTAGAAGCTCAGCACAGGGGTCGCTGATTAGCTTAGGTGGCCAGATTAGCTTAGGAGCCCCACTCAGATCAGTGACCCCCAGGCTGGCTTATATAGTGTCTCAGAACAGCTCAAGGGACTGCCCGTTCAAACTCACGAATATAATCCCAGCTCAGATCAGTGATCCTAGAACAGTTCAGGGCGACCGAGATCAGCTCAGGGCCCCCAGTCCAGCACAGGGGGCTTCAGATTAGCTTTGGGGGCCCAACAGGGCCCCAAGTCGGCTGATATAGGGTCCCAAACCAGCTCAGAGGTCCCATTGGAGCTCACGAACTCCAGCTCAGCTCAAGGACCCAAGAACAGTTTAGGAGCCTCCAGACCAGCTCAGAGGCCTCTGTTAAGTAAAGGGGGCACGCAGATTAACTCAAGGGTCAGACTACCTTAGGGCCCCAGCTCAGTGTAAGGGGGCCTAGGTCGACTCACATAGGGTCCCAGAAGAGGGAGAGAGAGAGACCCTACGAAAACACCTAACAACTTACGTTAACAGTAACACATTAAGTCCCTAGCATACACATTTGTGATGCATTTTTGCTTGTCGCACTGGGGTCAGTCACCGCTGCGGGTGGAGACAGCCATATAGCCACCGTTCTGACGATGTCCGCTACCATGCAATTGTCGAAACTTCCATAGGTGTTTTCGTAGGAGTCTCTCTCTTTCTTCTCTCTCTCTCTCTCTCTCTCTCTCTTCTGGGACCCTATGTAAGTCGACCTAGGCCCCCTTGTGCTGTCACACGAACCTCTCGGTTTTATATATTTTCTGGACCCGAATCAAAATATGTTATGCACCTAAATAAAAAGAACACCTCAAGGGGAGTACATGTACAGGGGGCCCAAACCATCTCAGGAGTCCCTAGTTCAGCAGAGGGGTTCATATTAGTGTTGGGAGCCCAGCTCAGCTTAGGGGTTCCCAGGTTGGCTGAAATAGGGTCTTAGATTCAAGCTCATGGCTCCCAGCTCAGCTTAGGAACCTAAAACAACTCAGGGTCCTCAAACCAGCTCAAGAGGCGTCAGTTCCACTCAGGGGGCCAAATTAGCTCACAGGGCATCAGAGGCCTCTTCACAGGCCCCAAGAACAACTCACAGGGCCCTAGATTGACCAATAGGACCTCAAATCAGGTCAGGGAGCAGATCTGCTTAAAAGGGTGTCCCAGACAAGCTATCAGGCCCATTTGGGTTCCTCGTTTAGTTGCTAATATTTCTATATCTGTTGCAGCGGCCCCACCACAAAAAATGGGGGGGGAGCGGGCAAGCAATAGCCCACTACCCCCCCGTCCCTGGTTCCTACGCCTATAATGGTTGAAATGGTGTGACTAGCGTCCAACGGGGAACATGATCACTTCCATTAGGCGTTATGCATGGTGCATCTGCTCGCTGATTTCCGCTTAAATGTCACATTTAGAACAGAGCTGGACAAGTCTGAAGGCCGGGCCTGCCACAAACGTCACTTCTCTGACTTGAGCGCTATTGTACTGATGGCTGGCTTGGAGATATTTGGAAGGCGTGGAGGACGAAAAGGGCACAGACCACTTCACACTAGAATTTTGCGGTGTTTGGTATCTTGATGACCTCTCCACGCAGCTTCCATCCCTGAGTGCGTGTGGGCGTCCTTCACACTATTGCGACGTACTTCCATTGCTGAATTGCGGACGCCACTAAAAGCTGAATTTCTGCTGAAAACTCTGCTTCCGGCGAGAGCGGCTGCTTTTCATCTGGCTGCAGCTGGTTGAATGTCGCCCTGACGCGGCAGTGAGGGGCGTCTTGCTCTGGGTAACGATGCCGTCCGGTTAGCCTTGGCCAGTTGGTCTGATGTCTCTGATGTCTCTGGGGCGTGTCCTGCACCTAGTGGGTCTTCGACAGCCTGGTACAAGGTCCTCGGCCACTTCTTTGTAAAATTCAAACAGGTATATAAGCTTGACGCTGCAACTATCGGCATCATTCAGCTGTTTATCAACATGAAGTGTATTGTAAGTGCTTTCTTCCGTTCTTTAGTGATAGGGAGGGTGTCAACACCAGGGGAGGGCTTGCGGGCCATCTCGGAGAGCGATAAGTCTGCAGACGCCCACTTTTTGATGTAACGTATCTCCTATAGGGATTAATTTAGCTTAAATCGCTAATAATTCAGAATTTAAGGTTGTCCTTATGCTGTTTCCACGAAGCATCAGCGTAGTTTTATTCGATCTGAGCGCTTTCACCCATGCACGTCGAAAGTGGGGGGACGGTGGGATGCGTCTCTCCTTCTGGCGAATCAGGGAGGTCGTCTCCCGAAAATTTTGGAACTGGACTTGATTTCTTACATTTTATCCCTGTTAACCCCCCATCGGTTCCTTTACTTTTTTTTTTTTTTTTTTTGGGAAAAGGAGAAAAAGAAAAAGACGGTTTAGGGGGTTTTTTTTCTTTTTTTTTTTTTTTTTTTTTTTCTTTTTTTTTTTTTTTTTTTTTTTACTTTTTTTTTCCGGAGACCAGGTGGACTAAATTAGCTTATTTTTTTTTTTTTTTTTTTTTTTTTTGGTTTTTTTTTAAAATTTTTTTTTTTTTAAATTTTTTTTTTTTTTTTCCCTTCTTTTGTTTATATGTTTTTTTTTTGGGTTTTTTGTTTTTTTTTTTTTTTTTTGTTTGTGTTGGGTTTGTCCCGTGCGGTTTGAATTGAAAAAGAAATTTTATTTTTATAAAAAATATAAAAATAAATTAATTTAAAAAAATTTTTTAATTTTTTTTTTTTTTTTTCTTTGTTTTTTGTTTTATTTTTGTTTTTTTTTTTTTTTTTTTTTTTTTTTTTTTTAAAATTTAGTTTTTTTAAAAATTTTTATTTTATTATTTTTTATTTAATTTTTTATTAAATAAATAAAGAATTATTTTTTTTTTTTTTTTTTTTTTTTTTTTTTTTTTTTTTTTTTTTTTTTTTTTTTTTTTTTTTTTTGTTTTTTTGTTTTTTTTTTTTGTTTTTGGGTTGGGGTTTAACTTTGGGGGGGGGGGTTTTTTTTTTTTATTTTTTTGTAAAAAAAAAGAAAATTAATTTTATTTTTTTTTTTATTTTTTTTTTTTTTATTATTTTTAATAATTTAAATTTTTTTTTTTTTTTTTTTTTTTATTTTTTTTATTTTAAATTTAAGTTTTTTTTTTTTTTTTTTTTTTTTGTTTGAAAGAGTTAATATTTTTAACAAAAAAAAAAAAATTGTATTTTTTTTTTTTTTAATTTTAGTTTTTTTTTTTATTTTTTTTTTTTGTTTTTATCTTTTTTTTTTTTTTTGGGGGGGGGGGGGGGTGGGCCCCCCTGTGGGGGGGGGGGGGGGCGGGCCCCCGGGGGGGGGGGGGTTAAATGCATAAATCTACATAAATGTGTCGGTGGAGTACCTACACTTTCGTTAGTGTTTCATATACAGTCAAAATTTTCAGAATTTGCCTCCCACTCCCTATTCTTCCTCGGTCAAAATTGCCAGTCCGGGGTCTGTCCACCCAGTAAAAATTCCGTCGCGATACCCCTGATTATACATTATCTGGTGAACAGAACATGGGCCAAAAAATGTCTCCCCAATGTAAGATTTCGCGTACCCAACCACCTGTTTGCATCCCATATCTTTTTGGTCATAACCTGGAAAATTTCCGGCATCTCCGAAATTTCTTACCCCTCTTCCACCAGGATGCAAGAACGCCTACCCCGAAATTGGACTTGGCGCCCCTTGATTGCTTGCATTGTTAAAAAGTGGCACCCCTCTCCCTTTGAAATAATAACAATTGTTCGGGTTTAACGACGCACCAGCTGCCGGGGTTGCAAGGCCTCACCAGCTCCGCCGGGTTGCAAGGGTTTTGGGAGCTCTCTTTGTATCCTTAATATTATTTCTAAAGTTTCACCCCTGACTACTGTCACTGCTCATTTGAGTTGGCTCCATAGACGGGTTCAAAGGGGGAGGGGTTCCAAGAGGTTGGTCACACTCCTATTGGCCCAGAGGTCTTATCTACCATTGACCGTTCTTTTGCAGTCTTACTCCGCCCCACGTCAACTGAGGCTGCCCCCATTCACGTCTGCCGCTCCTTGCTTTGCGGCTGGGTGTCCCTATATCACGACTGCCGCCCTTGCTTTCGGCGGGTGCCTATATCACGTCTACCGCTCCTTGCTTTGCGGCTGGGTGCCCCTATATCACGACTGGCTGCCCTTTTCCGGCTCTAGGGTGTCCCACTACATCATCACCCACTTTTGGCCGCCCTCTTCTGCATAATTGCGCGTCCCTTTTCCAAAATTGGCATCTTTTTTACAGCGAAGAATCGTTGTCGCAAAGGCGCGCTTCGTCATACAAAAAACCGTCCCCAAGGCGGTAAATTGGTTGCTCTCTGAGGCTTCGCCCCTCCTCCCCCTTTAACGAAATTCTGGATCTGTCCCTGGTTGGCTTACGTCTGTCGTGTATGCCTGTAGGTGCTGTTGTTGGCGGTGGTCGCCTGCGCCTCCGCGGCTCCCCAGTTCTTCGGCGGACTGTACCACCGCGGCCTGTATGACCTGGGCGTGCACGGCCTGCCCGCCGGCGTCGGCGGCATGAGGGTGGTGCTACGCAAACGTCGCGACGCTGCCGAGGACCAGGAGGCCATGGCCAGCGCCTTCCTCCAGTACGCCGCCAACTGCGCCGGATACGGAGGCATTTACTACCGCAAGAAGCGCTCTGCTGAGGAGCATCCTGACCTGCAGGCCAAGGAAAGCGCCCTGATTTACATGACCGGCCTCCCCTACATTTATGACTATGGCTTCCCCTACACCTACCGCAAGAAGCGCTCTACTGAGGAGGACCAACAGGGACAGGAGAGTGCCTTCTACCCGTACCCTTACGGGCTCGGATACCCTTTCGGTCTCGGATATAACTATTTCTTTAAGAAGTAAGCGCGACTGATTTTTCGGCAGTGCCCTGTCTCTAATTTTATCATCGCTCTTATGAAGTAGTGAATGTAAATGCATAAACAATATACATTATCTGCATTGGACCTTCTGTTACTTCTGACACCCTCGGCTCAGAGTTCAACTTTTTATGGCTTTAAATGCACGGGCACTGAGCCAGATTCAGGCACTTACATAACTACGATAATACGGAAAGTACTCGTAACAATACTCAGAAAGTACTCGTAGGCACTAAGTAATGGCAGCGGACCCAGGACCTAATTTCGGAGGGGGCTAGGTGGCTCCAACCTACCCCACCGTTGCCTCGGATCAGCCTCCGGCTATGCATTAACAATGGACACTCTGAAAAGAATGAGGGGAAGGGGGGGGCTTGAGCCTCCTAGTCACTCCCTTGTATCTGCCACTGCTTAGTAAAACTAGCAGTAGAACGAGCTTTGGTAATGACGTGCTGTGTAAGGGGAGAGGGGTTAAATAAGTCCCATCTGTTAAACATCCATAACAATGAGCCCTCTGGTTAAGTCATCTTGTCAGCTAGAGCCAGGCATGTATGATATCATATTCAAAATAAAATAAATTGGACGAATTTTCACACTAGTTGCGAAGGCTAAAATACTCTCACAACGCTATTTGGCGGCCCATACCCCCCATACCGGTCATGCTGCTAAGAGATGATGCTTCCAACATAAGCGTCGGAAAGGAAAAGGCCTTTCGTCGAAAAGGTCTTCCCCCACTTTTTCGCCTAAAATTTTTCTAATCTCTATCAAAAGGGGAAAAGGCATGACATTTTTATAACCAACCGCTATGGAAGGCAACGAGGAGCCCAAATTCGAGCTGTTTTTTTATCCTAACATGGAAAGTTTGTTGTCAGCATCAGGTTGAAGTTTGATTAGCCTCCTCACTTTTTCCTTTGACGACACTTAACACGCGCCCCGCTGGGGGATGAAATTCGCCCCCTCCCGGTTTTTCCCAGATAGCTCAAAAACGAAGAAACGCAGAATAACGAAACTTACGGTACCTTATCCCTGATTAATTTTAAACATCTGACCAATTTTTTTAGTTAAGGTCATGTCAAGTCAAGGAGTTATTCAGGGTCAAGTGACCTGACCTCAATACTTAAAATTACGAGTTTGAAGCAGCGCCCAGGAAACATTAGCAAACCGATCAGTTTGAGACTTCCAAAATATGATAAGGTTATTAGGGTCTACAAACCTGCTATCTCTGAATTTTGATATTGGTGACCTAAGGTGGGGTCAATTTTTTGGTCACCCCATTATAAGTCTATGGTGAAAAATAGAATGGACTAGTTTTCAGGAAATACTAAATAGATAAGGCTGAAAATCCTCAAACTGTCTATTTTTACCACAATCTTGACCATAAAGTTGAGTTTTTGAGCATCTGACCTCTCAAAGGTCATATCATGTCACGAAGAGAGTGATTGTTTTGCCAATAACCTCTCACTGAATTGCGATAAAGCTCCCAGTTTGCTTGCATTGTGTTTATATTGTCACGGGGAGTCGATTGATATGCAACATGACCATACCAGGTCACTGTGACCCTGACCTAGGTCGAGGTCAGGTCATTTTGACTATTTGACCTAGAAAGGTCATATTATACATCATTCGATTTGCCGCAATGAGAGGAATCCAATGATGCATAAATATTTGCTCTAGCTTCCCTGAGGGCAGATCTAGAGAGGGAAACGTAGACTGCTCTGTTGTAAGCCAATGGAGCATTCTTTGACCTATGCTGACCTCAATATTGACCTGACATAAAAATTATTCGTATAAATTCTCTT
Source organism: Lepas anatifera (assembly GCA_034440635.1). Taxonomy (NCBI): domain Eukaryota; kingdom Metazoa; phylum Arthropoda; class Thecostraca; family Lepadidae; genus Lepas; species Lepas anatifera. Next base: position 1,055,090 of record JAOTON010001855.1, on the reverse strand, counting down.
CGTCTTAACAAGAGCTTTCGAACGCCACCCGTAATTTTCCTTCAGCTTTGGTGGGGAACGAGATACGGAGGGGGCGAAAAACGCCCCCCATCGGGGCGCGTCATGCAAGGGATCCCAGCGGGGCGCGTGTTAAGGGCTCCTGGTCCAAATGCCCAGGCGTGTCTAATTGTATACTTTAAAGGGCACACGAGCACCACTAAATGTCCGAAAAGTGCCCTAAACACCGGACATCACCCTCAAAACTTACTAAATACATATTGATCTAATCTATTAGTTAAAAATATCGATATGAGTGGCCTTTTGAGAAACTGATTAAGAAGGGGCTCTGTTGGCTCCCGACCTCTGACGGATACTCAGCTCGACCAGTCTTGATGATTAGTGACCGCAACAGATATGTTGATAGCACAAGTTTCAATTTGTTTGTTTGAAATGTGGCAACAACTCCAGGGAAACGTAGGAACTGGAACGTCCACGGCTGAGCAATTGTTGGGAGATAGCTTGTGCCACCTGGTCCTCAGAACCACCAAATGATTGATTCATTTATGATATGTTAACTCATGTTCCAAATTTTTGACACAAAAGCACGCCAGTAAATACCCGCATACACTTCTCTGCTCATTGTCAATTTCCCTAAATGATTCCGGAAAAACACACAAGGTACAAACATAACTCTGCACACATGTGTGCAGAGTTATGAATGACATATGGTATTTGCAGGTCTGCAAATGCCGCCCCATGAGCCAGGTCTCCTCATGTCCCCATGTTTAAAAATTCTAGATCCACCTCTACCCATAAACCAGCGCCCCGGTAGGCTTCCGAGCCACGTTCGCCCTGGTGAGGGGTGTCGGTCAGTTTTTGGCTCAGGTCAAAACTGAGGTCATGGCAGGTGAAAAATGCGGGATTTTGAGAATATTTTTGGGCTCTAGCATCTGACAGAGTTGAGTTAGAACCATTTTTAGGCACCATTCACACACGAAAAATCGAATGATGTATAATGTGACCATACTAGGTCAAAACACAAAAATGACCTGACGGTCAAGGTCACTATTTAACCTAGTATAGTCAATATGCATATCAATCGACTCGCAATAGCAATCCAAAGACAGTTTATCAAAATAAAATCTGTATCATCATTTCATGCAAAGTTATTGACCTAAGTCTGAAACTGATTAAATAGCCCCAGATGACCTCCCAGAGGTCACAGGTCTGCAACGTCTGCAACGTCAACTGCAACTGCAACGTCAGCCGGGAAAGGGGCCCGGGATACTACGATTTGGAGAACATGAAGAATATGAAAATTATCAGCTGTATCTACACAAACACAGCCCAATTTATGTTTTTCCAATGTATTTCCAATGGAGAGGTCATGATCCGTACTTGACATTTGGTCATCGATAAGGAAAATCCCAGAATACATTTTTCAGCACTCGGTGAGCCCATTATGTGGTATAAGTTTCAGTCCGATAGATTCATCCATTTTTTAATTATGGGGCGTTCCAGCACAGATCGACCAGGCCCCTTCACAGCATAGACTTGGATTTCGTTCCAATTTCGTCTACTGGGTTGTCAGGAACGTGGAATCCTGATCTGAGCTGATTTCTTTCTTCAGACGTACAGTTTCGGAGTTATAACTTGAAGAAAATAGTGAAAATCACCGATTTCGTCAAAACATGGTGGTATAAAACGATTATTTTCAGTCTTAACTTTCATTTCTTAGCTTCAAATGACACAGGATTAGATTGAGAATGTTACAGCTAAGGTTAAAGCATCTCGTTTTTAGTTTCGAAGTTTTCAAAATTTTAAGAAATGTTTTGACCACCTTTTCTAACGATTTTTTCAAAGTATGGCCAGTAATTCACGTTAAAGGTATTCATAAGAAACATGCGCACCCACATCTCCTCTGCTTAGGCTGGGGGATCCGGACGCGCGGTAGACAGCGCGCAGCTGCGCGGGGGCGTAAGTTAGCGCGCAGGGGCTTTTGGAGGGATCCATCGGCGCGCAGCTAAGTTTTGGCGGAAGTAGTGTCGTAACTCGCCGTTTTACGCGCTAACTTTCCGCGTCTTCTCAACAGCGCGGAAGACAGCGCGGAAGGCTCTATGATTGTTTTAAAGTAACAAAAAGGTATTGGAAATGTCAGTGAATCCAAGTTATATGGCTTGCGTTCGACAAAACATGTATTTATGATAATAATCGAGGCCCACAAAGTCCCGACATCTCACTGGGAAATCCTCAGAAGAGACACAGGCGAAGAGAAACGTAGATCACTGCAGCTGTGCCATTGAATCACCAGCCGTAATGCTAACTGCCCTCCAATAAACAATGTTGTTCGCCCCAGGACGTATCTCATGTTTCGTACTACTCACCGTCCCCGAGCGGTCTCGTCGAGGTTGGAACGCCAGCGATCGAGCAGTTCTCCCTGAACTGTGAGCGTGAGGATTCTTAAATATCTGGTGCTGTTTGAAAGGCAGAAAGATAAGGAAAATGGGGCCAAATTCATAGGCAGAATGCAAAAGCGGCACTAAATGCACTCGCCGAGCCAGGCTTTTTGGAGCCAGCCCGGCTCATCTCTACCCCAGTGCTCAGACTAAACCAATGACACCGTAGTACAACGAGGCAAAAGTGTGTTTCGTGAAGCCCGTGTCCTGCCCAGATAAATTGACTTGAGTTAGGCTTAACATAAAAATGCATTTGGAGTAAGCCAAATCATATCGGTTTCAGATGTATGCCTCATTTATTTGGAAATCCCACTTATAAATTGTCGTTTACGGATAAGGTTTTTCCCCTTATCCCATCCGAGCACTTTTATCATCACCTCACCTCCCAGCGCGGGGCCGTGTCTTCCTCTCAGCCCCTCCCCCCACGGTCGGCCAGGAAATCCGACACCGTACAGCAGTCAGCAGGCTGTAACCTATGACGTGAGTTTACTACGGCGAGAAAAGCACCGTATTCTATGGGAATTGCACCATTAGCGTCCATTTACGACGGTCGCCAGAGTATTCACCGCCGCCTCGGATTGCCCCAGATGATACGCGCTAGCCTCCGCCGGCGCAGAGCTCCGCGCGATCGCTCTCTCCCGAACATCCGTCCAAATCACTTACGCGCAAACTTGCGCCCAAATCAGTGCGGGCGTAGGGAGAGCGCGGGCGGAAGCTGCGCGCAACTGGATCCCCCAGCCTTAGTGAAGTAAATATTTTTTTGCGTTCTATATTTTATCAACGTGTAATTAGCCATAGAATAACGTCATGCGCGCAAAAATTGGCCGCCCGGCGCGCCCTGCCGTCCTCGTCGGCGCGGCCGCCAGTGTGTGGGCACGGGCAGTAGATTGACTCAGGAGCGTATGAACTCTTACAATCATGATTAAGCCGCGCCCCACCGGGGGTCCGGCGCCACCTTCGCCCCACCAGGTGGGCATCGATGGCCCCCTCTAACTCCGAAAATATTGGGGTTAGCAAAAATCTGCAAAGTGCATTAGAAAGCTCGCGTGAATTCAGTAAGAAATTATTTTGCATGTTTAAGCGCTCAGTTCAATGGTTTGACCTCCAGAGGTCAAGATAGGTCACGATAGGCTATTTTCACTCAAATATGCAATGCTTAAGAAAACTGGGCATAACTCCTATGCCATTAGAGCTATTGAGATCTGGTTAAGTACATTTGATAGGAAATTGCCAGACCTTTTTCCACTATGTGGAACGTTAAGACCTCCCGCCAGTGGTTTGACCTCCAGATGTCACCTCGTGACCTAATATGACCTGAGGTCACGAGAGGTCAGAAAGTGACCTTGCTGTATCTCAAATGAAAGCCAAAGACAAGACAACCACGATGGTGTTTGTTTCAGCGTTCTAGCTTAATTAGGTCAAAAGTTATTGTCAAAATACTGTTTTTGACCCCTAGTGACCTTGGATGACCTTGGAAAAGTCAAAGGGAAAATATGATCCCTGGGATCCGTGAAAGGGTGTCTAAAAACGCTGTTCTGAGCAGTCTGAGTATTTGCAATCATTTTTTGTGGCTTTTAGATCATGAGACAGCTTTTTCCCATGCTTTTCCAATGGGAGAGGTCGCCTCGTGACCTGACCTCAGGTCACGAAATCGAAAAATCCTGGATATGCAAGTTGTAGACCCTGGAAGGGTCATGAAGTGTAGCAAGTTTCAAATTGATCGACTGAGAAATGTAGCTCTTATAGAGCTTCAAAATTGAAGTAAGGTGACCTTGGTTGACCTTGCTTGGTGACCTGACCTTGGGTGACACGGGGTAAAAATTTTCAGGGATGGTGGGAAAAATAATGAGGTGAAAGATAGAGTCCTCAACCGCGGTGCTGCGTTTCGTCGTTTTTCTGCTATCTCGAAAAACCTTAGGGGGCCATCGATGGCCCCCTGGTGGGGCGAGGGTTAAATGTGGGAAACAAAAGCAGAAACATACGTGTTCAACAAAAGGGTAAAATCAACGAAATTTTAATTCGGTTAAGGGTGAACGACTTGCCATATCTTACCATTGGCCATAAAATTGAATACGGATTTGAGTCATAAATTTGGATTTTGAAAATGAAGAGACTGCATTTGTGCCAGCTTGGTCCGTTTTGCGTTTTGAAACGACATTGTATCAAACATGGATGAACCCTGACCGCAGTTGTGCGGTCTCCACCCGGTCCGTGCGTCAGTGCCTTTATGACACGCGCGAGGTGTCAGATGTCCAGTGCGCAGCTCATCAAGCTGGGAGCACATCCTCAACAGTTAGTATGTCATTTTTTACTGGGCCAGTTGGGTGTCAAATTGAGATAAGGCATGGCTTCACGGTGGCTACTTCGTCTCGGACGCCAGTTTTCTGCTGTTGATGTTGGTGTTCAAATTTTTGTGCGACATAGGAGTGGTAGAATGCCACGGGCTAAGAGGACATATTGTGCTGACTAGAGGATCTACTTTTACTAGATTCCTGGTCCCGGCGCCAGTCCCGGCGCCGGCAGGCCTCGACTGGTCCCGGCAAGACCCAACGTGGTCCTGGCATTGGTCCCGGCAAAAAAGTCGGGTAGTAATAGGAACAAAATTGCAGCATTGTCTTATACGTTCAAACCAGGGACTTCAATTTTCTTTTTCAGTCATGAATTATGCGTAATTTCGCTATTTCATTACATTTTCGAATGGATCTTATTACAACTAAATCAGGGCTTGTATTGCCTATGCCGTTAACTCACCCAAAACCCTCTGGATCGAGAAGAGATCTCCAGCTCTGGCCATGGTATATAACTTTTCGACCCGCACTCCCCCTCCTCGCCCCCTCCTGGTTTTCCCCGGATAACGCAAAAACGAAGAGACGCAGAACAACAAAACTTACAGTAACTTATTCCTGATCAATTCTACGCATCTCACCAATTTTTTTAGGTCAGGTCATGTCAGGTCAAGGAGCAATCCAAGATCAAGCGACCCAACCTCAAAACCTAAAATAATGAGTTTGACGCGGCGCCTAAGGAGCATCAGCCAACCGATCAGTTTGAAACTTTCACAATATGTTGAGATTATTAGGGTCTGTAAATCTGTCATCTCGGAATTTCGATATTCTTGCCCAAAGGAGGGGTCAATTTTTGGTTACCCCATTATAAGTCTATGGAGAAAAATAAAAAGGGCTCGTTTCAGGTAAATACGGGATAAACATGTTCAAACGGTATATTCTTTTCACGTTCTTGACCATTAAGTTGAGTTTTTGACCATCTGACCTCTCAAAGGTCATGTCAGTTCACAGAAGCATACAGTGATTGTTTTGCCAATAACTTTTCACCGAATTGAGATAAAGCTCCCATTCTGCTTGAATTGTACTTTTATTGTCACGGGGAGTCGATTGATATGCAACATGACCATACCAGGTCACCCAGTGACCTCGCCCTAGCTCAATGTCAGGTCATTTTCACAGCTTGACCTAGCAAGATAATTTTATACATTCTTCGATTTGACACAATGAGAGAAATCCAATGATGCATAAATATTTGCTCTAGCTCCACTGAGCAAGAATCTAGAGGGAGAAACGTACACTGCCCTGTTGTAAGCCTATGCCACCTTATTTGACCTATGCTGACCTCAATATAGATCCATAACATGTATTAATACATTCATACACAAAAAGAAATGCACGCTACAAAAATGAGAGAACTGATATGTAGAGGAGGATGGCACCGGGGTTAAAGAGCGATGAGTGCGGAGGGGGGAGACGCGAACGGGCCAGCACGGACGCGCACGCACGCGGGGACTACGAGTTCGAGTTCGATACGAGTACGAGTTCGAGTCAACGAAGTGGACCGGCGTCGGTGTAGTGACGGAGGGTATTAAATACGGGCGGTACCGCTACTTTGAGGGGTCATACGAGCGCGTGACGGGCGAATTCGAGCGCAGACATATTGACCTGACATAAAAATACTCCTTATAATTTCTCTTCGTCACGGTAAGAGCTTTCTAACGCCGTCCGTATTTTTCTTTAGCTTTCCTGGGAAACGAGATAGGAGGGGGGCGAGATTCGCCCCCCCAGCGTGGTGCGTCATGTCAGGGACCCCAGCGGGGCACGTGTTAAGTAAGACAATTTGTGTGTGCGTAGTTATCCATGTTAGATTATTTATTCGTCAAATGCTAAGGGAAAACTAACTTCATTGGTTAAAATTAACTTATCTCAATCTGATATGGGCCCCAAGGAACACAGGTCCCAGTTAAGATTAATACACTCTAAGATCCTCGGAGGTCCCGGCACAGTCCCGGTACAAACCCAGCTGATCCCGGTAAAGTCCCGGCTCCGGGACACCGGGACCAAAAATAGAGGATCTGGTACTGATCCCGTCGAGTGTTCTCCGCAAAAGACGCCTACTTACAAAACAGTAACTTTAAGTTCGGAAAACGTCACAATTGCTCAAGAAGAGCCAGACGGCAGCCGGAAGCAGTTACTGCAGAGCTGCTCGCTGCGGAGACACAATCACCATCGACTGACTCACTGGGCGCTCCAACAGTTTCAGCCGAAGTCGATGTTTCCCATGTATTGCCGCTGCTGCACGGGACTACCGTCAGAACAGACAGGCTTTTGGTTGAACTGATCCTTTAAAGTTGGTTTATTCTTCGCTGTGTGCCTTTAATTCCTTATTGCCGTTGTGAACCAAAGTAGGTCACTTTCGTGCCTGAATAGAAATTAAAACTGTTTTTTGGTACATTGATTCAGCCTCCTCTGCCTCTTCTGCTGGTGAACCGAACCAAATGCCACTAAGTCTAATACACTAATGTCACAACGCAACCCTTTAACTATGAATTCGCTTCCACCCAAGACCTGAATAATATTGATTCACCTTGCTTCAAAACACATGCTTTATAACGCATGTTGTTTACGTTCTTTACCCTTAATGAAGCTTTACTGAAGCCGAAAGCAAAAGATGAAAAAAGCAAATCTAGAAAATATTTTTGTCAACGGCACACCCTTACCTTATGAAAATTTCCACAATACCATGTGATTATGTAAATGCATGTCTCTCTAGCAACAAACTTCTAGCCCATAGTCTCCGCTGAGCACCTCACTCGTGCGTTTCGTCGGTTGGTCGAAGTGCCAGTCGGCTATCGGTGGGGCGCGCCGGGCGACCGATTTTCGCGCGCATGGCGTCACCCTTGAGCTGATTAGTCATCAATAAATTCAAGAACACAAAATTTAACTGATTTGATGAGAAAGCATAGGCACAGGGAAATATTTTTTCTGTAGGTCATTTTAAGGTGAAGCATTGGCCACATCTAGAAAAAAATGTTTTAAAAATTGAATACAGATTTCCAAAAACTTAGAAATTATTATTTTTGAAAAAAACTAAATTCTTGAAGCTGGCTGCCATTTGGGTGGTAAGTTCACACCCCTCAGGTTCGACATCCCACAGGTATGGCACTCCTCGGGCTTGGGCCTCTCTCTCTAACGAAATACTAGATCTGTCACTGTTACGTCCGTGTGTGTAAGGTGTAAGAGGGCAATACTGACCATGCTGTTGGGAAATGATCGTTTTTCACTTAACTCTCGGCACGGTGCGGGTGTTTGAACACTCTCTCGGGTTTTTTTGGCGGTACGAAAAAACGACGGCGTGAAACGCCACCGTACTTGGTATTCCTCCTCCTTGATCAATTCCAAAACTTTCCCCAAAATTTTAAGGCTGGGTCTTTTCGGGTCATGTCACCAGCGCAAGTAAAGTTACCTGACCTAAAGAAAATTAAGGTGGCATAAACAAGAAATGGGTTAATCTATTGGATTGAAACTTTAACTACATAATGAGCCCACCGAGTGCTACCAAATATATTCCAAGGTTTTTCATATTGATGACCTAAGGTCAAGTACGGATCATGACCTCTCGATTGGAAATACATGGGCAAAACAGAAATTGGGTTGTATTTGTGTAGATACAGCTGAGGGTGCCTTCATATTCTCCAAATCGTAGTATCCTGGGCCCCTTTCCAGGCTCAGTTGCCGACCGGTCACCGCCCGGGTCGGGTCGCAGGTCGTTCGCTCCCGCCGACCCACCAGTGTAGTGCTGTGAGGTGTTTGTCGGTGATATCGAGGCGATTGTGATAGCAAACCCAGAGGTTTAGTGCACTGATTGGGCACCTGCCATGGCAACGAGTGATATCTCAAAAGCGCTGAAAGAGAGCTTAAAAGACAGTGAGGTCTTAAAGGCGATAGAGGAGCAGATCGGGGCTCCGGCTGTGTTGCGCGCTGTGACTGAGGTCGTTCAGCGGTACGATGACAAGATCCGTGAGCTCGTGACACAATCGAAGAACAGGACACAAAACTCAACGTGCTTGAACAGTACAGCCGAAAGAACAACGTGATCATCAGCGGCATTAAGGAGCAACAAGACGAGTCAGTCCCCGGCCTGGTGATTGAGCTGGGCCGGGTACTGGGCGTCAACCTTCGTGCAGAAGATATCGACGCCGCCCACAGGCTGGGGCGACAGAAAAACGGTAAGCCGCGTCAGATCCTAGTGAGATTCGCTACTTGGACCAAACGGGACGAGTTGTATAGGGAACGCAAGGGCCTGCGTGATATCGAGCTACCTCGTGATTCAGCCTTAACTCGTGACATGGTTCGTGAGGCCTACATCACGGATAACCTCACGCGTTATAATAGCGGACTGATGTTTGCCGCCCGCGAACTGAAGCGAGAAGGCAAGCTGCACGCTGCCTGGGCTGATGCGGGAAGCCCAAGGTTAGGGGTGTCCCAGTCTGGTTCTACCAAAACAATCCAGAGTGCTGCCGATCTGAGACAGCTGGTTGGAGACCACCCGGCCATTGACGCGGCAGATGGGGCTCTCCGAAGTCGCCAAACTCCCGAGGTTTCGGTTTCAGCGGATAACCCTGTATCTGCGCCCCCATCGCCGAAGAGTGGAACCACCTCTGCAACCGCGGAGCAGGGAGCATCTGCCAGCTGCAGCATACCCAGCGCCGCCAGGTCTCAGCCGTCAGGAGGTACCAGCCGAGTCCGGACCACAGGTCCTGGAAACGCCCCTGCCACTCCGAGATCGCCAGCGGCCACGAGTGGACGCAGGAACCGGCCTACGAGGTCCAGAGGTCGCTAGTGCTTCGACCGTAAACCCTGCACCCGCACCCCTGACTTCATCTGCTGGTGCCGCCTCTGCGGCTGCCAGCCGCAGCCCAACCTGACCACCCAGCGTCATCAGATCTCGACCGTCCGGGGGAGCCGCCCGGATCCAGCCCGCCAGTCCTGGAAACGCCTTTACAGACCGAGGATCACGTGCGGCTGCAAGCGGACGAACTGCAGACGTAAGTTCCAGTGTCACCGGGTCATGTCTCCATCTTGTTCTATGCCTGCTACCGCCCCTGCAACAGCTGACGCACCAGGCCTCCGGGCGGGCAGGCGATCGGCGCGCGGCGCCGTGACCCAGTCGGGGTGAAGGGCGCCGCGAGGTGGCGCTGGCGAGGCCGGCAACACACTCGGAAAATAACGCTTTTCTACTGTTGCTGATATATCTCAGAATTCTCTGGCAACTTTGAATTATGTCTAATCAAGGTTTATATGTCTTTTTGTCTAATGAATTTCTGCTAGGCTTAGCTTTTTACGTCGCAATTTTCATTTAAGTGTTGGCAAGATAATCGATTGCTTGTGTATTTGACTGTGCCTTGTGATAGATTTTGCACTGAAGCGTGGTAAACAAAACTAGATCGGCAGCACCAGAAGTTAAAGAAAGATCAGTTTTCCCATTAAAGTTCATAAAATGTTGCCCAAAATGTCATGAAATGTTATGAAATGTTACCTCACACGTATGCTATAGCAATTTTATCCAAAAGCTGAGATCAATACTGGAATTTTCGAGTTGATGCTTGTCTGCACCACTGTTCTTGCTTTACTTACTCGCTTTGAAGCCAGAGCATAGGAAGGGGAGCTTCCACGTAGCGTAACGTGCTTAAACTTATTTTATTCGCTCTTCATATTTCCATGCTAAACAGTGTATTCCTTGATTGCGGTTGGTACTACAAGTCACAATTCGTTGCTTTACTTTGTTAAATGTTCTCATGCAGATTATGGTAGGTTGGCAGGTGCCCAGTCGATGTGCACGGACGGTGTTCGGCAAGACGGCTCGCCTCGGATTGCCATTGCAGCCCGCAGCAGCAGTGTCGGCGTCTGCCGTATCGTGCATCATTAACCAGATGGACAAAAAACGCAAAATAAACTACTTTGACCCAGTAAAACTATGCCAGAACCTAGATAGCTGGTGGATGCTTAATTTGTATCAAGATTTAAGATATATTTTGACAAGCAGAGGGGTAGAGACAAACCCAGGCCCTAAGATCATTGACGATGTTAAGGTAGCTCATATTAATATCAACAGCATAACTAGTGAAGGCAGATTGGAAGAACTAGAAAATTTTGTAGAGGATAATGACGTTCAAGTCTTGGCTCTTTCTGAAACTTAACATTTAGGTATGACCTTTTCAAAAGACTTAACCCTTGCCCCGGTGGCGGGTACGAGCCACCTTCGCTCTGGTGGGGGGCTAAAAAGACCCCCACGATCTCAAAAACTAAGAGAGCTAGAAAAAAGCGCAAAACGGCAATCGAAAGCTCTTCGAAAATGATATCGAAAATACTTCGGTCATTTTTCTTGTCAGGTCAATATCAAGGTCACCAGAGGTCAAAATAGGTCAAATCGCTAATATGAGGTGTACTAAGAAAACCTCATATATCTCAGAAACTATGATAGCTAGAAACATTTTTCTAACACCATTCGAAAGCTCTTGAGATGCGCTTTCATTACAGTTGCATTCATTTTCGTGTCAGGTCAAAGCCTAGGGAGCTACAGGCCGCTGGATATTGGGCATATTCTTGGGAATGTCCATAGCCACCCATGCATAAGGGCGTTTACTTTTTCGCCAATAGCTTCCAAACCAAACAAGATACAGCCATAGTTTATGCACCATTGCAATCCTCTCGTCAATACGAATCGAATGATATATGATATTGCTATGCCAGGTCAAATTTAAGAATTTGACCTGACCCAGGTCAACGGTCTGACCCAACTTGACCTGGTATAGTCATGATGTATATCATTTGACTTCCAGTGACTATACAAACACTTTGGTGACAAAATAAAAGCTCTATCTTATTTTATTCAAAATTTATAGAGAAAAACACCAAAAAATGCTTATTTGACCTAAGGTGACCTTTTAAAGGTCACAAGTCAAAAAATTTGGCATCAGCTCCAGAAATGGGCTAAGAGCAAGTCGCAACCAATGTTTGAAGTTGATTCCATCCATACTTACGGAGAAAAGCTCATTTCGTGATTTTCCCCATGTATTGACAATGGGGAGGTCATGCTCTGCACATGACCTTAGGTCACCAATATCAAAAATCCCGGAACAAATGTTGTAGCTCCTGGTGGGCCCAATATGTGGTATGAGTTTCAACTTGATCGATTAACCCTTCTTTTAGTTATGCGGTCCTAAGTATTTTTGAGGTGAGGTCACTTCACCTGGCCTGGTGACCTGACCTGATATGACCTTGAGCTAAAATTTTCAGGAAAGATGTAAAAATGATGAAAAAACAGCTAGACCAAGTTTGGCGGCGCTGCGCGCCGCGGTTTTTGGTCACTTCGGAAAAACCCGAGGGGGGTCTAAAAGACCCCCCACCCGAGCGAAGGTTAAGATTTCACTCACACCTAAGCAATATTATCAAAAAAGTGCACACTACTCTAGGTCCCCTTTATCCAGTAGCCCCATACTTACCACGTCCAAGCCTGAATCATATCTATGGCACATATATCATGCCTCATTTCGATTACTGTGGTGTAATATATGATGGAATTTTAACAACTGGAGATTGCCTAAGGCTCGAAAGGCTACAAAACAAGGCGGCAAGGCTCGTTACCGGGACATTGTCAAGAACGTCTACGGAAAAATTAAGATCAGATCTGAGTTGGAATAGTTTAAAGAATCGACGTAAAATTCATAAACTTCAATATTTGCACAAACTGCTCAATGACGATATACCCCAATATATAAAAAATGTTCTTCCTAGCAACCGGAATCTAACTGCTCATAGAGAATTACGCAACCGCAACCAAAGAACGGAGCTAGCGACTAGAACGTCTAGCTTCAAAAAACTCCTTCTTACCGAGTACGATAAAACCTTACAATGAGCTTCCAGGACACATTATAGACCTTCAATCGCATAAATCCTTTAAAAAGTACATTTTTAAAAATTTATCTACGGAACAGCCTCCGAAATATTACACGTATGGTAAGAAAGTCCCAAACTCTCCTTTGACGCAGCTTAGAGTCGATATGTCAAAATTAAACGGCCACGCTCACCAAATCCTTCGATCAGATACCTCGTTCTGTAGCTGCGGCCATCTAAACGAAAACACAAAACATTTTCTTTCCCATTGCCCCAACTACGCAGTACAGAGAAACGTTCTCCACCGTAACATTTCCCTCATAATAGTAGCCGATTTTCAAATTTTTTCAGCCGATCAAAAAATAAAAATTTTGCTTCATGGAGGAACAAATGCACACAACATTAACCCGGCAATAGCGAAAGAAACTTTAAAATTCATATCCAATACTAAAATATTTTTGGTTCAATAGCCCTGACACTTCATCTCGAAAACGCCGACGCTGCTGCAGGCACCTTCGTGTCCCGCTGGAATGAGAGGCGAGCGGCCATGGCCGACGGGCGGTCTGAACGTGCCACAGATTAAGGCACTGCTGTCGAGAGGTGCCTTGATTCAAGCGCCATGCGCTTTTGCACCAATCAATACATTTGTCCCTGATTATGAATCTGCTGTTCAAATGAAATACACTTATGTATGTATGTATGTATGTATGTTTGACCTGTGACCTCTGATAGGTCATCTGGGGCTACTTAAGCAGTTTTTAGACTAAGGTCAATAACTTCGTATGAAATGATGATACATCTTCTATTTTTATATCATTACATTCAGATTGCTATTGCGAGTCGATTGATATGCATATTGACTATGCTAGCTTGAAAAGTGACATTGAACTGACCTGAGATCAGGTCATTTTTGTGTCTTGACCGAGTATGGTTATATTATTCATCATTCGATTTGCCGTGATGAGAGGAAGCAAATAGTGCCTAAAATGATTCTAGCTCAAATCTGTCAGATGCTAGAGCCTAAAAACTCTGCTCAAAATGTCACATGCTTTGACCTGTCATGACTTCAATATTGACCTGAGTCAAAAAGTGACTGACTGATACAGTTTCGTTATGAATTTGAATGAGCTATCCACCAGCGTTCGCGTTTTTCGCTATCCTGCATAGGGGCCGAGTTCGAGGGGGTTGTTCAAACACCCCCACCAGGGCGAAGGTGGCTAGAAGGCCTGGTTAGGAGTTCCCGGTGAATCACGTCTTAAAAAATTGCCAGGTGTGGACACAGATATAAAAAGTATTCAATCTGCCCCTGGCTACTCCTTCAAAATGCAATTCAAATACGGCAACATAGCTATGGAAGCTTTTGAAATGAATCTGTCGGGTCTTACGCCCCAACTCCCGATAATAAAACATCTTGCATGCGAACATAGTGTATTTACTGTGCACTTAGGCACATCACTTCACAAGAGAAGAGTGCGCACTAAGCCATGACCGCTGATCAGAGCAGTGTGCCATTGAGGGTCAAGAAGGGGGGCGGAGGATGAGTCATCATTGTTTCTTATACATCATGTACGGATAGTATGAGTAAGAGTATATACTGGGGTACAGATGTGGGCGGTCAGCTCATTCCCGTTCCTACTTATCGACCCTGGAAGAGCCCTACTTGCGGTAAATGTACGGGAAGCCATAGTTGTAGGCGTAGGGATAGCCATAGTAGAACTGGGCGCTTTCCTTGGCCTGCAGGTCCTGGTGCTCCTCAGCGGAGCGCTTCTTGCGGTAAATGTACGGGAAGCCATAGTCGTAGGCGTAGGGATAGCCGTAATAGAACTGGGCACTTTCCTTGGCCTGCAGGTCCTGGTGCTCCTCAGCAGAGCGCTTCTTGCGGTAGATGTACGGGTGATAGCCATAGCCATAGGTGTAGGGATAGCCGTAGTAGAACTGGGCGCTTTCCTTGGCCTGCAGGTCCTGGTGCTCCTCAGCAGAGCGCTTCTTGCGGTAGATGTACGGGTGATAGCCATAGCCGTAGTTGTAGGGATAGCCGTAGTAGAACTGGGCGCTTTCCTTGGCCTGAAGGTCCTGGTTCTCCTCGGCGGAGCGCTTCTTGCGGTAGAGGTAGTCGTAGCCGTAGCCGTAGTTGTAAAGGTAGGGATAACTTAAGTATCCTAACTGGGCGCTCTCCTTAGCCTGTAGATCCTGGTGGTCCTCGGCAGCACGCTTCTTGCGGTAGAGGTAGGAGTACGCATAGGGACTGTAGACGGAGTGATAGCCGACGTCGTAGATGAATTGGGCAGCGGCGCAGGAGGCCAGAGCCAGCAACAGGAGCTGAAAAAGCAGCACCCGGCATTGTTAGAGCGACCCTTCTCCACTTAAAACTTTTGGCGGTCCAAAAGATAGAAGGCTCAGCAAAGAGGCCACCATGCGACTGGTAACAAACGGCATGCATGCTGGAAAGTACATGTGCCCTTCCTATTTCTAGGTAAGACACTGCACCCTTATCCAACATTCCAAATCCCTTTTGAAAACTGAGACTGTCACATTTCGTTGATAATCTATAAAAGCACAACTTCGCTTTACTCATTTTTAAGAGCTTTCCAAAAGAAAACCCCAGGTCAGTGAAAGAGAACGCCGTGAGGGAGTAAGCACTGAACAATGAAAATAATTTGTGTTGGTATCAACAGCACGGAAGATTGCTAAGTTTCTGAATGTAATCAACATGTTCTTTGACATGAAGAAGCCGAGAGCTCTTACAATGCACTTCATGTTGAGTTAGTTGTGGTGATCACTGACGTTGAACGGACAGAGAAACGCTTTTATACCTGAAGTAAGGGGTCACGCCCACCCTTCAGCGTATATTATTTCGCAACTGCATCGGATGCCTGGCACGTCTTCCACCTGTAACCGGTTTCAGTGCGCTCTAATGGTTCAAAATGAATAACTCAGATGCTCTTTCATTGGTGCAGCAGATTGCACTGAATGCCAGAGTCCCACAGCTTAAGAATGTATCCGTAACGTCGTTAAGTCTTTTGCAGAGCTTGAAAAATCTCACAACTTGCCGACATTGTAAGTGACAAAAATATATTAAGTCGGTGACAAAATAATGCTTTACCAGCGTGGATTGAGTAGTTGACGCTCAATCTGTCGGTACGTTCTTTAAGATTTAGAAGAACTTGTAGGGCCTGGCAAATAATCCCCTTTTCGTGTCAAATCTCAACATTTTTGGTCATATAGGCGTGGTTTCAAATCCCGTTGGTGACACTTCCGTACTTGTTCAGACCTCTGATCATCCGGTCAGTTTGATGTGCCCTCAGAGTGTTGGTATATACAAAGAAACATACACGTGGGGCCGGTTGGCATAGTGGATTCAACCGTCACTACATGTCTTTTGATTGGGATCGCATGGACAAACGGGGATCCGGTGGTGTTGGGAAGAGTACTCAACTTGACGTCACCGGCCCGGGTTCATATCCCCCTCGGGTATCCTGTACAAGTCTTTCCGATCCCAGTGATACCCTCCCAACAGGGCAACACCAAATGACCCCAGCAGTCGGTATATCGTAAAGCCCAAAGCTGCTTTGCGTGGATAAACGTGGGTTCAATCTCCGAGGCTGGTAACCGCTTTCCATGTCCATCCAGCCCAGTGGAGAGGATCCTTGAATCCACGCCAATACTGCCTGTAATTGGGCAAGGGTGGAGTGAGAAAATAAAATCGGATGGATCGTTCCGCGATTTTTAAGCATTCGTGCGTAGATGTTTGGGAAGCTTTTCGGCGTTGCAGTCTCCATAAGAAATGTGTGGTGTTACTACCCGGTGGGTTGAAGCCTATATTAGAGAGGATGCACTCGATTTAGAGCTTGGGGAGCACCCCAACACACGTGAAAGGTGAACAATATGTCCCAGCTAGAGGATAGGTGGATGTCGTTACATATCAAACAAGTGCTAGATTTACCAACAAATCCTTATTGAGCCGAGTGGGCATATAAAACATACCTTCGGGGAACAAAAATAGCCGAAAGAATGAAGCAAATAATCGGGTGCTAATAAAGCATTCCATATGTGTGCTTAATATTTAATCATTTTCCAACTGAATTAGGCTTTCCAGTTATGTTATAATCATAATACTACTCCCACGCGACCACAAGCCTTCATGTTCATACGTTAGGTCTTGATAGACGCCAAAAAGACGAGCTCATTCGGATGCAACGCCCAGAAATATTCAGCAGCACGATTTTTCCTGTTGGTAACGTTTCGCGATAACGGCTGCTCTCATTCCCACTTTCATTTTATCACAGCCCATCCAATGAAATTAACGGACCGTTTCAATACGGTGTTAATACATTCAGACATCCACTTTGTCAACAGCTCATTTCTGCCATGAGGAAAATCACAGGCCGTTTGGTAATCTGAAAGCATCATACACTGAGTCTTTATATATAATTAACGTTCCCAAACATAATGTGATCAATCACGCACTTACGAGTATCTTGTTATCTATTGGCTTACAGTCAGATGTTTTAGGCGCGCCTACGCATATTTTTAGGCAGTTTAAACTTATCTGGGGTCTGTATGAGCGTGCAAAGAACAAAGCGCATCCATATCTAATACAAAACACGTTTCACATTCTATCAGAAAACCTCTTACAACAATGCTGGCAGATGAGGCGATAATGACCACTGCACAACCGATGATGTCATATTTTGTATTATTATTATTTTCCAACAGGCACACTTGCCCGAATAACAAATACGCCCAGTAGCTCGTCCGCACTGAAGATAGCGCTCCGGCCATCTCCCCCGCAAAATGGTGTACAGCAAACACAAAAGTGCCCAGCGAAACGAGTCGATATTTGTGAAGAGTGTGGCGGTTGCTATTTGGGAGAGCTCTGAGCTAAGCACGTGCTCTGTAGCTAGACGGAAGTTGAACTGCTTCGGCTAAGTGAAGCGTGGGCTAACACATAAGGAGGTCCAATACTCACACGAAAGGCAAGATCATTTCTGAATAAGCAGAGAATAAGTATAGAAATTCAGAATAAGCATAATAAAATTCTACTCAGGTATGAGTTGATAATATTAACTGCTTGCTCACGGTTTTGTTATTCTACCTCATTCTTTGGAATGTCCTTTTACCTCGTTAAAATGTTGTTTTTGATGCCTGTCGTGATTTTCATTCGGCATGTATTTAAGTGCACCAACGAGAATGTAAATGACATTCGTAAAAATCAAACGTCGGCTAAATTAAAGATACCTTTCTCTTGTTGTCTCGCAATCTGACACGTGTATAGTGCTTAACATTCAACGGACAGTAGAAAGAGATAGATAATATTATATATTACCATATTAGAAATTAGAAGTGATGCAAATATCTTAAGCCCACGACGGCCCAATCTATGTTATCAGAGGCACATTTCAGGGAAGATTTACAGCAGAGTAGCATTGACATATGTTCCTACAAACTGAACCATAGGCGTAGGAAAGAAAGGGGGCAGAGGGTCTGGCTCTCCACTTTGTGTCCAAAAATTTATTGATCTCAGTCAAAATGGGAGAAAACTGGACATTTTTATAACCGGAAAGCAACGAGGAGCCCAAATTAGAACAAGTTTTGGTCCCAACCTGGAAAGTTAGTTGTCAGCATCAGGTTGAGGTTTAGCTGGCCCTCTCACTTTTTGTCGGTGGCAACGCTTATAAACTGGACGCAACTTAGCCCATCACCGCCTGGATGGGTTTGATTGGACCCCTAGGCTCTCCGCAAATGATTCTGAGCCGATTCAAATGTGACGCGCGTCGTTTTGCAGGCCTCTAGGATGATCAACCAGACAACTTATAACAAAAAAGTTGACATCAGCTCAGGTTAGGTCAATGAGTTATAACATAGTTTTTAAACCCATGTAAGGCGATTCTGTTCTTCTAAAATGAGACTGACAAAATCAGGGTGTAACTCGGGTTCTAAAAGAGCTAGATAAAGTTTCTAAACATCATTCGAAAGCTCAATTCGAGGTCTGGCTATACTAGGACTGAGAATTATTGATATTTACTCAACGATTCTGATGAAGGGCTGTGCCCGAATATATAATCTTCAGTGTTTTTTACATTTCCGGATTCGAGGGGAGAGGCCAGGGACATCTTAGCAACTCATCATCATGCTCCTCACCGCAGCACTTCAAAACTTATCAACGAAAAAGATACAGTGAAATTTTGTGTCACAGTGATGTGCATGGCCCAATGATTTGAATGATATGCAGCATGATTTTGGAAGGCCGTTATTTGATCTTGACCTAAGGCCAAGGTAATAGTGTGACCTTACAAAGTCATGCCGCATATAAGTTGAATCCTCGGGTCAACACGAACATATTTATTTCTTGTTCTAGGTCTTATGGTTCCCGAGTTAGGATGGATTTGCTAAATGGGTCTAAATTTAAGCAATTTTGGTCCACTGTGACGTCACGGGTAAACATATTGAAGTTTATTTTCCATTAATGCAAGGCTATGTACAGTAGCAGATCTAGCCGGTCGGTTTAGGGGGGGGCAAACCGAAGTCGCAAAGCAAAAAAAGTCACACAGTGAAAAATTTGACTACATATAACTTGACGGTAGAATTTGGGATATTTGAGGTGAAACAAACGTCACAGGGTGAAAAATATGGGCCCAAGATACTTCTTCCCTCTCCAAGGACCAACATCTACACTGAACTTGACTGGTTCTGTTTGAAGTTGAGAGTTGAAGGACCAAAATTTTGCTTATAAATTAAAAGGAGTCGGGCAAAAATGGAGGTCAACCGTATTGGGGGAGCCATAGTTTTGCCCCGATTTTTCCGTTAGGGGGGCAAATGACTTTCCCCTCTGGACCCACCACTGGGTATATGGGTTTCAACTTTTCTGCAGCCGTGTTCCAGCCAAAATAGTTATGTTTTTTGGAATCATAACTCTTTATTATGTTTTGGATTTGTTTCAAAACCTTTCTTCATATCAAAATGGTTTTTAACAGCAAATTTGCCAAAATTAATTACGTTAACAAAAATGCATTGGCCGCTAGTCCCACTTTTTGCTCCGTTTTTGGAGCGTGCCTCGGCCAGCACGCCGTAGGCACAATTCATGAAAGAATTCCCGCAGCGGGGCTCCCGCAGTGGCCGCGGGGACGCCCGAAATCTCGGATTTGTGGCAGGGGTGACACTTTCCCTGCACCCTTTACATTCTCAAACTTGATGTAGGAGCATTCAGACCTTAGGGAGGTGGTGGGGAGGAGGAGTGCGGGAGGTAATGTGCTTTTGAAGTTGTTTCTCTCCAGTCAACGCCATGGGGTTAATGGTTAAGATTGTGATTATTTTAGGCAATGACCGACTGTTCACGAGTGTTGATTTCCGAAAATCATCGGGGATGTTCAACTTTAAAAATGTAAGTGAACACCATGTTAAAGGACATAGCATAATATGATCTGCATTTTAGCCATCACACAGTCCCTTTAAATCCCGAAAATGATAAACAATAAAATAAAGGGGTATTCTAACACTAACTCAATGTTTCGTCACAGGTGCCCGGGCACCCCCAAATAGATATAAGTTCACACTCCTGCATAGGATTGCCCATTAGGGTCTGAGAAACAATCCATCACTATTCGTGACCATTCAGCTACCGTCTTCATTGACATGTGCTGTGCTATAAAGATATCACAGAGAAATTTTAAACATTTTAAAAATGCTAAAATAACGCAGCCTTTAACCCGCCCCCCCCGTGGGCCTCTGAGCCACCTTCGCCCTGGTGGGGGGTGTTTAAACACCCCCTCGAACTCGGCCCCTATGCGGGATAGCGAACAAACGCGAAAGCTGGTGAATAGCTCATACAAATTCATGAGTAAACTATATAAGCCACTTTTTAGCTCAGGTCAATATTGAGGTCATGACAGGTCAAAGAAATTAGCATTTTGAGCAAAGTTTTGGGCTTTTTGCATCTGACAGAGTTGAGTTAGAATGATGTATAATATGACCATACTGGGTCAAAACCCAAAAAGGACCTGAGCTCAGGTCAGGTCAAGGTCACTTTTCAACCTAGCATAGTCAATATGCATATCAATCGACTTGCAATAGCAATCCAAACGCATTTGTATACAAATTATTATTACAAACGTTTATTCGTAAAAGCGTAATAACACGGCAGCAAGTCGCCCCACGATCTGCCAGGAATGCGTACTCCGATCGGTCTGTAAGCACCGAGGGCTAAATTGGGAAAATCCAGTATAGCATCCAGCCCACAAGTCACCGCACTGGGAGATTGCCCCGTCTGCCCACCCTGACCATGTAGGAGGCCATCCACGGGCCTTCTTCGCTTCGCATCTGTCGCTCCAGCCACATAGCCATCTGTCGGCGACCGCGGCGTCCCTCGCAGAGGAGGAGAAGGCATACCCGGCCAGGAGGCACATAGCCTGAGCCCTGACAATGATGGTGGATATCAGGCGCCGGTACTGTCCAACGGTAGTGCCGAGCGACCCCATTTCCAGGCGGCCTGAGGAGCGGCGAGGTGTTGCACTCTGGCCTCGGCACAGCCTGAGAAGGCGGAGGTCGGTGCTTCCCTCGCCCCAGTTGCCGCAACGGGCACTGCAGGTTTCCAAAACTCTGCAGTCGTTGCACAAGCCTCAACAAATATACAAATATACAAGTATACAAGCCAAGCCTTGTATACAAATAAAAGTTGTATCATCATTTCATGCAAAGTTATTTACCTAAGTCTGAAAACTGCTTAGGTAGCTCCAGTTGACCTCTCAGAGGTTACAGGTCAAACATTGCAATATGAACCTGGAAAGAGGCCCAGAATACTTCGATTTGGAAAATATGAAGGTATTATCAGCTTGACCTACACAAATACAGCCCAATTTCTGTTTTTCCCATGCATTTCCAACGGAGTGGTCATGGTCCGTACTTGACCTCAGGTCATCGATATGAAAAATCCCGGAACAAATGTTGTAGAACTTTGTGAAGCCAATATGTTTTATAAGTTTCAATCCGATAGACTCATCTGTTTTTTACTTATGCCACCTTAAACATTTTTAGGTGAGGTCACTTGACCTGCACTGGTGAACTGACCTGAAATGACCAAAACTTAAAATTTTGGGGAAAGCTGTGAAATCGATCAAGGATAAGGTGTGCCAATTATGGTGGCGCTTCGCACCGCCGTTTTTTCGTGCCGCCGGAAAAACCCTATGGGGGTGTTTAAACACTCCCCACCGGAGCGAGTGTTAAAAAACTCCCGCCACTTGAAAAAGTAACTTTCTTTGATGTTTCTTTGGTGTCCTCTTCCTGCCTCGTACTAACTTTTGGTCAGTACGTACATTTTGACCTAAACCAGTTAACACTTGCCAACAAAATATATCCATGCTGCAAGGAGATTACATTTTTCAATGCAATACGACTTGTGCCGTCACTTCTGCCTCATTCCCACTAAATTGGGTGTGTTAAGAAAGCTGAGTTTTGAACGTCTTGATTTAATAACAATACACAACTATTCATAAATAAGGATAATGATAAACAATAACTCAATAGGAACGCGACGTCAACCGTGATATTAATAGCGGAACATTGTACCGTACAACACACATTTTTAGCGCCAAAAATAAAAAACAGACAATCACGGTTAGACGGCCATGCACAGCGGCTTCCGGCTGCCTAGAGACTGGGTGGCAGCGACATAGGAAGGATGCGATAGTATAATGACCCATGCTTAAAGGGAATGTGGCACCTTGGTCGAATCCTGGAATTTAGTGATATTAGGAGTATTTTTAGCGAAAATCATGAAACCACTCAAGATTTATCTAAAAATGTACTATAAGCTCAATATTTAATTTTTTAAATGCTCCTCAGGAAAAAAATAAATATCTGCCTGTGGATGATTCATGATCTGGCAACCCACTACCATACTCGGAACGCTTCAAGGGCTTCGATTGGCTGATGCCACCGTGACGTCAGCATATGTCATCACACCAACAGCCATGACAACAGTGGCCTGCTGCTAAGGGTATATGAGGGGTACATTGCAGGTAGGTTTTAGTTTTTCTACTGAAATCTCGAGTTCCAAGACAAATGATATATTGAGTACCTGGTTTTCCGAATTGCTTTACAACTTGGCTATCTCAGACAAAATCACGTTATACAGGTGCCACATTCCCTTTAAAGTGAATACCTATATACCTTCTCAGGTAGGAAGTGTTGTGGACCTGTGATTTGCCTTGACCATCCTTGTTTGCATGGTCATAACTGCTTATCCCTCCATCATTTTTGTTTTAGAATCTTGAACTTTTAGGGTTGCATACGCATGAAATGTTAGCTAGGCGTGTATGTGTAAACGGGGTTTGCAAAAAAAAGTTTCCGCGAGGGCCTTTGCACCGGTGCTGTTGTGTATTTTTCTTGTTGTGTGCCCCCTCTCCACCAGTTACTGAAATTTGGGAGACAGGCGATGCAGTGAGGAGGTGGACGCGCCTCCAGGAACGTTAGCAAGACTCATAAGATACCCAAGCATGTACAACAAAAAAGAAGCATTACCTACATCCTTATAGCCAAATAAGCTCCTAACGTATGAGCCAACATGTGTATATCCCCTCCTTTTTGGTATTTCGGAAGTTTTCGAGTTAGGCTGATAACGGATCTGGGTAAGATATCGTTTTAGTGCTGCCGGTTCCGGAGCGCTCCTACCCAACTAACCCGCGTAGAAGCGGTTTCTGGGACTGTCTACGTCTCCATGAATTTGAATAATTGTATTTTGATGTCCCTTCGTTATGGAATATCCCTTGCCCCGCATTTCTTTTCCATTCAATTAAGAAAACGCATCTCCTATTTCCCAATTTGAACCTCTGTATTCATCTAAATGTACCGACCGTTTTGGCAGATGAGAATATCAGGTACTGAATGCATTTTTTTGGCTAAGATACTGTGATTTCGAGAATACGAAGGTATTCCAAGCACCATCTACAGAAAAATAACATTATTTGGCCAATTTCTGTTTTCTCCATGTATTTCCACTGGAGAGGTCATGAGCCGTACCTGACCTTACGTCATCGATATGAAAGATCCCGGGGGGCGGTGGTGGAGTGGTCAGCATAGCGGCTTCCACGCAGCCGACCCGGGTTCAAGGCCCGGCGGCTTCCCGAACAAGGAGCAAGCTGGCTCCCGAGCAACCCTTCCAACAGGGGAGTTGGCGACGCCATTTGACCCGGCAGTTGGTGCGTCGATAAGCCCCAATAATTATTATTATATGAAAGATCCCGGAATATAGTTTTTAGTACCCAGCGGGCCTATTATGTAGTATAAGTTTGAATTCGATAGATTGATCTATCTATTCACCCTTTTTTATTTATGCCATCTTAAACATTTTTGGTGGTGAGGTCACTTTACTTGCACTGGTGACCTGACTTGAGAAGACCCAACCTTAAAATTTTGGGAAAATTTGCGGAATTGATCAAGGATAAGGTGTGCCAAGTTCAGTCGCTCTTCGCGCTATAGGTTTTTGGTGCTGCCAGAAAAACTTGAGGGGGTACTCAAACACCCTCCTCCTACCGGGACGAGGATTAAAACCACCACGATCAGTTTGCATCGCTACGGCTATTACAACTATTCGGTACAAATAGTGTCATAATGATCATTACCCCCGCGCTCCACCGGGGGTCTGGCACCACCTTCGCCCCACCGGGGCATCGACGGCCCCCTTTAACTCCGAAAAAATGGGGGCTATCACAAATCTGCAAAGTGCTTTAGAAAGCTCGCGTGAATTCAATAAGAAATTACTTCACATGTTGAAGCGCTGAGGTAAATGGTTTGACCTCTAAGGGGGCCTTTTGGCAACTTTTTCTTTAATCTTTCGGGACCGGTGGGTTTCTGATGTTCTCGGACCGGCTGATTTCGAATTTGACCTTGAAATTTTGAATTTTGAATTTTTCAGTCCGCCCCTGCGCCTTTAAGTTTTCGAAAAAACAGAGAAAATGCAGGCTTTTGCAGCCCCAAACAGCAATCACTGAGAATAGCAAAATAAAATTTAATTTATCAGTTAGAACAGTTTCTTCCCTACAGCTCTGCGCAAACTGCAGATTCATGGGGTTTCTTATGCCTAATGTATTGTGCCTCAAATATTGCGATTTTTTGCCTAACGGTGGTATACTGTGCCGCACGGCACCTTACGGCGCGTTGCTCTCCGGGCAGTCCAGGAAGCATGCTGACGTAAAATGTGGTACTTTTACATTATTTTTCGTATGAGTTCAATGAGGAATGCCAGTTTATATGGTGTTCCAGCTCAAGAGGTGATAGGGGTGGATGAGGGAATATTTTTCGGGAGAAAATTAGCGAAAATAGTAAAAAATCCTTTATTTAGAAAGAGAGTGAGGCAAATCGGCAAAGCTTGGCGACCGACAGGTTTCGGTAGGTGGTGCCAACCTTGATTAGGGGATACCACGATATCAGAAAATTAGGCATTATGACAATAACAGTAATTAAAAGGCATAAAACAAAACATTGCCAGAGTACCTTTATTACTGGATGAATAAAGACGACAGCCTTCCACTGTCATGAGCTAGAGGGACAAGGACTGAACCGAAAGCAGAATAGACTCCGGGCACCACTCGCGTCTATTTTCCCTGACGGCAACGAAACGTATCTTGTTAAGCGCCTTGCCATCTTGTCAGCGCAGCCAACGCTGGCAACTGACTCGCTTGTCAGTTTTAACCCTCGCCCCACCGGGGAGGGGGGGCATCGATGGCCCCGCCCTACGGTTTTTCCGGGATAGCAGAAAAGCGAAGAGGCGCAGCACGGCGGTTGAGGGCTCTACCTCTTACTGCATTATTTCCCACCATCCCTGAATTTTTTTCCCCGGGTCACCCAAGGTCAGGTCACCAGGCGAGGTCAACCAAGGTCACCTCAGTTCAACTTTAGAGCTCTGTAAGAGCTACATTTCGAAGTCGATCGATTTGAAACTTCCTACACTTCATGAACCCTCCAGGGTCTATAAGGTGTATATCCGGGATTTTTCGATTTCGTGACCTGAGGTCATGTCACGAGGTGACCTCTCCCATTGACAAAGCATGGGAAAAAGCCCTCTTATGATCTAAAAGTCACAAAAACGATTGAAAATGCTCGGCTTCGTCAGAAAAGCGTTCTTGGACACCCTTGTATGGATTCCAGGGGCCATATTTTCCCTTTGACCTCTCCAAGGTCATCTAAGGTCACCAGGGGTCAAAAACAGTATTTTGACAATAAATTTTGACCTATATAAGCTAGAGCGCTGAAACAAACACCATCGTGAATGTTTTGTCACTGGCGTCTGTTTGATGTACGGCAAGTCCACTTTCTGACCTTTCGTGACCTCAGGTGATCTTAGGTCACGAGGTGACCTCTGGAGGTCAAACCACTGGCGGGAGGTCATTACGTTCAACGTAGCGGGAAAAATTCTGACATTTTCATATCAAATTTACTTTACCCTATCTCAATAGTTCTAATGGTACAAGAGTTATGTCCAGTTTGCTTAAGCATTGCATATTTGAGTGAAAATAGCCGATCTTGACCTAATTTGACCTCTGGAGGCCAAACCATTGACCTGAGCGCTAAAAAATGCGATGTAATTTCTTACTGAATTCACGCGAGCTTTCTAATGCACTTTGCAGATTTGCACTAACGCCCATACTTTCGGAGTTAGAGCGGGGGCCATCGATGGCCCCCGGTGGGGCGAAGGTGGCGCCGGACCCCCGGTGGGGCGCGGGTTAAGGCCCTCTATTGACTGAGTGTGGCACGGAATGCCTGTCCGGAGAGGTGACCATACTAAAGCCCTGAGTTGGGTCAGTGTTAAGCCGTTCAGGAAGGGTGGCTCCACATTGGGTGCATGGCAGACCCTTTTTACGTTGCTGTGCAGCTCCATGTAGCTGGCCGCACACCACTTGAGCTGTCCCGGCAGCACCTAGTAGCGCCGGACACAGGCACCATGCGCTCGGCCCTTCAACGTTGGGCCTCTCCGCCGGCTGCTGGGAGGTGCTGGGAGAGCACTGCCCGCTCTCAAAAGCGACGTGCTGCTCACTGCAGGAGGTGTTGGATGTACATACGCGCCAGATAGGGGCTTGAGTCGCTCTCGACTCTGGGGAAGTTGGCAATTGGCAGCAAGTGCACTGCCCCAGAGATTTCTCGCCCTATTCAGCTGGGACCTGAAGCTAACGTACCTCTGTGCAAAGACGGGGGACGGGGGATGCTAGTGCTGTCGCCCATAAGGCACACGGCAAACTGTACCAGGCGCGGTGGTACACGGCGCAGAGTCGCCTGCTGCGTCTGTACATGTCCAGGGCTGAGCCATCGCCTGAGATACAGGTACTGGCGCAGTACCTGGTCTGTGTCTACGTGCCAATGACCGTCCGAATCAAGCACGAGTGGGACGCTGTCCACGCTGCCCGCCACCTGGCAGAGGAGCTGCGGCTGCAGCGAAAGTACATAACCGGTGATGCACTTACAGTTGTGCAAGATAGCGTGGAGAGGGACACTCTCATGGCGCATACGGAAAGCATCATTTTGGCGATGTTGGGTGACGACGACCAGAAAATCAGAGCTGCAGCTGTCAGTAAGATAGTCTCGTCCCGGAGCGCGAGGTTAACAAAAGCGCAGATGAAGCAGGTCCTTATCCAGCGCGAACACCCAACGCCTCCTGCAGTGAGCAACGCGTCGCTTTTGAGAGCGGGGGCATTCCAGGACAAAACGACCAAAAATATTTCAATTTGACACCACCATGTCTAGACAAAATATGAAACTTTGTCTCCGGGGTAGTTTTGGGCCAGAAACACGCCTGTGAGAATCTTAGCCCCCTCCGACCAACGGTGACCGAGTTATAGCCCAAGGCATTTTCGGGAGGTCACCTTGTAGACTCATCTTTGATGCTTCATAACTTCAAAAACGCATAGTTTGATTAACAAGTTTTGTATATCATTGAACTTGTCTTGAACTATGCTTTATTTTGAAAAAAAAATTTCAAAATTTGAAAATTTTTTACTTTTAATTTGTTTGACCTTTCTTTGACCTAGTTTGACCTTTTCGCATTTGAAATTGCCCTTTTAGACACCTCAAAAATTTTTCTTCACAAAATATCTTTCGATGGAAAAAAAAAAAATGGGTTCCTGCTATAAGTTCCAAATATTTAGCACCTAAAATAGGTATGTAGACGGTTTTTGACCACTGCGGTAGTACAGCCTTATGTTTAACGCCGCAAACAAAGCGATTGCTTTTGTAATCGGTTGCTTGCAATCATATGGCATTGTCTTTACGAAAATTTCATCGTGCAGGTGTCAAAATATATAAGAATTAACACGCGCCCACACAAGGGGTGGGCAACCGGCCTCCTCAGGCCTCTACAGGTAGTAAAAAAACACGGCTAAGGAGGGGGCTAAGATTCTCACCGGCGTGTTTCTGGCCCAAAAATACCCCGGAGACAAAGTTTCAGATTTTTTCTAGATATGGTGGTGTCAAGCCTTGGTCGATCTGTCCTGGAATGCCCCAGCGGGCAGTGCTCTCCCAGCACCTCCCAGAAGCCGGCGGACAGCTCCTCTGGTCGGCGCACAGGTCCAATGTTGAAGGGCCGAGCGCATGGTGCCTGTGTCCGGCGCTACCAGGTGCTGCCGGGGCAGCTCAAATGGTGTGCGACCAGCTACATGGAGCTGCACAGCAACGTAAAAAGGGTATGCCATGCACCCAATGTGGAGCCACCCTTCCTGAACGGCATCTTTACACAAACCCAACTCAGGGCTAGAGTATGGTCACCTCTCCGGACAGGCATTCCGTGCCACACTCGGTCAGTAGAGGGCCTTAAAACTGACAAGCGAGTCAGTTGCCAGCGTGTGCTGCGCTGACAAGATGGCAAGGCGCTTAACACGCGCATTGACAGGGGGCGGGTACCCGCCCCCCTCGGGTTTTTCGGAGATAGTAGAAAAACGGCGGCGCGTAGCGCGGCCGTACTTGGCATAACTTTTCCCTCATCATTTTTACAACTTCTGTGAATATTTTAAGGTTAGGTTATCTCAGGTCAGGTCACCAGCACAGGTCAAGTGACCAGACCCCAAAAAAAGTTTAAGATAGCATAAGTCGAAGCAGGGGAACTACCCGATGAAACTCGTATCACATAATGACCGCACCGAGTGCTTTAAAATATGTTCCGGTATTTTGATATCGATGACCTAAGGTCAGGTACGAGGCATGACCTCTCCATTGGAAATACATGGGAAAAATTGTTTTACGGAATAACTCAGTAACGGATCGTGATAGAGCATTTATTTTAGCTGCATTATACTTGCCTGGGCTTTGCAGTTCTAATGATATGCAGTTTATATAATTTGACCCTGACCTGACCTCAGGTCAGGTCAAATCCTTGGTTTGACCTAGCAAGGTCAAATTATGTATCATTCGATTCAGTTTGCTGAGAGGATTCATATCGTTCCAGTCGTTTTTCTCTATCTTTACTTGTTCAGATGTGATGGCCGAAAAATTTAATTTACATGTTATCCCTATGACGGCATGTTTTGACCTCTCGTGACCTCAAATATGACCTGACAAAAAAATGGTTCAAATATTTCCGATGGAGAAGTGGATGGGCTACCCAACGCCGTTTACCGTTGTTCGCTACCTACCGTGGTTCTTGAGATCTTAGGGGGGGCGGGTACCCGCCCCCCGTCAAAGCGAAGGTGGCTCAGACCCCCGTCAATGCGCGTGTTAACAAGATGCGTTTCGTTGCCGTCAGGGAAAATAAACGCGAGTGGTGCCCGGAGTCTATTCTGCTTTCGGTTCAGTCCTTGTCCCTCTAGCTCATGACAGTGGAAGGCTGTCGTCTTTATTCATCGAGTAATAAAGGTACGCTGGCAATATTTTGTTTTTATGCCTTTTATTGCAGTTCTTGTCATAATGCCTAATTTGCTGATATCGTGGTATCCCCTAAGCAAGAGTGGCAACACCTACCGAAACCTGTCGGTCGCCAAGCCTTGCCAGTTCGCCTCAGTTTCTTTCTAAATAAAAGATTTTTCACTATCTTCGCAAATTTTCTCCCGAAAAATAATTGCTTACATCCGCCCCTGTCACCTTTTGAAATGGAAAACCATGTAAACTGGCATTCCTCATTGAATTCATGCGAAAAATAATGTAAAAGTACCACATTTTGTCAGCATACTTCCTGGACTGCCCGGAGAGCAACGCGCCGTAAGGTGCCGTGCGGCACAGTATACCACCGTTAGGCAAAAATCGCAATATTTGAGGCGCAACAAGTCAGGCATAAGAAACCCCATGAACATGCAGATTGTGCAGAGCTGTAGCTAAGCAACTGTTCTAACTGATGAATTAAATTTCATTTTGCTATTCTCAGTGATTGCTATTTGGGGGTGCAAAAACCTGCATTTTCTCTGTTTTTTGAAGACTTGAAGGCGCAGGGGCGGGCTGAAAAAATTAGAAATTCATAATTTCAAGGTCAAATTCGAAATCAGCGGGTCCGAAAACATCAGAAACCCACTGGTACCGAAACCTTAACACGCGCATTGACGGGGGCGGGTACCCACCCCCCTCGGGTTTTTCGGAGACAGCAGAAAAACGGCGGCGCGCAGCGCCGCCGTACTTGGTATACCTTTTCCCTCATCATTTTTGCAGCCTCTGAGAAAATTTTAAGGATGGGTCATCTCAGGTCAGGTCACCAGTACAGGTCAAGTGAACCGACCTAAAAAAAAGTTTAAGATAGCATAAGTCGGAGCAGGGTAAACTTATCCAATTGAAACTTATACCACATAATGGGCTCACCGATTTCTCTAAAATATGTTCCGGTATTTTTGATATTGATGACCTAAGGTCAGGTACGAAGCATGACCTCTCCATTGGTAATACATGGGAAATATGGTTTTTACTGAATAACTCAGTAACAGATGGTGATAAAGCGTTTATTTTAGCTTCATTAGACTCGCCTTGGCTTTGCGGTTCTAATGATATGCATTTTATATAATTTGACCCTGACCTGACCTTAGGTCAGGTCAAATCCTTGATTTGACCTAGCAAGGTCAAGTCATATATCATTCGATTCGGCTTGCTGCGTGGATTCATAGGGTTTAAGTTGTTTTGCTCTATCTTTACTTGTTCAGATGTAATGGCCGAAAAACTTAACTTACATGTTATCCCTATGACGGCAAGTGACGGCATGTTTTTGACCTCTGGTGACCTTAAATGTGACCTGACAAAAAAATGGTTCAAATATTTTCGATGGAGAAGTGGATGGGCTACCCAACGCCGTTTACCGTTTTTTGCTACCTACCGTGGTTCTCGAGATCTTAGAGGGGGCGTGTACCCGCCCCCCTCGTCAATCTGAAGGTGGCTCAGACCCCCGTCAATGCGCGTGTTAAAGAAAAACTTGCCAAAGGGCCCCCTACTCTAGGGGTAAGTTAGGTCACGATAGGCTATTTTCACTTAAATATGCAATGCTTAAGAAAACTGGACATAACTATTATGCCATTAGAGCTATTGAGATCTGGTAAAGTACATTTCATAGGGAAATGAAAGACTTTTTCCGCTGTGTGGAACGCCATGGCTTCCCGCCAGCAGTTTGACCTCCAGAAGTACCACCTCGTGACCTAATATGACCTGAGGTTACGAAAGGTCAGAAAGTGACCTTGCCGTAAATAAAATGTATCAAATGAAAGCCGATGACAAGACATACAGGATGTTGTTCGATTCAGCACGCTTGCTCAATTAGGTCAAAAGTTATTTTCAAAATACTGTTTTTGACCCCTGGTGACCTTGGTTGATCTTGAAGAGGTCAAAGGGCAAATATGGTCCCTGGGATCCGTAAAAGGGTGTCCAAGAACGCTTTTCTGAGCACGCCGAGCATTTGCAATCCTCTTTGTGACTTTCAGATCATAAGGCAACTTTTCCCCATGCTTTTTCAATGGGAGAGATCACCTCGCGACCTGACCTAAGGGTCACGAAGTCTAAAAATCCTGGATATACATCGTGTAGATCCTGGAGGGGTCATGAAATGTACGATGTTTCAAATTGATTGATTAAGTAATGTAGCTCTTGTAGAGCTCAGAATTTAAAGTGAAGTGACCTTAGTTGACCTCACCTGGTGACCTGACCTTGGGTGACCCGGGATAACAAAATTCAGGGATGATGGGAAAATGATGGGGTGAGAGATAAAGCCCTCAACCCGCGGTGCTACGGCTCGTCGTTTTTCTGCTATCCCGAAAAGAAACATTAGGGGGCCATCGATGGTCCCGGTGAGGCGAGCGTGAAGATCACCAAACATGGCCATTATACAATTAGAAACCACTGACGTGGCTCGATTTCCCATGGGTGAAATCATCAGGAAAGTCCTGATCAGATTTTTCTTGGGCTTAAGGCAGACTGAACACTAGACAGACGAGCCGACACAGTCGGCCTGGAACGCCTAGGAGAAAATTAGGCAATTTCGACAGTCTGAGCCTCCAGCTCGACCCAGGCCCTTATTCAGGTCAATATTGGGGTCAGCATAGGTCAAAGAAGGCGCCATAGGCTTACAATAGAGCAGTGCACGTTTCCCTCTCTAGAGCTGCCCTCAGGGGAGCTAGAGCAAATATTTATGCATCATTGGATTCCTCTCATCGCGGCAAATCGAATGATATATAATATGACCTTGTTAGGTCAAATAATCAAAATGATCTGACCTCGAGCTAGGTTAGGGTCACAGAGTGACCTGGTATGGTCATGTTGCATATCAATCAACTTCCTGTGACAATATAAGCACAATGCAAGCAAAATGGAAGCTTTATCTCAATTCAGTGAGCAGTTATTGGCAAAACAATCACTCTCTGCTCCCGTGACCTGATATGACCTTTGAGAGTTCAAATGCTCAAAAACTCAACTTTATGGTCGAGATCGTGGTAAGAATAGACGGTTTGAGGATTTTCAGCTTTATCTATCCAGTACTTACTGAAAACGAGCCTATTCTATTTTCCACGAATTACTTACAATGGGGTGACCAAAAAATTGACCCCATGTACCAACACCAACGGGGACCCCCCGGGTTCGAGATAGAAAACGCGGCGCGAGCCCGCCACGGATACCTTTCCCTCATCATTTTACAACTCGGAAAATTTAAGGTTAGGTCATCTCAGGTCAGGCACCAGTACAGGCAAGACCCGACCTCAAAAAAAGTTTAAGATACATAAGTCGGAGCAGGGAACTATCCGATGAAACTCATATCACATAATGGCCCCACCGAGTTCTCTAAAAATGTTCCGGTATTTTGATATCGATACCTAAGGTCAGGTACGACGCATGACCTCCCATTGGAAATACATGGAAAAATGGTTTTACGGAATAACTCAGTAACGGATGGTGAAGAGCATTTATTTTAGCAGCATTAGACTCGCCTGGGCTTTGCGGTTCTAATGATATGCATTTATATAATTGACCCGACCTGACTCAGGTCAGGTCAAATCCTTGATTACCTAGCAAGGTCAAATTATAATCATTCGATTCGGCTCAAGAGGATCACATAGTTCAAGTCGTTTTGCTCTATCTTTACTTGTTTAGATGTAATGCCCGAAAAACGAATTTACATGTTATCCCTACGACGGGCATGTTTGACCTCCGTGACCTTAAATGTGACCTGACAAAAATGGTTCAAATGTTTCGATGGAAAGTGGATGGGCAGCCCAACGCCGTTTACCGTTTTTCGTTACCTACCGTGGTTCTCGAGATCTAGGGGGACGGTACCCGCCCCCGTCAATGCGAAGTGGCTCAGACCCCCGTCAATGCGCGTGTTAAGTCAACAATATCGAAATTCCGAGATAGCAGATTTGTAGACCCTAATGATCTTATCATATTGTGGAAGTTTCAAACTGATCGGTCTGCTAATGTTACCTAGGCGCTGCTTTAAACACGTAATTTTAGGTTTTGAGGTCGGGTCACTTGATCCCGAAATATACAGCTCATTGACCTGACATGACCTTGGCTAAAAAATTGGGTTAAATGTGTAAAATTGATTGGGGATAAGGTACAAGTTTCGTTGTTCTGTGTCTCTTCGTTTTTGAGCTATCTGGGGAAAACCAGGAGGGGGTGGCGAATTTTGCCCCCCGCCCCAGCGGGGTGCGTGTTATCTGACCCCTCAGTGGTGGATACAAGCGCTGGGGGGGGCTCGGGGGGCTCAAGGCCCTCCGCTAATATCAGAATACCTACAGTAACGGCATAGCGGGAGGCTGCTCTGAGGCTATCACAGGAGAGGTCGAACCCGAGCCCCCTCAAATGAAGTTCTGGATACGCCGATAAGACTACTCCTGATATTCAAAACAAGTCCAGATTTCTACCCCGAACAAAGAAAGTTAAGGAGTTTCTGGACGGTAAATGAGGTTTTCTGGAGGAATTTAAAAGATACTCTTGCATCTGGCTACATTGTAGTTTAGGCACAATTTCCACTTTGAACTTTTTTTGGCGACTTGCACATTATTTCTTTTGCCGGTAGGTGCCAAAGAAGTTTTCCCGAGTAGAAACACGAGGAGTTGATAGTTAATGCTTTTTATTACATATAACTCATAAAGCTGTGCATGTTACTGCTCAGTGCAAGCTTCCGGTCACTTTGCATCCACATCGATCTGTCTGTTTGCATCCCTGGTGTTCTCCCGTTAGCTGCGTGAAGCCTCTGTCGCACTACAAGAGTTCCTCTCGAATATTTTGGCTTCAGATTGGCAGAAGTATCGGAACGCCCATAATATTGGGGAAGGGTAAGGTAATTTTGGAGGCATTTATTTCCAGTCAATGTGAAAGTGTCAATGGTTTAGATTGTAAACAGAGTGGGGGTGTGAATCCTCGGGCCCCTGTTTCTTTGCCCATGTGGCTTTAGTTGGTGTGGATCATTTTGTTCTGTTATGCCAAGTTTCTGTGCTATTTGTCTCGATTATCAGTGTTTTTCAGCCTGCTGTGATTGCCAATCAGAATGAAGTTTTCAAAGTCTCCAAATTAATTGTGACAAAAGACTATATTCTTTGTTCTTAGCAATTCAAATTGGAGGTGGATAAGAAATTTGGGGCCTGTTCCAGCGCCTCCTCAAACCTGCTCCAACCTCCTCAAAGCTTCTCCAACTTCCTCTCGCCTGGTCCAGCGCCTCCTTAAACTTCCTCCAAGGTCGCCAAAGCTCATCTCAAATCTAATCCAACCTCCTCTCAAACGAAAGGTGGTTTTTCAGAGGAGGTTGGAGGAGCTCAATTGTGGCGCACAAATTTCAATCGAGAAACTAAAATAAGTTGTTTTACAGTGAGAAGCGACGTTTGTGGGCAGCTAAAGGTTTTGATTACGTTGTTTTTCTGTATTCCACTTTCACTAAAATACATTAAATGAGTATCAGAGGCCTTAATCAAATTCGATTAGTTTCTTAGCTGCGCCACGCCCGCCATATTGGCGCTGATCAGGCGCAATCAGCTGATATCTCATCCAATCTCATCCGAAATCGGTCCAGCAGGCACCGGTTTTTTGCGCCTGCTCCGACTTACTCCAAGCTACTCTCATCTTTTTTCTAAGGAGGTGCTGGAACAAGCCCTTGGTTTCCAGATTTTCAGAGGCAGGCTGTTCAGAGAGTTTTTAATTTCACAATTTGTTTGTTCCCATTATCATGATACTGAATACATGATGCCATAACTCATAGCACCACCACTCGGTCTGCATCACAGAATAACTTTTGCCACTGTGCTATTGTAGTGATATAAAGATTTTGATCTGAATTTGAAACCCTATAAATAACTTTATTTTCTGATTTTCAAAATTCTTGAATCAAGCAGCATGCTCACAAATTCTTAAATAGGTACAACCAAGTAGTTGTACTGATCCCAACATCTTTCTGGTCACTTTTAAGAAATAGGTGGATACATTCTAGGAATTCCTCCATTAAATGTTTAATTGTTGTCCCCCTGGATTAGCTCCAATAATTTTTCGTGGATTTCTAAAGACTCAACAACTGTGCTTTTTTCCTTGTATTTTCAATAATTTAAGTCTGATTGCAAAGGATTTGAATAAGGTTTATATGCATATACATCATAGGCATGCTCTTTTTTTGGTACACACTGTGCCTCTTGTTCAACAAACTTATCTCAGCAAGAATTATTTCAATTATTTCAGCATAATAGTCTGGAATGGGAAAGGAGAGGAAGCATAGGGAACACAAGAATGACAAGTGGGAGCGTCATGAAGGTGAGGTTTGCGAGGTTTTATTTCTACTTTCATGCATGTGTGTTTTGGCTTTTGTTGTGTTGAAATGTATGGGATCATGCTTTGGTGAGTTCCTAGTTTCAAGAAGGCTGTCTTTACTATTGGCTCTTTCCAAGAAATAAATGCCTATAGTGTAGAAATCTAGAACTTTCATAAATCATAACTGTACCATGTAAATGTCCTTGTCCATAGTTGAAATATATAATTGGTTATGCTTTCTGTGCAGTTAACCCACAAGTGCATATTTTTTACCATTTTCAACCACTCAATACCTGGAGATGCAGCTAATCTGCCTTTTGGATGGGGTTAGCTGCAGTATGGCACAATTGCTAAAGCAGATGGGAACCTCCATGAAATCATATTTTTCTGATGAAATGTTCCCTTGTAAATATCTGTTCTGCTACCCGCCCACATTCTAGTTTTAGGCTTCAGGCTGCAGAAACGAGTGGAGGTCAATGACAGTGGAACGGCCGAATTTAAGAGGGGCACCATGAACTTTTCAATTCCTTTCTTTCCAGTCAACACAATAGGGTTAGTGTTCAAATTTGTATTTAAGAGGGGCTGGTGCCTCCCCCAGTTTCTCCACCATTTGTGGAGGTGCTGGGTGGCAACTCTTTATTCTTTTCAAAAAGGTTTCCAGTCAATTATCACGGTATTGCTGCCCAATTTTTATCACCTGGTATTCATTCCTGGCGTTTTTGTGGTTCAGCACCAGGTGTCAAGTCGCACACTGGTGTTTCCATGAGGGACAAATATGATAAAAAGTTGGCGAAATATACAGACCACAGGACAAACTCCTCCCTTGTGCAGCAAACAATATTCTTTCTAAAAGATATCATTTTGGCCGGAATGTCAATTGTGGAATGTGTCTGGACATTTTCATCATATTTTCAACATTTTAAGATTTTTTAAGGTTTTGTGGATTGAGTCCATATGTTAAGTTGTATGATACCTGTTCTATTTTTTAACACATACCAGTTCCAGGGTTGGCAGCAGCCGGCAGAAAGTGGTTTAAACCACTGGTTTAAACCGGTATAAACCGGCTGGCATAAACCTGGTGGCAAAAAGTGGCAAAAACTATGAAATACTAAATATTAACTGATATTTGCATTGGATATGAATGTAAGGGCATCTTCTGGTGTGAAAACATATCTTACTGTGTATTGGGAGGCTTTAGCACTCTCTTCTTCCAATTTATGGCACAACTTTAATAATCTGTTCAAACCGAATGGTCTTTTATCTGGAATCAACCTATTTGCAGATCCAGGGGGGAAGAGGCCAGCTTTCCAAAGTCCAAAATAGTGTTTTTATCCCCCTCCCCCCAACAGCCGGCTGCAAGAAATTTTAGAAGGAGTATTGTTCGTTTGGTATGTATCTACTTGCCCCTTCTGAACTAGTTAAATCTTACCTGCTTTCATTTAGACCGTGACATTTTTTGTTCATCGGCTTTTTGCCGATCAGGTTGTCCCGCCCCCCAAACAGACCACCTGGATCCCTCAGTGACCTCACCATTCTGATATGAAGGGTTTTTATAATGAATGAAGTGACGTTGCTTCTGATGTTAGTTAGGAACGGGTAAATACATTTCAGATGACGCCACAAGTGAAATACCACATCAGAAATGTAGGTATGTCAATATAAAGATTTGTTCTCTAATTGCAAGATATTTAACAACAGTTTGGTCCATTCAACCTTATTTTATATACTAGAATCTGTCACGAGTCGGTACCAAGTGGTACACACTAAATCAGCCATCGTTAGCGTCATCAGTGTGACTGTCATCAGTATTAGAAATAGGTCTTGGCAGCATAACACAGCAGATACGCCGATACCTCCTTCACTTTCGCGGTAGACACTTCCTTAACAGATGTATCGTCGATGTGATACCAGCGAGCCTCTGGTTGGTTGCAGCAGAGGAAGACCTCATTTTATTGTATATATTCTTATTTCAGATATTTTATTCGAAGAGACAGCAGCCCACCCAAGGGGGAGGGGCAGCCGGAGGCGCACATGGGGGGGCAGAAATGAGCCTGATCTGGATTTTAGTACCAGTTCTACATTCACCTTGCCATCCCTGCCCCAAGCGTGTCGCTCCTGCGTTGGAGCATTCACCCAATATGTGATTCAAGCCACCCCTGTTCCGAAACTACCACCCCTCGCCCGGGAAAGAAATCCTGCGCGTGACATGCCACTCCCCCATCAGCCTGCCGCCCCCCGAACTAAAATTCTGGGAGCGCGCCTGCCAAGAGATAGATGTATGGTATAACCGACCACTGGGGGTACGAGCGACTAGGTTTGAGAGCTTATGATCAGTGGAGACGAACTAAGTATTTTGAGAAGACAACACGTCCGAAAAAGGTGAATGCGTTAACCAGAACAGGTCAGTCAATGTTGTATCTTCACTTTTATCTTCAAGTATAGCTTACAGAAGCTCAATAGTACTGCTAATAATGCAGTTTCCAGTTTCCATGTCTTCAGGCTGAAGTATCGTCCTTGGCCGAAAAAATATGCAAAAAATATGCAGTAAGCCAATCACTCGGAGGGGCTTGGGAATCCTCAGCTTGTACCTAATGTTCTGATGTTTGCCACTGTCTGCGCGTTCTGGAAGGCTCAAAAGTGTCACCAAATAAGACACGTAAAATAATTACGGCCTTCACATTAATATGCCATGCACCCAAAAAGGCGCTTGCCTTGCTTCCGATTGAGAACTGCATCGAAGACCCTAACGCATGGGCCAGATTCCTACTGAGCTCGATTGTCTTAAATTTCTTGTCATGAGCACCACCTTTTTTCATCTAGACTACCACCAGACACCAGAATTAGCACCTGTTTGATTCAGCTGATAATATTGTCGAGGATTAGCAATTGAACCGATTGAACTGTGGATGGCATGCGATCCTATATGAGTTTGCTGCACTTGAGGCTTAAGACTAAGACTAGAAAATATATAATGCTAAATAAGATGATCAGAATACCGGAAATACAGTGTAATTATCTGCATGATGCTGGTAACAACTATTGGAAAACGCTTTAAGTTCAGTTTCCATAAAAAATGGCAAATTTGCCCTCCCCGAGTTTTTGCCACTTCCTGCCACTTTTTGCCGGTTTAAACCGGTAAAAACCGGCTGGCGGCAGAAACCCCTCTCAACTGGCAAAAATGCCAACCCTGACCAGTTTTCGTTATGAGAAAGCATTACTATTTTTTAGAATATTCGTTCTAAATCAAATTTCAAAGACACTTTTCGTTGTCATGGTACCCAGTATGTTTACATAAGACCCTTTATTTCATATGGGGGTGAACAAAATGAGCATTATTGTTCATGACATGAAAAACACAGATCATGATATTGTAGCACATGACCTATATCCACCGTTACGAGACCATCTGTTAAGATAAATGCCACCCGCTGATATATCTACAAGGTAAGGGAGCCTCTGCGTTTGCGGACGAGACCTGACGCTGCCGTTTGCCCCGGCAGAGAGCTCGCCGTCGCGTCCGTCGGCGCTGAAGCTAGTGTTGAAGGTGGGCGGCTCGCCGGTGCCGGAGCCGCGGCCGGAGACTCCCGAGCAGCCGGCGGCGGCGGCAGCGGCTGCTGCACCGGTGGTGGCGCCGCTCAGGCTCAACATGCCGCGCGCCGAGTCGGTGGCCCCGCTGCGGCTGAACATCGCAGCCATCAGCGGCGCCGACGCGCAGCACAAGGAGCGTCGACACAAGAAGAAAAAGAAAAAGGAGAAGGAGAAACACAAACACAGGAAGGTGCGTAATCTTGGAGTTACGTACGCTAAGGGCCCGTCGGGGTCTCAAGACTTGTCTAATTTTTTTCGCCTTTGGGTGTGGAGGGTAGGCTCTTGTCAAAATTTGCACCGAGAGTTGAAACAAATGGACTCGCGGCATCGGAATGCATATTCAAAGGGAATGTGGCACCTTCATAACGGGATTTGAACTGAGATAGCCATGTGATAGGAACCCTCGGGAAATGCTTCATTGATATGCCCTTTGTCCCAAAATTTAATGTTCGCGGAGAAAAAAAGTAAAAGTTCACAGCCTGTCGACCCCGTCCTTCGCGGCTCGGCACATGGCACGAGGTGACCCTCAGTAACCATGGTAATGTGACGTAACGCTCACGTCCCGTTGAGCGTAAAAGTTTTCCCTTGCTATGGCCTCCTCGAAACCTGCGTGCCAACCCTAAATTTGGTGCCGTCGATTGTAAATAGGGTATAACTCGCTTCAATGAGGAGTTTCGAATGCATCAAGAAATAGTAGCAAAATTGAAGTGTCACTTAGATCCTGACAATTAGATGCTTTTTTGCCTGAAAACACAATTGTTATTCATGTTCGTTTGTGGTGAAATTTACCCGGTTTAAATTAAGCTTAAGGCTTTATTAGCCCGTGATGTCACGCCAATGTGGAAACAATTTTTTAGCAAAGGAAAATGAAGTGATATGAAACATTAAGCTTAGAAATATTTTTTAAGAGAAATAACACTAAATATTTTTTTCATTTGAATATCTCACTG
Source organism: Lepas anatifera (assembly GCA_034440635.1). Classification (NCBI taxonomy): domain Eukaryota; kingdom Metazoa; phylum Arthropoda; class Thecostraca; family Lepadidae; genus Lepas; species Lepas anatifera. Next base: position 1,014,770 of record JAOTON010001855.1, on the reverse strand, counting down.
GTCTGGAATAGCACACAGGTACCACATGCACTCAAAGCGTTTTGTGGCATGTAAATAAGTAAGAAACTTTCATTGGAATCTTGGGAACATCTCAATTTTACTATCAATGGACGTTAAGCCTTATTTGTAAAAGGAAATGCGTTTAAGCCTCAACACAATCCGGGTTACTTTTTGTTTTGATAAAATAAGGAAAATGTTGAATCTGGCGGGAACAGGTTAAAGCTAATTCGTGTGTTTCACCAACTAAACATAAATGTGTCTGCTAAAGCTAAATTATGGAGCATAAAGGTGTCACGAGTGAGTCGAGAATAGGTGCATTGGAACACAGGATGTGTCATGGCTTTCATAACTATAAATTTTGAGCTTTGCAAGGGGACTCGTTACGAGTATCCTAGCTTAGCACTAGACCTGATCCTGCGTATTAATTCACTTTAAAAGTAGAATTGGTTATATCAGAATTTTGCAGTAACTTCAACTGGCATTAATTTTTCTAGAGAAAACTTAATCAAGGCTGCGCGATCTGGTCGGCTCAGATACAGCGCCCCCTGCGGCAGGAGCGGCGGGGCGCCGAGGATGGCGCCTCCATCTCGCCGGGCGGCGAGGACTCGCTGCTGCTGAGCTCGCCGGAGGCGCCCAGCCAGGGCACGGCCTCCTCGCCGGAGCCGTGCGGCTCGCAGGGGGCGGATACCGAGGAGGAGGAGGTGACCACACCGGGCAGTCCTGCCGCTCCTCCCGCCGATCCTCTCACCGATTCCGAGCCTGCCGAGCCTCCTCCTCCTCCTGCCGCCGAGTCCTCGGCCGTCTCCGACCAGCCGGAGGCGGGGCCGTCCGCTACAGAGGCGGCGCCGGGCGCCTGCGAGACGGTGGAGCCGCTGCGGCAGCTGCTGACGCACCTGCTGGCCGAGCTGCGGAAGCGGGACACGCGCAGCTTCTTCGCCCTGCCAGTGACGGACGACGTGGCGCCCGGCTACAGCAGCATCATCGACACGCCCATGGACTTCAGCACCATGGCCACCAAGGTGGCGGAGGGCCAGTACGGCGACCTGGGCGCCTTCAAGGTGGGCAGCCGCGCCCGAGGGCGGCTAACGCCTGGCTCATATCTCAGCTTACCTGACTCTGGTTTTATTTTCTCCAGACTGGGGAGCCAAAACTAGATGATTGCTAAAATTTGTCTTATTATGCCGTAGAGTGGTCGGCTCTGTTCAATTTATATCGTTACAAACAATTTTGTGTTAAGAGCCCTTTGTTTTTGTTGTAGGGCGGAGGGTGATATGGGTTTCACTTTCACGAATTAGTGGAGCCCGCCTACCTCGGCTACTGGATGAAGCAACAGACCCTCAGTGTCATTAATTCCTATTTCCTATTCACTACATGAGCCTCGAGCGCCGGATCGGGGCTCAATGTTCTACCAAAATGAGCTGCCGGGAGCGTTAAACCCTGTTCTGTTTCTCAATTACTCTTCCGTTGGAAGCACTCATTAGCTTGGAAACAAGTTTTTGTGTTCTAACCTATGCCAATGTCCCTGGAGCTCCCAGTCTTGCGCTTTAGTATCCGATGGGCTCCGGTGCCGGCACTGGCAGTGCGCGTGGGTATGTGTGGCAGAGCGTTGACCGGGGGTGTTCAAGGCGATCCTGTTGGATGTTTCCCAGTTGGGGCCGCCTTATCTGACACCGCACGGAAAGGCCTTGGTGTGGCCGTGAACCCAAGCTTTACCTGCGCTGTCACTGGAGGGTGCGGTCTGCGCGTCTTAAGGGAGAGGGTGGAGCTGGTGATACCCTGCTGCCCGACGGAGGTTTCCTTGTTTTTGTTTTTTTTTACTATTATCGCTGCCGTTGAAGCTGAGGCATTATCACTACCGATTAAAAAACATCGTTCACTATCAAATCTTGTTCACAGTGACGTTTTGGGACAGATTTGCTCCCTTTCCGATCCGGCCCCCGTTTGATTAAAGGGAATGTGGCACCTTCATAACGGTATTTTAACTGAGATAGCCAAGTTGTAAAGCAAGTCGGAAAACCCGGTACTCCATATTTCATTTGTCTTGGAACTCGATATTTCCGTAGAAAAAAGCTAAAACCTACCTGACACCAGCCCCCATCAGCCCGTCGCCGGGCGGCCATTTTTGTGAGCTGCTGGTGTGACGACATATGCTGACGTCACGATGAGCATCAGCCAATCGAAGCCCTTGAAGCGTTTCAAGTATGGTAGTGGTTGCCAGATCGTGACATCATCCACAGGCTGATATTTATTTCTTTTTCTAGAGGAGTATTTTTAGAAACAAAATATTGAGCCTATGATAAATTTTTCAGAGAAATCATGAGTGGTTTCATTATTCTTGGCTAAAAGTACGCCTAATTTCACTAAATTCCAGGATTCGACCAAGTTGCCACATTCCCTTTAAGGATGTAACTGATAACAACAGCGTAGAAATAGCGTAGCTTAGATTAAGGTACCCTCAATGTACACAGCAACTTTTACGTTGCGTAAGTTTCACCTAGTATTCCGAGGTGGATCATCCAAAGTTAGTGATTTTACAACTTCTTTTGTAGGTGAGTCTAGTGAAGCGGCGGCTCGTTATCGTGTTTTTGTTTTATGTGCGATTCCAGGAGGATTTTCGGCTAATGTGCTGCAACGCGATGACCTACAACCGAATGGACACCATCTACTACCGCAGCGCCAAGCGGCTGCTGCACGTCGGCTCCAAGGTCAGTCGCAACCACGGCGGGCATTCTGTTTTGTTTGGCCTGGAGGGAGCATTGGCGGATCCAGGAGCAAAAGGTCACGTTCCCTCCCCTGTTCGACCGATAGGCGCTCCACGCCGCTACTCGATGTCCCCTCCTCCCCCTCCGAAACGTCGCCGTCCCCCAGGATACAAGTATTCCCCCCCGAATGCAACTTTAGTGCCCCTCTTGTAGGTCACACCTTTAAGAGAATTTGGACAGCGTAAGTCTGGAAATGTGAAAACCACATTTTGTTTCCATCTTCAATTGCTCAGAACAAAAATATAGCCTTCTTCATGCAATATATGATGTCGCCAAATTAGAACATGACTGAACCTTTGACCTAAGCATGGCGTGTAGTTCCGAGGCCGGTCGGTAGGATGGCACTCCGCATACCAACGTTGAGACAGCGTTACTATTGCCAGCAGTTAGCACGTGACATACGTGGCAGTCACGCAGTTGGGATTTAGAATAATCGAATCGTTGCAACCAGATGAAAATGAGTTCATGGTTTGAATTGGAGTCTTGAGACCCCCTATGGTGACATTTAAAGTGTGTGGAAGTTAAATACAGTAAATGAGATGAAATAAGTCAATGATGGTTTCTCGAGACGCTCTACAAAAGTGTCACCTCATTATCAACCTCATCATATAGGTGGGACACTCCCATCGAGAATTGGCACCTTGGCTGAGTAGCGCCCTCGGACCAAGGCCCTCCCCCAATGATAAATCCTGGAGCCGCCTCGTTAAGGGAGAATACGTATTTGGCAGAAATATATGGTTCATGGCCCACATCATGTTCTGCAAGAGCCATAAAATCAGAACTCATGATGTGGAGTTCTGATCATAGGCCGTGTCGATCTGTCAGCACAGTTTTGTCAGCAGGCCTTCTAACCTCTCCTCCTGAAAAGAAACATCAGCGCTATAATCGCCTCTAGTTTTTGCTAGGCAAGGAAAACTTAGACCTTTATACCTTTAAAAAATAGTAGGCTGCCACTTCGTGCACTTACTGTTTTCCCAGCAGCACAACAGCAGGCTGTCAGCCCGTAAAACCTCTAGAACTAATTCCCGGGGAGAGACTACAGTCCTGTGACGTAGGCGCAACGCGGCCCACTGGTTCGTGCTGGCAAAACTGTGCTGACAGATCGAACGGGGCTCATGTGTGAGCTAAATCTGCACCCACGCACCGTCTTCACGATACAAATACAACCAAAGTACCGCCATTTGGGCTCTGCATGTGTTCGGATATAAATCGTGGATGGTGGGTGATATATGAAGACAACAGAGAACAGTGGAATTCTCACAGCTGTTGGGAATATTTTTTTAAATTTACACCAAGCCACTATGACCGACAACTTAACGTAAGCGGAAATATTGTTGCACCCGAAAATTGTCATCTCAAAGTAGTTGTTTTGCTCGTGTCATGCCACGGTATGCACCTTGTTCCAGAGTTGTGCGGCTCACGAGTCAGAGTCGGAGTTTAACTCAAATTCCGACTCGTTTGACTCAGAGTTGAGTTGAGTTGAGTCGAAAAAATTAGACAGGTGAGTTGAGTTGAGTTGAGTCGGTTCACATCACGTCAATGAGTTGAGTTGAGTTGAGTTGTGAAGACAGCGAGTCAAATGAGTTGACGACAAAAGTTGACTCAGTATGCAAATATGTTGAATAAGTGTGGATTTGCCTACCTTTTGGAAACCTCCTTTGAATACCTTTTCCTCCAGTGTTTCAATTGTTTCAATTAGTTTTAATTTCTTTCAATATATAAAATTAATTATACATTTCAATCGCTTATTTTAAAGGCCCATTTGGTCTAAAGAAATCCCTATGCACAAATAATACATGTACTCGAAAAATTAAACAGGCTCCTATCTCTGACCTTGTCTTAAACATTTTAACAGGTGGAATGCACTGCGAAATGCATTTTAAATATCTCAAAAACTCATCATCAATATCTAGTATTACTTCTTTTCAACCACCACTCACAGTTATACACTCAAACGTTCCATCACCACTCCAATATAAAAGAATAACCACAGGCAAGAGAGTGCGCCATTGCTGTCTTTGAAGAACAAATTTAGTCAAGGATAGGCTCAAGCTAAATTAGCTTCAGGGCAAAACATTTTAAAAGTCACGTGATAATCAACAAAGTGATGTGAATATTTATAAACTACATATGAAATTGTTTCTTTTGTCTTAAATGCGCCGTCTCCAGCTACTGCTTTAACGTATTAAAAGCAGTTCTTACTGTTAGCACAGGAAAATTTGAACTCTGATTTGACAAAATATTGAAATACTATTATTGCACGAATCAGATGAATTATTTCTTGCTACTGGTTGTGTCTCATCGTCGTCCGTATTTTATTATCAAACTGCTCCCATTTTCAAGTGTAATAGGTAGGTACGTGCGTGCTGTATTGAAGGTTTTCAAGCTGAAAATTGTATTGAGTTTAAAAATATGTCTGTATTTAATGCAACACGATGATACAATTTCCATTTCTATTGTCCTATGTCATATGTCATTTGTTGTTATGGTATACTATTTCCTAGGTTTTTCTGTAGTTCTTAGAATTTGCAATTGCGACTACTAGGTACTCTAGTAATTATAGCTTATATTTTGGTTCAGCTCATGGCATAGGAATGTTTCATTTAGCAAAATTATCTAGCATCGTTCTTTCACAGAAACAAAAAACATTACCCTTATCATTCCTGAAAATACAGTTTAGATCATGTTTTTTAGCCGAACATTTTTCTGATAGTATGGAGGTGAAATTATTTCCCTATTTTATTGTAACCTTAACCCATTTAAGTTCCTTTCCATTCCATGCACCTGGTTAAACATGCAAGGCTTCTTTCAGAAATCATTGCAACATGGTGTGGCAGCTTTATCTGGTAGTGGCAGTCTGAAAGAATAAAAAATATATCCCTGGCTCCTGGCTATAATTGATTTTTAATGTTTCAATTAATTTATCTACCATCCATTAATCTTCATTGTCCTGTAAGACTTTCTGTACAGCTTGTCTCTTAGTGGTTTAATAATTTTTTATTATTTATTTATATTATTTATCCTTTATTATATATTTTGAAACTGAGTCGAAGTTTGAGTTGAGTTGAGTCGTGAGTTGAGTCAGACTTGAGTCGGGATGATTTAGCATTGAGTCAGAGTTGAGTCAACTATTCTCAGCACATGAGTTGAGTTGAGTCGACTCAAGAAAATTCTGAAACGCACAACTCTGCCTTGTTCTTTAGAAAGTACGATGTTGAGGAAACCCAAAGCGTAAGCTACAAACATATTACCTTAATTTCCCCTGTAGACAAACATTTGCCGAGCTATCGGATATACATTGGCGGACGCAGGGGGAGGGCATTCCGGCCATGCCCCCCAAAGCGCTGGAGGGAGGGGGCAAACTATCTTTGGCCCCACAAACGCCGACTAATTTTTTGAAAAAGGTGTTTACACTAGGTCTGTAGAGCAAAAAAAATTCGCTCCCACCCCCTCCCCCCCAGGAGGAGAGGCTGACATGGGTTTGACCCCCCCAAACTCGGGTCTGCGGCCGCCCCTGCTAACCGATAGCTTTCGAAGCAAACGCTCTCCCTCGCCGGGCACAACTCTTTTCTCGGGACGCTGCGCCTTTGTTCTGGCATTAATTTTGGGGAGTAAGTGTGGAATTGCGCCAGGCTTGATTCGCGCTGTGCTTACGCTCAGACTGAAATATCGAAAAGTGAAGCCGATTTTACTTTCATTCGGACGGTGATTCCCGAGCCTCGCACAGCTCTGATACATGCGCATTTCAACTGGTTGCTACTGTTGCCAGGCCCGGTTTACAGTCGGCCATATGCCACGTGACAGGCGGCCCGAGGCGGCCGGCGCTCTGTGCGGGTCGCGGCCCGGTCTGAAGGTCAGAGGTCACCCAGCCTGCGGCGCGGCCGCGTGGCCGAGGCTGCAGGGGTCGCCGCGTCCTCTGCAGTAGGCGTGGTGTTGTTGAAGAGGGTGTGCGAAACGAGTCGTATTGTTGTTCACCTTGATTGTTGCAATCAAGAGCTGTTGCCGTGTCGCGACGGGTGAGTCTTCGTTAAATAGTCAGGTTTGTCAATGCGGAGCTGCCGACTGCAGATCACTAATTGTTGCACAACAGTAATAATCTCAGCGATCGGCATGTTTGAGTTGATTTATCTGCGTATTTTCCGCGACGCACTCTGACTGCAGCGGTGCTTTGCGATGTTTTGAGCGCGTAGCTAGTTCCACCTTCTATTGAGCCAGTTTTTATCGTGGGAAGTCAAACGAAAATAAAATAACGTTATATAACCTCAGTACCGGTTCTGATAGATTCGCGGGTGGATTGTCTTCTGCCGGCTTTGCATATTACAGATAGGATCCCGGGAACCGATTAGGATGCTTGCTCGTTCAGTCATTCGACGGTTAAGAAAACCAGGCTTTGGTATGGGAATTAATCCTCACCGCTTTGAGGGGTCGTTACGACCTCCCACCGGCTGTGTGGAAACTAAGCCAGGTGGAAGTACGCAGTAAGACAGCATGTTGTTTATGGCCTGAACTTTTTTCTGTTAGTTTCTACTTGAAGTCAGTTGCTGGCCTTGAGACGTCACATTTATGGTCGAGACTTACCGAAATGACGAAGCACAGCCGCCAGCGAAACATAACACAAACCCGTTTTGAGATGTTTCCAAGTTTCTGCACGTGCAGCGATTTGCATCATAGGTCAGCACATGACATTTTAAGGCAGATAGGTGGATAGCTTCGTCGGCCAATATGGCCAGACGAGTTTTCGCTACCCTGGGTAAGTGAGCGGCCACAGACATTGGCGGAGGAACGGTAAAATTATTGTGGGGCCAGGGCCGCTGACATAAACTCGGACCATGCTTTGAAAAAGCTTCGTTTTGTGGCGAAATATTGGCTCTGGCGCTCCTACAAGCCCGCAGCCGGACAAAATTCGAGGACGAATAAATAGATAAACACGAGCTGACGAGCAAAATTATTTGTATTTTTCGGATATCGTAAAAATACGTATCTGAATGGATTCTAGAGCCTGTTCCAGCGCCTCCTTAAGCTTGATCTAACCTCTCAAAGCTTCTCCAACTTCCTCTCACCCGGTCCAGCGCGTCCTCAAACTTCCTCCAAGCTCGTCAAACCTCATCTCAAATCTAATCCAACCTCTTCTCAAATGAAAGGTGGTTTTTCAGAGGAGGTTGGAGGAGGCTCAATTGTGGCGCACAAATTTCAATTGAGAAACTAAAATGTTGTTTTACAGAGAGAAACTACGTTTGTGGGCAGGTAAAGGTTTTGATTCCGTTGTTTTTCTGCATACCACTTTCACTAAACTACATTAAATGAACATCAGAGGCCTTAATCAAATTTGATTAGTTACTGAGCCTGGAGAACTTTGCTTATAGCAGCACGTTAATATAAATATTTCCAATGAAAATGTGATACCACTTTGATCAGCAGGACTCACTCTATAACATATCGGCGACTCCAATGTGAAATCCAAAAACTTATCTAGTTTTCCAATAAATAACGTAAATCGGACGGGCGCACGGCTGCCGGCCGGGCAGTAACCAGCAGAAGCGGGCGGAAGCCGGCGGATGAACACCAACTAGAGATGCAATATTTAAAGCCGGTGAAAGTCCACTGGTAAGTGGACTTTCACTACCCTAAAAATGCATTAGGATGTCACCGTTTCTATAGAAAATTTTTCAGAGCGGTGGCCGCCTTTAGCAAAGTGCTCCCTGAGGGTCGGCACTAGAAACTGGAGTTTTTGCTGGGCGTTTCCCGTCTGGTGGCGCTAGTGGGCTCAGTGCTATGAGCTTTCGCGAGCTTTGCGCCAGAATCTAACAGATAGTGATGGACAGAATGAAGTACGCTTGCAGTGTGTTAATAGTTGTAAAGTGTTCCGAGACTAAAAACATGTATATTTCTCTTTTGGTCGTTTGAATTGCGCAATAGTATAATATAAGAGGATATAAGGGATGCAAGTAGCGACACTCATGCTCAATTTTTTATTTTTAGACCAGATCCACTAATAGGTACTTGTAGTCTGTTCCAAGTGCAGTTTTTCCAGATGGCCATCTCCTGCTAGAAACTGGATAATGAGCACGTTCGGTGTTTGGGGAGATGTGCCGAAACGATTGTTATCTATGTTTTTTCGATACATATAGAACAAAATTGGAAGACAAATATGACGAATATCTCGATAATTTGTTTTTTTTAAATAGCATTTGGTCGCAACCTTCACGTTCAATTTGATTTAAAAATGAGACACAGAGTTACGAACGCAAACACCGAAGCTAGTGACATCTGCTAGCAATTTTTAAACCAGCTAGAGATGCCAGCTTTTCAATTTTCACGAACATTATTTCAGCTCAGCAAGTATCCAGGCTGCCGAGGTGCAAAGTGGAGGTCCACCATGGATGCATCTGACAGATCAAAGCGGAAAGATCCTCTCAAACTAATCTTGGCTCCCCCAATCGATTCTTGGGCTCCACAAACGATTCTTGGCTCCCCATAGGTGGATCCAGGGAGCAGAGGTGCAAGTGCCCTCCTTTCGATTAACCCTCGGTGCCCACTGAAATGGTCACGGCGCCCCTAAAAGGTCGATGGCGCCCCCTGAAATTCCGCTTCCTACCACCCCCTCCCTCCTCGAACGCAAAAATAAGCGCCCCCGGTAGGATTTTGCGCCCATCTGATAGGTTTTGACGGCTCAAAAGTGGCGTTCCTCGGGAGGTGCCCCCTCCCCAGGTTGGCAATCCTGGATACGCCTATCCTATTTGTCCCCTGAAATGCAACTGATGCTTTTCTAATGTTTATCTTGCCCTCCCCTGCAAACAGGGTAACCCAGGGGCGTAGCCAAGGGGGCGGAAGGGATAGCCGCTCCTCCCTGAGGGCCCCCTGAGGATACGAGCCGCGCGAAGGGCGGCTCGTCCGCACTATGCTCTGTGGCCAAATTTGGTATTTTATACCAGACAGGGCCCTCTTAAGCCCTCTTCAGCGCTCTATTCTGTAACATGAGGAGGGCCCTTTTTACCCATCAGGGCCCTTTTGGGGCTGTCGCAGGGGCTCTTTTCAGGGTGCTACCCCTTCCTGAGCGAAATTCTGGCTACGCCCCTGGGGTAAACGGAGTATATGCCCCCCCGATTGAGAACTACTCATCCCTTTTACCCTGCACCCAGTTTCCGACTAGAACCGCCCCAGCGCACCCCCTTCCCCTTGGAGCGTCAGCTTTTTCATTCACTCGACGCAAAACCTGGCGTCTCACTGTATGTCTTGGCAGCCCTGGTTATCAGAGACATCTTATTTACACATATACTTTCTTTCCATTCAGGTTATCGTAATTGGCTTCGTCAGATTAGTACGTGGCACGTCTAGGCAGTGTGGAGAAAGTGTAAATACAACGTGATTGCGTTTGTGGACCAGGGGCATTGTTAACTTTATATTCCAGCGCCATGGGTGGAAATCCCGCGGGTGTTGGAAAGTCAGGACCCCTTGGAATTTGGGTCTCCCATAGGCTTTGTATAGGGCTTGTATAGCCGTACCAGCGTTAACCTACCCAGGACCCCCTGGATCGAGAAGAGACTTCCAGCCATGTCCAGCGCAAATATTATATTATATTTAGTTGTAGCTTGAAAAACTATGTTTCCAAAACTATATGTAATTTCCGTGCTAGATGTATTTTTCTCTTTCAAATTTTCGTGCTAAGGAGCGACAAACACGTATCATGCACTTCTCCTTTGTCCTGTGAAACAAAAGTGCAGAAGGAGATTAAATAGCAGAAGATGAAAAACGCATGAAAATCCATGTTGGATAAAAATCCAGGCCACACATTCCTTGCAAAATACCATTTACCACGCCGCCACGCATTTGACATGTATCATTCCCGTCGATGAAGATAACACACACTGCAACGTCAGGGGACACATGCCACGTAAACAGATTGGAAACCAGAAAATTTAAGAGCTACAAAGCTCTGAATCGTGACGCCAGCATATTTTGACAATGTGCCCACTCAAAATCACTGAGAGAATTAAGCAACTTACAAATGCGACCGCCTTGTAGGCGGTCTCGCCAGCAGCAGCAGGTTAGGACGCTGTTCTAAATGCAGTAAAAGCACGTCACGCGCGTGAAAAAAATAACTTACTTAAAATTCGAGTCAATGTTGCGGCTAATTACTGAAAAACGAGATGCGGCTGCTCAATGAAATACGAATCGAGCCAGGTCATTTACGGTTAAAGTGTTGATTTTACTGCCGCAGTCAGTTTCCAGGGAACATCGATATTCAAACACGGACGAAGAACACTTTTTGGAATTAGACTGTGCAATACCAAAGTGGGTCCGATGGCACTACCTAAGAAAATGTAGATGCCGCCACTGAGACTACGCTGTGGCGACATCTACATTTGGCAAGCAAGCTGTTTTGCTCTCATCGGCACCAGAAGCTAACCACATTGTGGTGTAAGACTACGAACTCAGAAATCTATAGATTGGGCAAGTAGGTTCCCAGCTCAGCAGCCACAATACACCAATGGGTAGCCCTGATGGCAGGCCACAAGAGGAGATCTCTCTTCTCACTCATAACTGGCAAGAAAATAAGATGTGTCTTCTAGTCCAGTGTTTGATCAGCTCCAAGCCCCTTCATTGACTGGTGTTAAAAAGTTATCTCCTGGTTTGTGATGGGATGTACATCCTGAGGTCTTGATGTAGATCTTGCTGAAGTCTTCCAGTGACACCTGATGTTACATTACTGGAAAAGCAAAAGACATGTATTAAAAAGAAAGCAAGCATAAAACATAACACATTCTTCAGCAGCTACCACAGCTTTTCACCTTGCCAGAGTTTGAGGCCAGAGTTCCAAGATCCAAGTCACTCAGATATTTTAAACCGAAATTTCTTATAAGATTGCCAGTGCTGGATATCAAACTTGAAATATTCAAAATTCTCTCCATATGCCGTCCAAAAGGGTGCATTGTTTGAGACAAACATTGTGCATGAACATAATAATCTGAAGCAGTTTCACTATTCAGAGGCCATGGTAAAAAAATGTGAGATAGTTTGTGCCCATGACACAAAGCACCAGAAAATAATTAGTCAAAATATCTTAAGTAGGCACATCCCTGTTTTCTATACCTGCCCAAGAACATAGGACTAGGTCAGTCTGCAAAGTATAGCAGCAGGCCAGACAAGTCGCACCAGCCACCTATAATTATCACACTAATTCGCACTGCCAGTCACCAAAAATTTGCACCAATCCGCAATATAACAGGGAGGAAAACACACCCATGGTTGAAGAATTCAGTTTTTCCCTTCTCCCACATGATTTTTTGATTTTTAGTGTTGCCTTCCTCACACCAGACTCACAAATTTGCACCAAGGTGGTAAAATTTGTACCATTCGCTCCTGTCTAAAAGGGCACTCGCACAGACGAGATCTCATCAAAAGTGCCATACTTTGCAAACTGGGGACTAGGAACTGTTACACAAGGCGGTGATTCAACAGTGTTGCTGAGAGCGAGTTTAAATAATATTTCAAAATGCTTTAAACGTAACAAGACACAAAAATGTACCTTCTTTAAAACAAACATGAGAACAAAAAAGCCAGAGCCATTAAGAAAAGGCATAATGAAACACTCAAACTCCTATAGGGCTCATGAATGCTATGTCTATATAAGCCAATTATATTAACAGAAGTTGGGTGCAAAATCAAATTTATTTTACATTTGTTTTATCTGTAACTCATGTTCCCTTCATCTGTCCTAAGCACTACAAAAGGAATACACCTATCATTCACAAGAATTTAACCTCTAGTATGGGCCATGCTGCTAAAATATTATTTATGCATGTTTGGGAACATAAATTACTGAAAGACGTCCTAGAAAATCTTGGAATTCAGCCATAAATTGGTCATACATCAAGAAGCTATCCAAAATATCATGTCATTCCCATCCTTTTATGTGCGCTGATAATTTAAAGAAGAGCAACAATACCACTATCACAAGCAACTAAAAGAAAAATAGAGTGAAATAATCGAAGATTCGTGTCTTACACCTGCACAAAACTGTCATGAAAACACACTGGATAACAGACAAATCCGTTGTTCGCGCAAGTGCTTGAAAATGAGGCACCAGGTTCACCGCAATTTACGCCCAGCAAAACATTTTTCTTCCTCGCTTGTGTGACATCATACCAGGTGATGACCTCACACCTACGTCACGGATTTTCTCCAGTTTCTAGTGCCGACCTCCCTGAGCCTTGCCATGCCCGCCATATTGGCGCTGATCAGGCGCAATCAGCTGATATCTCATCCCAAATTGTTCCAGCGGACACCGGTTTTTGCGCCTGCTCCGACTTACTCCAAGCTACTCTCATCTTTTGTGTAAGGAGGCGCTGGAACAAACCCCTAGTCAGCCTTAGGGCTTAGAAATGTTTTTTGCTGATGCACTCTTAGCTCGGAAGTGCCCCTTAATCACTTAACTGTGTACATTCGTTGTGAATTTTCTTCTGAATAAAAAGACATTTCCTCATTTAGGTGTCTACCTAGAATGGTATGGGCTCACCTACTGAAAGGGGCCCAATGTCTTTGATAATTTTAACTGTTGTTTTAACTTTTACAATTGTGTTTAGTCTGAATGTGCCCCTAGGTGAGAGACGCAGCAAAAGGGATGCAGGGGAACATGCCCCTCATTGGTTCCCAGGCATTGGCAGGTATAGAAGCAACTTTGGGGGGAGGGGTAAACCACCCGTTTGGGTGGGCCAAATCGGGAAAAAATCGCGAAACTTTCCCTAATAGAACTTAACGAAGCGGGACATTCCCTTAAAGAGCCCCTAGATATGCTCTGGGAACTTTAGGCCAACTCAGGGCCCCGAACCAGTTCAGACGCTCAGCTCGGAAGAAAATTGAGTGCCTATGTGAAGCAGCCCATGAAACCCCAGAGGTGCCCTAGTTTTCTCCGGCAGCAGGATTCGGCCAGACAGACTGAGACACTCCTCAGCGTTTCCCTGGTGCCTTTTTTAAGCTAGCAAAAGTGCCCCTTTCCTCGAAAGTGCCCGTCCATGGTGCTCTGTCCCCCATACTGAGGCTCTGGCTGCGCCCCTGCACAAGTTTCCGGGTTATGTTACGGACATGAACGCAGGGTAGCAACCAGGCCATTTTTCAACATGTTAACTGGGGGGCTATTTGCCTCCCCAGTCGGCCGAAATGTCCCCCCCCGTGTCCGGAAATTGGCCTTCCAGTGAAATAGACCGGAGACGACCTAAAGTTAAATAAACGCAAACTTACCTGACGAAAACAAGTAAGAGCACTGCCCGATAATAATTTTGTTCTATTGCTCGCCCCAAATTGGAAATCCACAAAAATTGTGGACCTTGTCCCGATTTAGATTATAAACCACACAGGTTCGATACTTTAAGAATTTACTTACCTTGCTACACTCATAAAAATAAAACAATAGTGTATTCATTTGGCATACATTGCAGCAGCATCAGGGCTGCCAGGCTGGCCATTTTGTGGCCAAATATTTCGAATTTGGGTTTTTTGTCGTGTTGGGCCGCACGATTTTTTCGGTTGGCCCTCTCTTGGAATCTGGCCTTCTTCGGCCCTTTTCTAACAGTTTGCACCTTAGCTCTTTTTGGTTTGTCCTTTGTATATATATATATATATATATATATATATATATATATATATATATATATATAATATATATATAATATATATATGGCTTCTTTTCGCATCTTCCGGTTTTGAATAATATTTTCTGACATAAAAGAGGAACAGAGCAGCAGAAGAAACTGTTATGCGGCGCTGGGAGGAAGGAACAAGACTGTTAAAAACACGATCCCAAAAAAATGACTGCTACCGAAAACTGGACGCAAAGGATACGATACTATAGGCGCCCTTTGGGTGGAAAGTTGATGGCAAGATTTGCCCCCTTGGGCTCCACCCTCCCCCTCCCATTTACCAAAATTGCAGGTCCACCACGGTTCAAGAGTAAACAAATCACAGTCGGAAAAGCAGGAAGATATTAAACAGTATCGGGGAGTGGTGCGGCCGAGATAATTGATGCTAACAAATTTTCTGGTTATTTAATATGGAAATAAAATCATTTGATGGCCACGCGTGATTGGAAGGGCACTCCTGGCTTCCTATTAACCCGTGCCCCACCGGGAGTCCGGTGCCAACTTCGCCCCACCGGGGGCATCAATGATACACTCTTAACTCCAAAGATATGGGGGGGGTTTGGCGCAAATCTGCAAAGTGGATAAGAAAGCTCGTGTGACTTCAGTAGGATTTTATTTCAAATTTTCTGGCGCTCAGATGAATGGTTTGACCTCCAGATGTCAAGTTGGGTCACGATACTTTACTCTGAAAACATATGGTCATAATTCACTCAATATGTGCCGTCACCTGATGCTAATACACTGTGAAAAAAGTGTGAGTCACGATAGACTATTTCCACTAAAATATGCAATGATTAAGAAACCTGGGCATGGCTCTTATGCCATTAGAGCTATTGAAATTCACTAAAGTACATTTGATAGGAAAATGCAGAGGCTTTCTCTGCTATGTGGAACATAATGACCTCCCACCAGTGGTTTGGGCTCTAGAGGGTACCTCTTGACCTGACATGACCTCAGGTCACGAAAGGCCAAAACGTGGCCTTGCCGTATATCTAATGGAAGTCATTGATGGGACAAACACGATGGCGTTTAATCCAGGGCTCTAGCTTGGTGTGGTTAAGAGTTATAGTCAAAATACTGTTTTTGACCCTTCTACGGTTTTTAAAAAATACCGTTTTTGAAAATACTGAAGACACTAGAATGGTCAGCACAAAAAATCCCCACACCGACATTTCCTTAAAAAATACCCTGGTAACAACTGGTCCAAATCAAACACCTTTTGGTTTTAGAACGGGATTTTGTTGTGAGCAGGAACTTCGAGATTAACTAGCTAACGCCGCTTTTTTCCGTTGTGGTAACACTCATCGTTGCTCGCTTACCTCAACCTTCTTGCTGAAAAACTTTCGAATGTCCATTGTTCTCGTCGCTGTCTCCAGCAACTGGAACGTTGATACAAAACAAACGTTTGCACCACGCCTGCCCCAGCGCTCTGCCCATTGGTACCGGAAAATAATAAATCGTCGGCTGATATTTCCATTTTCGTAAAGCACCGCGGGTTCTCGCGCGCCTCCGAGCATCGCGAGATGACGTTTCCGCGCGAGCTCAAAATTCAGCTGAAGCCATTCCGACGGAATTCTCCACTCAGGAGGTGCGAGTTGCGGGCGATTAGAACTTCACTTTTCATCGGCTGAGTGAAGCCCACTTAGAGCGTATAGGGCACGGGTCCAATTACAGTTTTCGATATGCTGGGACACTAATGAATTTGATTATAAATATCACCACAGTCATTTTCAGCACAATATGGTTGAATTTGTGGATGAGCATCTACCTCAAAATATTGGGAGGGGGAGGGGGCAGCTATATGGTCTTCCCCCAACGAGAATATTGGGGGCCATGGACCCCCTGGCCCCCCGCTCCTACGCCTATGGCCACAGACTATTTGCATTTGCGTTTTTTCCGTAGAAAATAATGCAATGTTGACCCGAGCTATGAAGGGAAATCTGGGGGCGCGGTGGTGTGGTTGATAGCACGCTTGCATTCGACGCGGTCGACCCGGGTTCTAAGCCCGGCAGAGTCCCTGAACAAGGAGCAATATGGTTCCCGAGGAACATTTCCAAGAGGGGAAGAGTCGGCGACGCCATATGACCTTGGCAGTTGGTGCGTCAATAAGCCCCAAACATAATTATAAAATACAAATCCCATCGCTGCCTCTTTCGGTTGTAAGTAGACAGACTAGTTGCTGAGTTCCTCAGAGTATTCGACAGAGCTAGGATTTGTCATAGTATATAATCCTAACCGAGTCAGGCAGCGGAACTAAGTGCGTGCAAACTACGTAGCTCTTATTTTTAGCTGTCTGCCTGGAGGATAACGTCGAAGTCCAGGGTTTTTAAGGATTGATGATATTGGCAGGCGCGCTGTGTGACCCTAGCAGCTGAAACACCCTTAACGCGTTTAAGTGCATTAGAAAGCTCGCGTGAATTCAGTAAGAAATTTCTTCGCATGTTTAAGCGCTCAGGTCAATGGTTTGATCTCGAGAGGTCAAGTTAGGTCACGATAGGCTATTTTCACCCAAATATGCAATGCTTAAGAAAACTGGGCATAACTCTTATGCCATTAGAGCTATTGAGATCTGGTAAACTACATTGGATAGGAAAATGCCAGCCCTTTTTCCTCTATGTGGAACGAAATGACCTCCCGCCAGTGGTTTGACCTCATATGACCTGAGGTCACCAAAGTTCAGAAAGTGACCTTGCCGTATATCAAACGAAAGCCAGTGATGGAGACATACACGATGGTGTTTCATTCAGTGCTCTAGCTTAATTAGGTCAAAACGTATTGCCAAAATACTGTTTGTGACCCCTGGTGACTTTGGTTGACCTGGGAGACGTCAAAAGGCAAATATGGTCCCTGGGATCCGTGAAAGGGTGTCCAAGAACGCTTTTCTGAGCAAGCCGAGCATTTTCAATCGTTTTTGTGGGTTTTAGATTATAGGCAGGAGGCAGCTTTTTCCCATGCTTTTTCAATGGGAGAGGTCACCTCGTGACCTGACCTCAGGTCACTTAATAGAAAAGTCCCGGATTTACACTTTGTAGATCCTGGCGGGGTCATGAAGTGTAGGAAGTTTCAAATCGATCGACTGAGAAACGTAGAACTTCAAAATCGACTTCAAAAGTTTAAGTGAGGTGACCTTGGTTGACCTCGCCTGGTGACCTGACCTTGGGCGACCCGGGGTAAAGAAGTTTCGAGGGTGGTAGAAAAATGATGCGGTGAGAGATAGAGCCCTCAACTGCGGTCCTGCTTTCGTTGTTTTTCTGCTATCTCGAAAAAACCTTAGGAGGGCCATCGATGGCCCCCGGTGGGGTGAGGGTTAAACCCGAACACGCACAAAAATGTAAATGATGCTTAAATTATATTTTTCACAAGCTTCGTAACACCGTTCGCGGCCTTTTGTCTGCTGTTCAACTTTCATGGGTAATGGGACCAGCCAGTTTTTTTCTATACCCCTTACCAGACTGGTTACGATTTACTTATCCGTGTCCCAGAGGGGAGGTGTTTAGTATTCTAAAAGTCTAAAAAGGGCGATGTGTGTTGAAAGCTTAGAAACTGTGGGAGTATAAAACAGTAAAACTCAACCGTTGGAAAATATCTAAGGATGACTAATGCGACATTAACATTTGCAATTATATAAGATTACTCGTACAAAATGTGTTAATGCTGAGGCCCAGATCAGAAAAATCAGCATGCCGCGATTCAAACCTAAAGCTATTCCAAAGAGTTTAGCAAAACTGACGGTTATCGATATCAACCAACAACGTGCACAACCCCAGTAATGTATCCATCATGAGCCGGGTTCGGCGTAGACAGGCAGCCTGCCAGTAGGTCTTCGCCGCGTCCTCCCCAGGGGTCGGAATGACAAATCGGCGCGCGTGCTCCCATTCACCAATGCATACGTCATAATACGGTCTTAAAACAAACAATGTGCCACAATGATAGATAACACCCCTAATCAGTCACCACCAAAACATGCTCAGCCAGGTGTTAGGCTCTACATCTATGTTCTTGTTTTGAATACCCCATGCTATTGATTACTTTAAAAAGGTGTACATTAGTTTTAGCTTCAGAAGCCCTCCGTACTATCAAGTTTGTATGGTTTAAAGCCTCCTCTGGTTTTGTATGATTTATTCGAACCAAAAGTTTATATCGTATAGGGTACCGTTTTTCCTTCTTTGACCAAAGGCGCGAAACTCCAGTTTCCTGGCACGGTCTGGAGTCCGACCGGACCCCTGACTTTTCAGCAGTGATTCCGTGCCGATTTCAATGGGAGGCGCCTTGCCTTTGTTTTGACTTGTACCGAAAATTGATCCCTGGTCAAGCCAGTTCAACGACTTATTAAGCTATTTCTGTACGATAGCACGGAAGTTTCGCAATGCTGAGGTGTGTTTAACCAAACCAGAGTGTAACTCAGCTGTTAAAAATAGACCAAGTTTTTTACATCTCTGAAAGCTGTTGGAAAGAAATCTGATCTTCCGCGAACCATTTCGAGATCGAGTCAATAATTGGATTAATGAAAGTAACACTTTTAGAATGCGTTTGTATCTTTCGAACGGCACTAGATGCCTACACAATTTTGGTGTAATGGAGACCGCCATAATCTGAGGACGGACAACGCGCAACAAGACAGTGAAAATTAAGTATTTGTTCGGCCTTTTTAAGGATCAGTCAAGGTCACCGTGTGAGATTTCGACTCGTAGGGAAAGAACAAACATACGGATACGTTTTGGTTTGCTCTGGGTCTACTGGTCCCCGAGATATGAGGTATTTCCGAAATATGTGTTTTAACTGACTTTGACATGGTCTGGGTGTAAAATGACCATCGCAGTCGACGTGCCTTAAAACCCCTAAGTATTACGATACTGGTGCAAAAGTAGAGGACTTTGGGGTAGCTTTAGTCCCATTCTGATTTTTTAGTTTCATAGTTAGTGTTGGAGATGGTAGGAGGTCCGTTCGGAGCTCCCCCAGGCCAGGTGGCGATGGGTACGAAAAGAGCCCTGGTGGTCAGTATGGGCGGAACGTCGGAATTTAGGGGAGGGGGCACCGTGGGATTTGCAGCCCATTTCTTTCCAGTCAACCCCATAGCGTTAGTGTTTAACTTTCTGGGGAGCACTGTGCCCCCCCCCCCCACCGCCCAGTTCCGCCGTCACTGCGGGTGGTGCCGGGTTTTATTGGCAGGAACGCGGATATAGATGAACGATAATGTCTACCACCTACCGATTGAGCTCGGGCGAAATCTGACATATTGTTTGGTATTATTTAACAAAGTCTTGCGTTTTGGAGGTAACTTTTTCAGTGTATGCACGGGATACATTCACTAGCACGTGACCGAGGGTCAGAATTTCAAGCATATTTGAAGCTTGTAATATAAAAACGAAGCCTTGTGGGCATTTAGGAAGAGGATTCTTCACCTGTCTTGCTTGGTAAGTACATGGGTGCAGCCGATATTTTGGAACATTATTTTGCGCTGGAATTGTTTCATGATTAAGCTCTATGGCAATTGACTGCAATGTTGATGAGTTTCACAACAATAGCCATTGCGAGCGCAGGCAGAACGAACTGTCGTAAGAACGCTAAGTGTTACGTATATTTTCTAACGTTTGATTGTTCTTAAAGCCCAAATGACTTACTAAAGGTAACAGCGACTTCTTTCGACCCTTAAGCGAATGTCAACCGTAGTGCTAGTAAGACATGCCAGGATTCTCATCAGACAGAAACAACATGAGATTTCCAAGAGGCATCGGCCCTACCGGTCCGTCGGGTCGCGCGTCGTCGTTGTGTCTGTCCCGCCTGAGAATGATGCAGAGCCTGAAATTTTGTAGGGTGATAGCCCTCCTGCTCCAGACATTCAAACAGAAGCCCCGATTCGAAATCTAAAATAGTTTTGAGAAATTGACCCAAACTTTTGTTTTATATTTTCTAATTTTACTCCTTAAGCTACGAGCTGAAATTATGCCCTTTCAATAGGTAACAAGGGCCAGCTAGGAACAAAATTGAGCCATCCAATAATATTTATTGCGCGAAAACGCTTTATTTCTCACCCGACAAAAACCTACTTAAAGTGATGGCCGACTACGCTCGAAATATCAGAAGGCAAGCTTCAGTTAGCTGAAAGACAGTTACCCAGGGTAGCAGGAATTTCTGTGCTTAGGCATAGTTTAGTCAAAACGTAAAATTTGACCTACTTTTACAGTTCTTCCGAAGACTGAATTTTGGTTCATTTCATTTCAACGTTAATATCCACAATCTAATTGACCATTTGAGTTTTCATTTCAAATAATGAAAGAACGTTGCTTCCGCCTAAATATTTGGAGATGGAAATTGTGAATGTGAAATTCTTTGTTTTATAGGCATAAATAGAAATTGAGTAAAAAACTTTTATTTGCATCTTCCTGGTTCCAAGCTCATGTCACTCACAAACTCAGAACTGACATGGCTGAATAGGAAAGTTACTCGGTCATTTCGCTCACTTATACTACCCACCTATCTCTAATGGCTTTCGAGTAATTAGTCCAAAATGTATTACAAGATGCTAGATTTCTCGGACCACCTTTGCTTCTCACCATGGTTTTAAGTCCTTAAAATGGATGGAAGTGGAAAAATTGGCATGAAGCTAGCTAAGATCCTAGCTCGACGATACAAGTAATTTCAGCCCAAAAGAATGCTTGGTTCTTCTTCTAGAAACACCTTTATATCGTGCCTTTCGGGACAAGCACAGCACCCCGCCAGCGGCCCGGCATATTCGGCGGAGTTGTACCAGCCAGTGACCTCCTACGGGTCACAGCTGTTCAGCAGTGGGAGGTGAGTAGTGTGGAACGGTGGTCCAGTGGTTAGAGGCCCTGTCTCTGATCGGGTAGGTCCGGTTCGAATCCGGGGGTGGCCACGTACTCTTTATTGGTTATTTCAAAAAAAGAATATAAAACTGAGTTTCAGGCTTAGAAGAGATACATTAAGAACGAAATATGGTTTGCTTTCAGCACATTGTCATGCGGCTCTCCTGCGCCGGTGGGGCGTTAGCCCAGGTCGCAGACCGAAGTTCATTTATGCAATAATTCTTTGGGATCAGCAACATGTATCACAAACAGTTACAGCTGAAGTCATAAGGCGAAAAAGCTCCAAACGTATATTTACATTGAGAAGTCTGTCAACAGCGGTAAAGGTGTACGATGAATATAAGATAAAGCTGATTCAGAACGACATAGGCATATTTAAAAACCGTTCTAAACAGTTCCCGTGACGAAAGAGATGTTAAAACGTTCAGAGCATGTTAAAACGGATGATCTTTACCTACCTAACTTCGATGAAACTTCCTGAACTTATGTAAATCTGGTATCTGATCAATTAAAAACATCCGCCCCGTGGCATCGACCAACGTAGGCTTCAAAAGCTATAGTTACCCGGCGAAACAAGCTTCTTCTAACAGTTCAGACTGGAGGCATTGGTGCATACAAGAAATAGTAGAATACGCCCCTCATCATACGTGGATCCAGTATTCCCACCATCTGCAGCCTTATATTACATGGTGTAAAGGGGCGCCATCAGGACCGGGGGAATCCTATCGCGGGGGCGCCGATACCTACATCCTAGGGGAGGTATGGGGAGTGGTATTTCAGGGTGCGCCATCGACCGTTCAGGGTGCGCCATCGACCGTTCAGGGGCGCCATCGACCGTTCAGGGGGCGCCATCGACCGTTCAGGGTGCGCCATCGACCGTTCAGGGCCCATCAACCGTTCAGGGCCCATCACCGTTCAGGGCGCCATCGACCGTTCAGGGCGCCATCGACCGTTCAGGGCGCCATCGACCGTTCAGGGGCGCCATCGACCGTTCAGGGGCGCCATCGACCGTTCAGGGGGCGCCATCGACCGTTCAGGGGGCGCCGGAGGTTCGGTTGTGGCGGGGAAATATAATTGTCCCCACTAGGCAGAAAATTGGAAGCATTTTTGTTAATTTTTCCCGTGAGATGGTTTGTGAAGAGGGCGAAAAACAGGAGAGCTGAATGCCTTCCGGTGTTTCAGAGTGCACTGCCGTCCAACAAGAACATTTTCCATTTATAACGTCAGGCTGCTTTCGTGAGCGAGGAATTGAAGCGAGCCCAATCATTCCAGATACCTTGTAAACTTTTAAACTTGAAAAGTAAGTGATTGAGTAAAATATTGGAATGATATTGGCCTCCGACCTCCGGCTGGGCGCTATATAACCACTAAGGTTGGTGCGCCCTTAGGCCCCAATAATCAATCAATCAATCAATCCGACCACCGGCCTGGGAATCCCCCTTCTTCCATGGACGTCTTGAACGAGGTGCAGAATGGAATGATTAATTCCTGACTACGTTCTTGAATTATCCGAACACTTTGATCTGGCCCACACCCCGTATGCACCTGCAATTAGTCTGAGATAGCCCGGACCGTCCTCTCTGATCTGGTGAATATATCGAGCAATGATAAATCTCGTGAAGGGCATTTCGGAACTTGAGTTGAAATATATTTGTTTGCAAATGTATCGTTCAATAAGCTGCCTTTTCTACGTCTCTGTCGATCTCTTGGTGAAAATCCAACAGGGTTGAAACTTGTTTTGTTGCCTTTACTGCACTGGAGGTATGACCAAAAATTTTTTGGGGCTGCTTTACAAATTCCGGTCATTCCTTGTAAACATTCCAAATACGTATGACATCATTTTTCCCAGAGAATTTGTTTGTCTGCGAAGTTATGGGTGGTTTGATTGATTTTGCTTGCGTTTCATACGCTCAACAGCTGGTTTGTTTTCGTAGCACAAGCCTAGCCCCGGCTTTAAACCAGAGGAACATGGACGATGTAACGTGACAGGGAACAGGGTCTCTTATTGCAACTTTTAAAGCATATTTACTGCTGCTTCAGTGTTTCGATTAAACATAGCCTCCCATGGAACAATTTGCAGGCTACGCCCCATGCCATCAAGATCTGCCCTCGTATAGTTCAGTACCGTCGAATTCACAACAGGTGCCTGAGGTGCAGTTACTCTAACCTCGCTGATAATTGCTTACCGGTCAGAGGAAACACTTCAGACTGTACGTTGGAGGTCACAGGTGGTGATTTCGAAAACACCAGGTCTAGAAAATTATAGTTTCGCGTGGGCTCCGCTACTGTTTGACTTGCGCCAGCAATGTCTTTCTTCTCCTAGATATTTGTCGCCCTGAGTTTCGCGCATTGGCGGGAGTGCGTGAGAAGCCCCCTGAATCTATATAGCTGCGCCACTCCACATGTGGTTTCATGCAAACGTGGTTGCTTTCAGAATATGCCGAACCACACTCGGCACTCACGCCTAAATTGTCCGTCCCCTGCAGTTACAATAGCACGTACAAGAGAACAATAGAATTCTATTCTCTTCCTACAAAATGCTATTCTATTGTAATAATAGTTGCAATAGAGGACATTCAAACATTCCGGGTGGTATTTGAGCAAGGTTGAGACGCGAGCTTCTTCGATGTAACTTCTTTACGTTTATTTGCATGTAACAGACACTGTAGACACCTTGAGAGAGTGAGATAAAGGTTTAGCCGCTAAAATGGTCAGTTACATCTGTATAGCTGCGAATCACCATTTATTTCTGCTGAGACTGAACACGAGTGATCGTTTGAGGAGGGGGGAGGCCCGCGCCCCCGGGTGAGCTGTGGTAACCCAACCCTCGCAGATTAATTGTACCTTTGTATCTGTGTTTTATCACCAGTATGTCACGAAAACCCAGTCACAGGTGATGTCAGTCTGAATTTAAAAAAATCTCATAACAACGTTATGAGACACCATTGTGGCATCCCTACAGTTGATGGGGTATGTTAGTCTGACGTCCGTCACTCTCCATATATCAGCTCTGACGCCTCCCCGCAGACAAGGCCCAGCCTCAGCGGCACCCTGCATCTGACCGATGCTGCGGCTGCTCTCCCTCAGATGATGAGCGCTGACCAGGTGCTGGCGCTGCGGGCCACGCTGCCGTACATGCGCTTGCTGAGTCCGGAGGCGCTGGGCGTGGAGCCGGACATGCTGATGTCGCCTCAGCACGGCCCCTCGGCGGAGCAGGAGGTGAAGCTGGAGCCGGAGCCGGCTGCCCAGCAGGCCGGCTCTGCCGACCAGCCGCAGCAGGCGGAGGCCACGGACCTGCCGCCATCCGAGGTGGGCGGGCACGAGCCGAGGACGGAGGGCACTGCGGCGGCGATGGCCCCATCGGCTGATGCTGCCGGGGAAGGGACAGGCGCCGCTGAGGCGAAGGAAGAGCCGATGGAAACGGAACCAGAGCCGGTGGTGGAGGGTTCTGAAGACGCCGATGCAGAAAGCGAGGCGATGCAAGGGTCTAAGAAAGCAGCGGAGCCTTTGGTTGAGAAAATAGTAATTAGGAACCGGGAGAAGGTTGTTATGAAATCGGCGGACCAACCTGAATCGGCGCCTGAAGCTACAACACCTGCCCAGGGACGGGAAGAAGCTGTTGAAACAGTCAGTATTGTAGCTGAAAAACCGGCAGAAAAGGTTGTGGAAAAGCTCGTGATCAAGACCAGCTCAATTGTAGAGCCTGAACAGCCTTCTCCACCAATAGGAAAGCTTGTTATAAGAACGAGAGGAATGGCCGAGTCTGAAAGGACAGGAGACAAGACACAGGAGAGGATAGTGATAAAAGCCAGATGTGTGCAAGATGATAAACCCATAAAAACCGTGGAGAAGTTGGTTATTAAAACCAAAGAGAACCTAGTTGTCAGTGTACCGGAAACCGTTGAAACGACAAGCCCGAAGTCTACAGAAAAAAGGACCACGAATACGGTGGCTGGTATCGAAGAGGCGGCTCAGATGCCTGAGGAGTCCACCCCGCGGTCGAACCCCCTTCATTCGCCGTCGACGGCCCCTTCGACTGAACAGCCGCTGGAACCTGCTCAGTCCGGGGCCGGATCAGCTGGCCAAGCCGGCCTGACCCCTCCAGAGCCCAGTACCCAGCCTGTCCCTCAACCGTCTGTGCCAGCTGAGCCTCCTCCCAGCCCGGTGCCATCGCCTTCGTCGAGACCTTCCCCGAGCCCGGTGCCTTCGACATCGTCTGAGCGACCCCGGACCCCGCAGACGCTGGCGGCAGGAGAACGTCCCCGCACACCCCAGCCTTCGGCGGCGGCGGCGGCGGCGGCGGCTTCTCCGCCAGCGGCACAGTCGATTTTGGCGGCGGCGCTGTCCACACCGCTGTTGCGCACCACCCGGCGGCTGCCGGAGCAACAGAAACCAGCGTCGCCGCAGCACACAAGCTGGCGCCGCCGGCGCCAAGCCCAAAGCCACAGTCAGTACAACCGCTCGCAACCTCACTGCCGCAGAAGAAAACTCACCGCCTCCACCGCAGCAGCGAGATTCCGCCACCGCAGCCGCAGCCGTCGCAGCAGCCGCCGCAGCGTAGGGATCCGCCACGCAGCCGCAGCCGCAGCCGCAGCAGGTGAAGCAGCAGCCACGGCCGCAGCTGCAGCAGCGTGGAGATCCGCTGCCGCAGCAGCTGAAGCAGCAGCAGCTGGGAGTAGATCCATCGCCGCAGCAGCAGCAGCGCGCGGGCCCGGCGCCGGTGGCGCCACCTCAGTCGGCGGACCTGGAGCCCGCGTCGCGACAGCAGCCAGCGTCACAGCAGCAGAGGGCGGAGCCGACTTCTGCGGCGGTGGAGCCGGCGCCGCATCAGCAGCCGTTGCTGCAGCACATGCTGCAGAGACCGGCGCAGCAGACCGTCAGGATAGAGGAGCCCATGGATACCTCGGAGGATTCGAGGGGAGTACGCAGGTCAGTCACAGGTAGCCCCGCGGTCTGGCGAAGCAAGGTAGGGTTAACGCTGCTACTGAGTAGTTTTACAGCCTGGGGCAGAGCTATTCCTGGGGCCATTGGGTAGTACTAGATGATTTTTTTAGCTTACTGGGCAATTCATACAGCTTAAAGGCAATGTGGCACCGTGGTCGAATCCTGGAATTTAGTGAAATTAGGCGTACTTTTAGCCAAAAATAATGAAACCATTAATGATTTCCCTGAAAAATGTTCAATAAGCTCAATATTTTGTTTTTAAAATATATCCTCTAGGAAAATAGATAAATATCTTCCTGTGGATGATATCATGATCTGGCAACCACTACCATACTTGAAATGCTTCAAGGGCTTCGATTGGCTGATGCTCATCGTGACGTCAGCATATGTCGTCACACCAGCAGCTCACAACAATGGCCGCCCGGCGAGGGGCTGATGGGGGGGGTTGGTGTCAGGTAGGTTTTAGCTTTTTTTCTACGGAAATATCGAGTTCCAAGACAAATGATATATGGAATACCGGGTTTTCCGACTTGCTTTACAACTTGGCTATCTCAGTTAAAATCACGTTATGAAGGTGCCACATTCCCTTTAAGCTTGGCTTATTTCCCAGGGGGTGAGAGACTGAGAGAGATAAATAGGAAGCAATGCTGTGTATATCCTTGTCAAAAGATAAATAAAAATTTTGTTGGGTGTACCTTAAAGATATGCACTTTGCACAGCATGGGCGTGCTTCATAAGCGGTGTGTACTGTCTGGAAGTGTTGCATGGTCGTTGTTGTTGGTTCGGTGGGGCTTAGAACTGAGATTTCGACATTTCATCCAAACCCGTTACCGTCAGAAATAAACCTGACCGTGTGACTGCTTTCGTTCTCAAGAAAACAGCTCTGCTTTGTATTATGTCCCGCGTTTGATTATTTTGTGGATTACCGAAATGATTTTTTCACTACTCGGAGTCTCGGATCACGCATTCTTGTATTTCTGTACGTTTTTGTTTTACTTTCTACCGGACAAAAAGATAAATATCTCGAAATAATCTGATCACTTCTTAAACAACTTTAGTTTTCTAAGCGTCTGAGAATTTATGGCGGTCGGAACCGAAAGCTTCCACTGATTGAGAGAAGCCCTTTCCAAAATTTATAGAAACTGGCTTGAATATCCTCATCTTGGCCTTTATCTCACATTTGTGGCTCGCTGAGGATTCTTTCGTTTCCTGGACGAAACACCAAGCTATTTTTCCGAGCTCTGATTCAGACTTGCTCTGAAACACGCGCAGTTCATAGCTTGCGTTGTTTCACCGGTGGCCTTCAGTCACTAGACTCCTGACTTGCCCCATACACCCTGGCCTCGTAAGCGCTGATCTGTTGGGCGATGCCAGCGGTGTTGCGAGCCAGCGGTCGTCGGTCAAGATCCAAAATTGGTTTTCAAACAAATCCAGCAGGTAGAGATAGTCCAAGTGTGTTTTTGACCATGCATGTGAGCCCCTAATACATTAAGCTCAAATAAAAGTATGTGATTAACGGGTCTCGTGGGGGGGATTTTGTCTTATATTTTAAATAGAGTAAATGACGAAAATGACTGAGCTGAAATGACGCAACGGCGACAGTGGAAAAGGGCGGTGACCGGACCTCATTGTGACTGGCGTTAGCGTTCTGACTGAGGCGGGGGGCCGTCACTCTAGTGTGCAGGCCTCTCGTGGGGGTGCCCCGGCTGCTTACCCCTGTCTGGCTCGTTCACCCGTCTGTTAATGCCGATGCTTTGAAATGGTTGTTCCTGCTTTTTATTGTTACCCTTTTTACTATGTTTGATAATTTTAATCACTACCGTGTCTTGTTTTTATTCTTCTGCCTCTCGATTTTGTTTTGACATATTTTGCCTCATGTTACACTGTTGCGGCTTATTAATTAATAATGTCGATCTATGTAAAGACTGCTTCAGTTTCTTCGGGTTACTTTTCTCTGTACTGGATGGGTGCCCGATTTTCGTAATGGTTGATTCTTTTTCTTGCAGCGCTTTGTGTTTGAATAAGGCGCGGGTTGTTTTAGAAAGGCTTGCCTCTTCAACTGTGACAAGCTCCTTACGAAGGTAATCACACTCTGGTTTGTCCGCTCTGTAAATAATTGACTGATGCTTCGTATCGCCAACAATAATAGGATAAGCTGTAGCCAGATTTCAATGCGCCTAGGCCATTGTCACCGCTTGCATGTAATTGCTCTGCCTTTTGCTTTGTTATGTGGTCCAGGGTGCTTACTGGATGGAGACTTCTTGCAGTGGTTTTCACTTGAAATCGAATTCGCTTGTGTCAATGTAGGGTAGGTTGTTTCGGTGAATTGTGATAACTGCCGCGGCCCGCTGCTTTACTGATCTCTGCGTTTCCTGGCCAGAGTCGATGTGCCCTTTTGCTAGATCTGTCCTTTAACACCGGGCCGTCCTTCCTGGTCCCCACGAGCCACCCGGCCGCCGCATTCCTCTGTTTTTTCCACTTCACTACCTTTGACGCTGTGTCGCCCCATGTAGATTCAATGCTCAGCTCCAAGAGATCTTATAGCGAGTGTTAATGTACAGACACCTCAAGATCTAGGGTCCTCGCACCCTGCCTGGAAGTGTCATCTTGGTCAGTCTCCATATCCACAGGGAGTGGTGCCCGGAGTAGGGCAGGAGATTTCCAACAGGCGCTAAGCTGCTGAATCCCCCATCTTACAAAGTCGTTGGGATTTCATGTATTCATATTTTTTATCCAATTATATTCTCTTAACGATATGACCTGGACGTGAACACTATCCACTGTAAATATCGAGTGATATTGATTTGGTACTACGATGCAGTGCTAAGAGATATAATGTTCCTTAGCCCGAACTCACTACCACGACTTAGCGCAGACTGATGAGCATATGCAAAAAGAGCGCAGACTGGGCGTTTGAGCCGACATATCCGGTGCCCTTGTTTAGCGGTGGTGTCCAGCCAATTGCAATAACGCATTTTATACTTTCTCGTGGGTCCCCCTTATCCGCTGAGTTTGGCTCGTTTAAGGCATGTTTTGTATTCTCAGTGGAAACAGGTCTTCATATATATATATATATATATATATAATATAAAATACCATATCCGTGTCTCGTAATTTTAGCTGGATATAACCCTTCTGGCTCCAAAGTCATTGAGATGTCTCCATTTTAGTGGCGTACATTTGAACTAAAAAAACGAATTACTTCCTTATGAGTGTGCATGAGGTTGGGCGGCTTGGAACCGTTGCTTGCACCAGGGACACAAGACAACACAGTGGGGGTGGGATCACTAACCAACACCTCACACTATGCTGAAGCACCCGCACCACTCACCCTGGCTGACCCCTCCCCCTGCTGTCTGCCCTGCTTCAGTTCAGCGTGCCCTCGGGGCGTTGGCCCGGTCCGCCCGCGGTGTAACCTCCCGGTTCGACAGGGTGACTCGGGCGCGCGCCTCGCTGGGGGCGGACAGACCGCCAGCGGCCGCACCGCCGCCAGCCAAACGGGCCCGCCCGGAGCCTTCCCCCGCTCCGCCGCCGGCCGCCGCTCCGCAGCCAGCGCCGCAGCCGCAGCCAACGCCAACGCCCGAGGAGGCGGCTCCTCCCACCAAGGTGGGTGCTCGGGGAACTGGTGCTGCTGGTGAGGGAAGGCAACGCCAGGCGAAGTGCGAAATGTATGAGTTATAAACCAAAATTGTTTTTCCTCTTTTGAATCGAATATGCACCAAGCGTATTAGAGGTTGGTATTATCAGAATAACTCCTTAACAGCTGCTTTTGTTACACGTATAACGCTTCATGTATCTTACAGCTTTAGGCAGGCTGACTAGCGTTAGGCTGGTGACGAGTCGGTCATTGCCGGCGCGTGCGCATGTGGCGCCATGAACCATCTGGTGTCGGGTGTTGGCAGCTCGGCTTCCTGCGACAGCGGGAAGATGGCACCACCTCGCTAGCGGTAGTCACTCCGACCAGTCTGGACCCGGAGGCGCGTGAGCGGCCGGTGACCGTGGGTCAGATGGCGGGACGGCTGGGACAGGGTACCGCCCACCTGTCCGGTTTCAGGGAGGACTCCCGCAACATCGCCAAGCCAGGTACGGCTCCGCTGCTGCGGCCAACCCCCCACCAAGGTTTTAGGATTCTTGCGAATGCTGAAGGTTTGATGCAGTACCTGTGCAGTGTGAGCGAACTGAATTGCGACTTCGCCCATTGAGTTTAAATTTCATCCAGTGCTGCATTCTTTGCCGTTCAGCTGCTGACGGGGCTATAACTGATGTGAAATATTTGCTCTGATGGATCAGCAATGCGTAATGAACTTTCCGTTTGCGTCTGGTATTTTCTATTGGCGGAGGGCCAACGGAAGTTTTGAGGAAGAAAAACAACCTTGTGAAGGTAGAGTAATTATCAGTGAACACGGACATGATGAACTATTATGCGTATTGATGCTTACAAGTCAGTGAGGCTTTACTCTTCTTCGGTGATGTATTGGACGGAGTGATGGTTAAGAAACCTGTTACGAGATCTGCTATAGGGCTGCCCTGCCCCTTGGCTGACGACCTTCCCCCTTTCCCCAGTGAAGCCGCTCTATTACGGCGCCTACAGCTCGTTCGCTCCCAGCTACGACTCTTCGTTCGCTACCATCAGCCGAGAAGAGTCGGCGCTGCTGTTCGAGACGCTCTCTGGCGGCAGCGCGCCGCCCCAGCTGTCCAGGTAAGCTTCCAGAAGCGCCGCCCCAGCTGGGCATGTGGTAGGATAGTTGCTCCCTGCCGACCTCTATACAGAGACCGCCCCTACCGCCCTTGTTGCGCGGACTGGCTCAGGCGCCGGGCTCAGAATGACTGGGGCTGTTTGTTTTGGTTTGACTCATCGGCTGAAAGACGCATGCCGATTGCGACTATGGGCGTATCGGAAAAGTGACTGCACGGAACAAAGACCAGGCTGAACAAGGTAAGTGTTGGGGTCAGTGCACCAAATTATTGAAGTGGAGAACTAAAACAAAAGTGATTCCGGTTGCAATATGCATTTATTTGTCTAGGGATCAATCTTGTTTCATTAAAGGGAATGTGGCACCTTCACAACGTGATTTTAACTGAGATAGCCAAGTTGTAAAGCAAGTCGGAAAACCCGGTATTCCATATTTCATTTGTCTTGGAACTCGATATTTCCGTAGAAAAAAGCTAAAACCTACATGACACCAGCCCCCCATCAGACCCGTCGCCGGGCGGCCATTGTTGTGAGCTGCTGGTGTGACGACATATGCTGACGTCACGATGAGCATCAGCCAATCGAAGCCCTTGAAACGTTTCAAGTATGGTAGTGGTTGCCAGATCGTGACATCATTCACAGGCTGATATTTATTTCTTTTTCTAGAGGAATATTAAAAAAAACAAAAATTGTGCTTATTGTACTTTTTCAGAGAAATCATGAGTGGTTTCATTATTTTTGGCTAAAAGTACGCCTAATTTCACTAAATTCCAGGATTCGACCAAGGTGCCACATTCCCTTTAAGCTGTATGAATTGCCCAGTAAGCTAAAAAAATCAGCTAGTACTACCCAATGGCCCCAGGAATAGCTCTGCCCCAGGCTGTAAAACTACTCAGTAGCAGCGTTAACCCTACCTTACCTCGCCAGACCGCAGGGCTACCTGTGACTGACCTGCGTACTCCCCTCGAATCCTCCGAGGTATCCATGGGCTCCTCTATCCTGACTGTCTAAATTCCATACTGACTCAAAATTCCAGACTGTCTAATTTCACTAAATTCCAGGATTCAACCAAGGTGCCACATTCCCTTTAAAAGTGAATGCTCGGACAAGCGTTGAGGCCTGCCCAGCACGCTATGCGGGTGCAGACGTTGACCGGCGGCGGGCTTCCTCCAGTGTGCGACAGGTGGCCGACGACTGCGACATCGCCATCGAGCTGGTGGACAGTCTGCTGGACGTGCTGACCTCGGGCCAGCACCGGCGCGCCGAGACCAAGCTGCGCGCCTCGGAGCAGCGGGCGGCGGCCTGCGCCCAGCCGCCGCCGCCGCCGGCCCGCCGCAGGCGCAGGTGCAGGGCGCAGAGACAGCTGACGCCGAGCCCGACTTCAGAGCGCTGAGGTCGCTGCGCAGCTTGGGCATTGACGTCGGCTTCCTGGACTACTTCGGTGAGTGGGAACCAGACTTAGGAGTGGGTTCACACGGTGGTGTGTTTGTTGGTTTGCGTGGAGTATTCCTCTTTGATTAGGACGGTTTTTCTTGTGTATTGCTCGCATTGCTCTTGTGGGCAGATTGCTGAGTTGTGTGGCAACCAACTGTGTGGAGCTGAACTGTATGCGTTATCCTGCACTGTGGCACTGAACTTTTCACTCTCCGGCAGTGTAAGGCTGAACTGTGTTCTGCCCGACGGTGTAGGGGTGAACTTTGCGCTGTCTGGCAGTGAAGGGCTGAACTGTGTTCTGCCCGACAGTGTAGGGCTGAACTGTGCACTGTCCGTCTGTGTAGGGCTGAACTGTCCACTGTCCGTCTGTGTAGGACTGAACTGTGCACTGTCCGTCTGTGTAGGACTGAAATGTGCGTTGTCCGTCTGTGTGTGACTGAACTGTGCACTGTCCGTCTGTGTGGTGACTGAACTGTGCACTGTCCGTCTGTGTATGTGACTGAACTGTGCACTGTCCGTCTGTGTAGGACTGAACTGTGCACTGTCCGTCTGTGTGGTGACTGAACTGTGCACTGTCCGTCTGTGTAGGACTGAACTGTGCACCGTCCGTCTGTGTAGGACTGAACTGTGCACTGTCCGTCTGTATAGGACTGGACTGTGCACTGTCCGTCTGTGTATGACTGAACTGTCCACTGTCCATCTGTGTGTGACTGAACTGTCCACTGTCCATCTGTGTCGTGCTGAACTGTGCGTTGTCCGTCTGTGTGTGACTGAACTGTGCACTGTCCGTCTGTGTGGTGCTGAACTGTGCACTGTCCGTCTGTGTAGGACTGAACTGTGCACTGTCCGTCTGTGTAGGACTGAACTGTGCACTGTCCGTCTGTGTAGGACTTAACTGTGCACTGTCCGTTTGTGTATGACTGAACTGTGAACTGTCCGTCTGTGTAGGATTGAACTGTCCACTGTCCATCTGTGTGGTGACTGAACTGTGCACTGTCCATCTGTGTGGTGCTGAACTGTGCACTGTCCGTCTGTGTGTGACTGAACTGTGCACTGTCCGTCTGTGTGGTGCTGAACTGTGCACTGTGCGTCTGTGTGGTGCTGAACTGTGCACTGTCCGTCTGTGTGTGACTGAACTGTGCACTGTCCGTCTGTGTAGGACTGAACTGTGCACTGTCCGTCTGTGTGTGACTGAACTGTCCACTGTCCATCTGTTTGGTGCTGAACTGTGCGTTGTCCGTCTGTGTGTGACTGAACTGTGCACTGTCCGTCTGTGTGGTGCTGAACTGTGCACTGTCCGTCTGTGTGGTGCTGAACTGTGCACTGTCCGTCTGTGTGGTGACTGAACTGTGCGTTGTCCGTCTGTGTAGGACTGAACTGTGCACTGTCCGGCTGTGTGTGACTGAACTGTGCACTGTCCGTCTGTGTGTGACTGAACTGTGCACTGTCCGTCTGTGTAGGACTGAACTGTGCACTGTCCGTCTGTGTAGGACTGAACTGTGCACTGTCCGTCTGTGTGTGACTGAACTGTGCACTGTCCGTCTGTGTGTGACTGAACTGTGCACTGTCCATCTGTGTGGCGCTGAACTGTGCACTGTCCGTCTGTGTGGTGCTGAACTGTGCACTGTCCGTCTGTGTGTGACTGAACTGTGCACTGTCCATCTGTGTGGTGCTGAACTGTGCACTGTCCGTCTGTGTGGTGCTGAACTGTGCGTTATCCGACAGAGGGTGAGGAGCGGCGGTCGCGTGAGACGCAGGCCCGCCTGCAGCAGACGTCAGAGCTGCTGCAGTCGCTGCACGCCGCCCAGCAGCGGCGGCTCAGCCTGCCTCCCGAGGCCGCGCCGCCGCTGCCCTCCACCCACGAGCTTCAGCTGGGTAAGTCCTGTCCGCTGGAACTTGGTAGCACCGCCGTCCCCGTGCTGCGAGGCTGCTGGGAGATGTACGAAATAACCGGATAACGTTGATGATCAAGACTACAAACATGACAGGCGACTTCCACCATCGCCTTGATCACATGTTTTCCATATACTGTGAAGGACATGACGCCCCCTGTATGGCTTCTGGTGTGGTGCCTCATTGTTCCGCCATGAGAGAAGTGACGCTCCACTGTTGGGACAGTGTGTGACGCCCCCTGTTTACACAGTGTGTGACGCCCCCTGTTGTACAGTGTATGACGCCCCCTGTTGTACAGTGTATGTAACGCCCCCCTGTTGGCCAGTGTATGCGGCGCCCTCTGTTAGACAGTGTAGGTATGTAACGCCCCTCTGTTGGCCAGTGTAGGATGTGGCTCCCCCTGTTAGACAGTGTAGGTATGTGACGCCCCCTGTGCGGCAGCGGAGGAGGTGTCGGGCGGACTGGCGGCGCTGGTGCGGCGTGCTTCTCCCGGCCAGGTGGCCTCGCCTCGGGGCATTCGCAAGGCCATGGGGGTGGGAGCTCTGCCGCCACAGGTGAGGGCTCAGGTTGCCGAGCGGCGCTGCAGCTGCTGTTGTGGGCACCCCGCAGCTGTCTGAGTCTCATGGGGCTGCTCTGTCGGATACTGCTTGTACCTGAACTGAGGACGTCTCCACTGTTCGTAGAAGTAATCACTGAATGCTTTCTTTCGGTCGCATTACAGAAACCCAAAAGTGTTTTCATAAGGAAAACACTTTTGGGTTTCTGTAAACCAAAGTGAAAACACAAAAGTGTTTTCATAAGGAAAACACTTTTGGGTTTCTGTAATGCGACCGAAAGAAAGCATGCAGTGATTACTTCTACGAACAGTGGGGACGTCCTCAGTTCAAGTACAAGCAGTATCCCTCCGACCAGAGCAGCCCCATAAGGCTCAGACAGTTGCGGGGTGCCCAGGGGTAAACAGGGGTAAACTTTTGGGTTAAACAGGGGGTCAGGGTGTATTTTTCATGAAAATTCTGTCTTTGTTCCTCCTGTGTGATGGTTATTCAACTTTTTGGTGATTCCAAACTCGATTTTTAATGATACTCAACGATTATTTCTACGCCCAGTGGAGAAGTCCTCGTTTCAACTAAACGCCCAATTTCACTGTAATGCACTGATTTGGTTTAGTGGCATTGCTATTGTCTCTGCTTGTGGTCTGGATCTCGTTTTCTAGGTATTTCTGTATTCGCACGTGGGGATCAGATGTATGGATGGCCGTGAAATGAACGCCGAGGAGCGCTGGAGCCCTGAGCGTTACCAAAACATCACCGGAAACTACTGGCTTTTAGAGGCAATAAGACACTTTAAAATGGAATTTGAACTGTCCTAGCTACCTATGTGACAGGACAATCCGAAAACGATTTGTTTTATATTTTATTTGCCCCACAGCTCACGGTTTGCCAATATTTAAACATGGCGAGATTCGAAACTCATACCTCTTTGACCCCACCCTCCCAATGTGGTCACGCGACCGTTGCAAAGTGCCGAATATTATATTAGCTAAATATGCCCCTTTCGTCCAGTTTTAGAACCGTCCCGGCCGAAAATTTGTCTGAAAATATAAAATGTGGTAAATTAAATTCTATCAAATGAGGCGATTAGTGGAAAGCCTAAATGCTGCAATTGTGAAGAGTTGCTAGAAATGCAGAACCGTTTGACCAAGGAGAATATGACACTTTGCTGCAATTGTAAGCCGAAGTGGTTTTGTTTTGTTTTTTAAATAATGACTTTGGTGGCCTCAGCCCTGTCACCTGCAGTAACTTCGTGACCCGTGAAGAGCTATATGCGCAATTGTCATTCTTGGTTCTATTGATTGCGGTTTTCGTCGGGGGCTGGGGGAGGGAATTAGTGCTTTGGTAGCTGAAATCGTAGTAGTTGAAGTTGAAGTATACGGACGTTTGGAGGCTCTAGGCCTGTAAGGGTCCGGTCTCAACGCGCTCGTGTACAAGCGGTGTCGCAACCTAGTCGTTGTCTGGCACTAAGTACATGATATCCTTCCAATGGTTGTCGAGTCTGGTCTTGAAGGAGTTGACACTTGGTGCGGAGACTACTTGCGTGGGGAGAGCGTTCCAGTCATTGACAACACGGGTGCCAAATGCATTTCTACGGATTCTAGACTCAGCGCGCGGTTTGATTAGCTTGTAGTCGTGTCCTCTCGTCCGTGAGTTCTCGTCGCGCTGGAAGAAATATGTTGGATCGAGATCAATGGCACCGTGGAATATCTGAAAGACTCGGATCATGTCACCCCTGCGCCGTCTGTAGTACAGAGAGGGAAGTCGCAGGTCCTGCAGACTCTCGCTGTATGATTTGTGCCGTATCTCGGGGATCAGCCTGGTAGCGCGCCTTTGGACTCTTTCAACCCTCCTCTGGTCCGCCCTGCTGAAGGGTCCCCAGACTAAGTTACCGTACTCTAGGTGAGGTCTGACGAGGGCCTTGAACAGTATTGGAAGCGACACTCGGTTTATGACACTAAATGATCGCCGAATCAGTGCCAGAATTTGCGACCCCTTTGCCACCGCAGAAGCAGCCTGAGCACGAAATTTGAGGTCTGCATCTACAAGGACTCCAAGGTATCCTTCCTGGACGGAATGGGCAAGCATGGTATCCCCCCATAGTAGCACCGCTCCAATGTGAGAAATAGAGGCGAGAAGCTTAACACATTTAGAATACTGTCCATCTTTTTGAGTAGTTTGGAAACATTTCCTGGTTTGATTAGGACATTTCATGATCCGTAAGAAAGTTACTCCTTTAATTGTATACTATGTCGTTTGTTCGGCACAGACCAGCGGTTTTTAAGCCTTGTGTACCTGCTGGTTTATATTTTCTACTACTGCAGTTTAGTGTTTTCGCTTGAATTCTCGGAGCACTTAGTGCCTTTATGAGCTTGTTATAGTGTCTGCCTAAAATTTAGCATTTCGACGTATACATTTCTGTACTTCATTTGCCATGTGCATAAACTGCCGGTATCGTTCCCTATTACTCAGCTATGAGCCTACATTTGTATTCAGGGTTCACGCAGCCAGTCTGTCCCGGCGCACCCGTTGGCACTGGCTCGCGGTAGTCTGTGAATTTGCGGCCGTTTGTCAGTCCTCGTGCTGCTTTGGACGCCATTCTAGCTCTTCACGACGCCAACTTGGAAAAGTGGGTAGCTCATGATGACTCTGAGTCATGGATGAGTCACAAATGACTCTGGCTTGTCTCCAGTGAGCGAGCATCGCCCTCCCCGCTGTGAGCCTCTGTGCTTTAGCTGTCAGGCGGGTGCGACCCGCTGTTCCGTGGTTGCCAGACGCGCTGTGACCCGCTGTTCCGTGGTTGCCAGACGCGCTGTGACCCGCTGTTCCGTGGTTGTCAGGCGCGCTGTGACCCGCTGTTTCGTGGTTGTCAGGCGCGCTGTGACCCGCTGTTCCGTGGTTGTCAGGCGCGCTGTGACCCGCTGTTCCGTGTTTGTCAGGCGCGCTGTGACCCGCTGTTTCGTGGTTGTCAGGCGCGCTGTGACCCGCTGTTTCGTGGTTGTCAGGCGCGCTGTGACCCGCTGTTCCGTGGTTGTCAGGCGCGCTGTGACCCGCTGTTCCGTGGTCGTCAGGCGGAGTCGGAGACGCCCGCCGGTCCCAGCCGGCCCGAGTCGCCCTCCGCGCCCACCTCGCTGCGGGCGCTGCTGGCCTGATGACGTCACGGCGGGCTGTGGGTGATGTCACGAGGTGCGGCGGACGCGCCAACGCTGCTGGCGGTCGGACTCTCATTCCAGCCGACGTTCCCCGGGTGTCGTCAGCGGGCGGCTGAGATCAGCTGTCGGTGACCTTGTGGCGGTCATTGCCATCACTGCCGAACGGTCCCGCAACCCGCCTGGGAAAATTATCTCCCCCCCATTGTGTCCGGACCAGATGACGGGGAAAAATACTGGACTGTACAGTGGTCAACTGGGCTGTTGGCCGAGGGTCGGACAACACTGCTGACTACATTCGCTGGTGGTGTATCGCTGCGCCGTGTTTGCAACTGGGGTTACTGTTTTGTCGTGTCATCGCGTACATTTGTCATCCCTGGGTTTTTGCGGTCTCTGCGCTGCACGATGCGTGGTTGCTCGTGAGCTGGCTCGCAAAATTCAAGGACATTCTTCTTAGTGCATTTTTCATACTGATTTTGGCAAACATTTTTTCCTAGGATATTCTTCTTATAGTAAAATGTTTCTATTTTCGAACACAAAGTTCGTAGTGCAGTTTTGTATCACATTTTTGCCTGGATTATCGTATGCAAATTCTCGTCAAGGAAAACTGTTCTGACTTTCGTGCCTGTTTTTTCGTTTAGACAAATCTTACTAATTGTTTGTAACGTGTGCTATTTCGATGCGGTATGGTATGGCTTAACCCTGTCTAAATTGAATGGACCAAACGCATCCTTGCCTATCTTGTAAACGAAAACATCGTCAACAATGTGCGTGAGAAAAAACACGTATGAAATTATGCGATATAAAAAGATTTGCTAAGAGCAACTTCCAGACGTATAGATTCAATGCACGATTTATCCCGAGGCGTCCTTGAATGGAAACCTTTGGTGTGAAAATGCCACGGGATATCTGCGTTCGTTCGACATTGTCTGTCGTCGAAAAACACAAGGGCATTGTCTCTACTGGAGTTTCGAATCCCTACGTCCCGGACGTAAAATGTTATCAATCTGCAAAAATTTGTGTTCAGATTGCGGCCTCAATATTTCACTGTTAAGGTCCGAGCAGTTAGGTGAAAAGATCAGGTGCTGGGATGATTGCTACTGAATGGTTTTTAACGTTTATTTTTGTTGGACGGCATGAACGCGTTCCCTCATCATTCATCGTCACGCTTTTGCTGCCATGTTTTGGTCTGGATTGTGTGTCTCCTGATCTCTAAATGAGCACATCTCTGTGGTCCCAGCACAAACCAACACAGTACATGCTTGCTGGGGGTATTTTATGTCATGAGTGATCGAGTGTAATGTCTTGTCGATTCTGAAATCGATGTTACGAGTGAAATAAAGATGCCTGCTGTTTTAACCCTATTTTCACTCCCACTCCCCCATTATTTAGTGCTGCGTAACCCACGGACAAAAATGCCATGGATCTCTGGTAATTAGATATACTGCTTACTGACTGGGTCCTGCCGAAATGCGTGAGTCCAACCCGGCGCCTTCCTAGCGCAATACTACACCTAGTTTGGCGCTTTACGGAGCGTGGTGTCGCCTCGGTGGGGCGGACTGATATTCAGTCCCTGAAGATACGGCTGGCGGTCTCAGTGAACAGTTCTTACAGAAAAGAAGACCCCGCCTCAGCACTGGTAGTCTCGGCTCTTCGGGATTAACAGTGATGTCGAAATGATAGATATAGGGAGAGCGATGCGGGGCTTCACTAGGTTCAGGACCGGGGCCTGCTGAGCTTCCGGCAGCGCTGCGT
Organism: Lepas anatifera; assembly: GCA_034440635.1. Taxonomy (NCBI): domain Eukaryota; kingdom Metazoa; phylum Arthropoda; class Thecostraca; family Lepadidae; genus Lepas; species Lepas anatifera. Next base: position 975,129 of record JAOTON010001855.1, on the reverse strand, counting down.
GGGCACTGGCTTCATAGGCCAGAGATTTCCCTCCCCCTCCTCGCCTCAAGGAACTGAAACGTTGGCGTGACCTGCCGAGAAGACCAATGATCCCAAGGTCAGGTGTACGCAGTGAAAATGTGATCATTGCTCAAATTTCGGAAGCTGGTAGTCTAGTCACCCTTTACCATAGCCAGGTGTTCCGCTACTTAACTCCGCTACTCAGCTACTTGCGGATTCCGCACGTGGTTGCGGAATCACGGCAGTGTTTTCTATAACCAAAAGTAGCGGTGTGGCGGGTAGCGTACTCGAAAGAATTCGAGAGCCTGCAGATGCGCTGCCACTGAAAATGACAGGAAATTGATTTTTTTCTTAAAATTGAGGGAGACTTAATCTCTGTGTTATGTAACTTTGCGACATTACGCTAAAACTGAGGTTTGTGAAATATATTGAACAACAGTTTTCGTTTAAATGTATTTGAAAATGAAAAACATTTTTGGGAGCGATTAAGTAGCCCTTCGTAATAAAAAGTAGCGCTAACGGCAGGAGAGGTTTAAGCCATCAAAGGTAGCCGAGAGAGTGGTATCGGCTCAAACAATTTGGTAGCGGCTCCAGCCCCTGTATTTTACCCTCTCCTCAGAGGTAGAAAAACCTACCATTTTGTCATTCTAAATGTCACCTTGCCCAAGACGGGCAAGGTGACAAAAATTAGCCGACATGTTTTCTCCAGACCAATAACGGAAAAATCGCCGAAATTGGCACCTGTAATTTGAGCTCGCAATGTTTTTCAACAACTACGATGGTGCAGGAGGTCCATGATGGTCCATTGGTATCCTAATAGCGCAAAGCGTGCCACATTTTGCAGCCTGGGCTGGTGACACATTTATGGTTTGACGTTTTCAATGGTGACACACTGAACACTTTTGGCCCCTGCGCCTCCCGTCTGTGCCCTCAGCAGTGGGATTGTCTTTACCAATGTTTCAATCCCTGGCTCGGAACTCGGGCACCAGCCTCCCTCATAGCCGGATGTTTTTGTGGTGGTGTAACGGCGTCCTGCACGGCTACTATTGGCTATCTGCATTGATATGATACGTGCACTTGATATGTTCGTCGGCTGCTTGCAGGAAAAGTACGCCCTGTGATAGGACTGGGACCATTGCAGAGCTTTTACTATCTTATCATTATGGTTGGGATGTTCCAGCGCGATGACTTCTGTGGGTATTTTAATTTCATACTCCTGAATGGTTTTGGCTTACATGCAGGTTGATACAGGTCAAGGGTTAAAGCGGGGTATATAATATAGATGACTGAAGGAATTTGTAACATATGTATGCTTCGGCGCACAGCTGGGAGCATCTCGAATGTTTGAGGCAGTGGCGGATCTAGCCGGTAGGTTTGAGGGGACAAGCCAAAAACAGTTGCGTCGTGGCGCAGCGGCGACGCGCGGGTGGCTCTCGCGATACCCAGGTGTGTCGCAGCCTTCGAGTGTGTATGGAGGAAACTGGTGAATTGTGAAGTTCAAGTGCCCAGACTTTCACTGTGCGAACTGGTGGAAAAGGTGCCTAATCGACATTAGTGACAAAAGTGTAAATCAGCATCACTATACTTCACCTCCAGCCGGTCAATTTCACCAGACCGAGGATTGATTAAGCTAAGACCACCATGCATCCTTACCTGAAGAGACTATTCATTTTCTTGATTTTGGCCAACCTTCTGGTTTCGTCAGCCTCTCGGCACCAGCTCCTTCACACGCGTGGTATCATCGCGCCGCTGCGACGCGCCGGCCTGCGCCCGCGGGCACGGTCACGCAGCCATGACCGCAGAGGCGGTGTCAGCACCCAGCGGCGCAGCACTCGCACAAGGAGACGCGGATCCAGAGGTGGACGTATATGGAGGCTTCACCCATCATCTCACGAAATCTACAAGCCCATCTTAACATCCAGTCGGTCAAGCCGAAAATCTTACAACTACGGCATGACCTGGCGCCCACAAACCCGATTTAGTATCCCTAAATGAGACATGGTTGAAACCGTCGCTGCCCAACCGACGATACCGATTCCAGGCTACCAGATATACAGGCGAGACCGAGGACGGGAGGGATACGGCGGAGTGGCAGTGGCGATTCGAGACGGCCTGCTCGCGAATACAGTAGCCGTGCCAGACTGCCCAGCTGGCTCCAAGTTGGAGTCGATGTGGGTGCAGTGGGCGCCGGTCAACAGAGTGTAATTTTCGGGTCGTTTTACCGGCCGCCCTCGCAGACCCGTGCCCGGGTCGACGCTGACTTGGACGACCTGAAGAGCAGTTACGCTCCATAACTGCTAGGCACACGGACTGGTGGTTTGTCTGGTAATGTGAATATCAACACGAGCCAGGACAGTCCCGCCAATACCAGATTTCAACAACTTATCAACGCCTTTCACGCAACACATATCAACAAGCCAACGTTTAAGTCATCAGGATCAACCATTGACATCATGTGCAGTAACCAGGACGCTCTGAGCGGAACTCTCCTGCGACTATAGTCCACATAACTGGGTGCGTGCCTGCTTCTCACTGCCGGGCTATCGTGAAGCCGAGTTTGTGACGGCTCGCAGCTGGCGCAGAATTAACGTGGAAGAAGTACGTCAGCGCCTAGAAGACATTGACTGGAACCCGGTGTATAACAGTTTCGACCCAGCCCAGCAATGGGAAAATTTTCTTAACGTTACACGCCCAATTTTGGATGAAGCAGCTCCATTGAAACGAACCAAGATTCGGAATCCTACAGCCCCACCGGTAACAGACACCACTAAACAGCTGATGGCCGAGAGGCGAGCGGCACTGCGGACGGCGACCGGGAGAGATACAAGGGGATTGACCGGCGCGTGAAATCTGCAGTACGGTGTGACACTCGTGATGCCGTCGCACGGGACATTCGCGAGCGCGGCCCAGCGTCAGTGTGGAGGCAGTACGACCGGTAGTCTCATCAAAACACTAAACCCATTAGCTCAGACGACGTGGACCCCAACGCGCTCAACAAATACTTTGCCGAGATTGGTGTAAACACATCGCGATCCGTAGACTCATCCGGCCCCGATCTACCTGTGCGCCTCCCTCGCGTTCACCTGGTGCTTGGAGCTGTGTCCAATCACACCGGACTGCCTGGAGTCCATAGTCAACCGAATGAAGAACTCTTCCTCCGTGGTGTCGACGGACTGTGTATTAGATTTATAAAGATGTTTATCCACCCTCTGAGATGTGTGTTAACCCATATCGTCAACACTAGCATCACCAGCCACGTTGTGCCCGATACTTGAAACTAACCATAGTTCACCCTATTCGTAAATCGGCCAAATCCAACGATTTCAGCTGCTTCGGCCCATCTCCATACTAACAACTATAGGAAAAATCATAGAACGTGTTGTTTACAATCAGCTGTTCACCTATTTTCCACGCATCACATGTTCAGCGCCAGCCAGCACGGCTTCAGAGCGAACCACTCGACCGATACAGCGCTTTTACTGTAACTGACCGTGTTTTTCGGGCCATGGATGAACGTCAAATTACGCTTCTCTGCCTAATTGATTGCTCGCGCTGCTTCGATTGCATTCCTCACGCCTCACTTTCGTAAATTAGAACTATACGGTGTGGATATACGGTGGTTCCAGAGCTACCTGAAAAATCATTTCCAACAAGTAAAAATTCAAAATTCTAGCACAAGAATAGGTTTTGAGCTGTCCCAAGCCCTTCTTAATCCTATTGGCACATTTCAAGGCTCAGCCTTAGGACCTTTGCTGTATAGCATCTATGCGAACGACCTCCCGCTCTTTTCAGAAACTGCAAGTCTGATGATGTATGCTGACGATGTCAAGTATATATCACGGGTTCACCAGAGATCTCGGCCAGATGATTTGCAAGATGGAAAACAACTGAAACTTTTATCTAGATGGTATGGCAAAAACGGACTAAAATCAACGCGGCCAAAAACAACTTCTTGTCCTCGGTACCCGGCAAATGGTTAAGCGACTCCCACCTGTTTCCCTAAATTTCATGGGCTCGACTCTAAGCTGTTCTATTACTGCTAAAAATCAGGCGTCTGGTTTGACCAGAGCATGACAGTTGAAACTCACACTGATGACGTGGTGCGGCGCTGTACGGGCTTGCTGTGCGGACTAAGCCATTGCAAACACAGTCTCCCTCAGCCAGCACTGATTACGCTGGTTCAGGGCTTGTGATGCCTCTGATCAGATACTGCCTGACAGTGTACGGCGCCAGCTGCGCAACCCAGCGTCAGCGGCTTCAAAGAGTGGTAAACCATGCTGCGCGTGTTGTCTCGGGGCGAAGACGACAGATCACATCAGTGACGTGATTGATAGGCTAGGTTGGCTCACTGTAGATGATATGTACAAATACCATCGTTTGACAGTCTTAAAAAGGTTTTGTTAACCGGTGAGCCAGAGAGCATTTTAGAACACCTGACAACTAGGCTAGACATGTGGCGAAATACCCGACAAAGCGCATGCTGGTTACGCCAGCGATTCGCACAGAATCCGGCAGACGGAGGTTTTCGTACTCGGCTGTACACATGTACAACGAACTTCCCAGGCCATCCGCCAACACGGCCTGGGAAGATTCAAGTGCGAGCTGAAAAGGCACCTGATTGAGACGCGGCGACAGAATCGTGGAACAAGGTGAAGTTTAGGGTTTGCTTCCAGTGACCACTTTGTATTGTCTTATCGGTATTTTATATTAATGTTTAAGATATTTTAGCATCATTTTCCTATCAACCATTTCGACATGTGTGTATGCGTGAATGTTTGACATGCGCGATTGTTTTACATTCCTCATCCATTTTATTTTACCCTTTACGACTCGAGGCGTAGAATAGCCATGCGGTGTATGGAAACGTCTTACAATGTCCAATAAATAAATAAATAAATAAAATCGAAACGGAAAAAACGTCGGGGTGAAAGCTGTGGTCATAAGATGGTTGTTTTTTTCTATCCAAGGCCCAGTGTTATCACTGAAATTGACCGGTTATGTTTGACGTTGAAAGTTGAAGCACCAAAACTTTGCTTCTAAACTAAAAAATGATTGAGGCAAAAAGGAGGTCGACAGCTGGGCAGGGGGGAGCGGGCAAAAACATAGCTTTCCCCGAGATTTTCCGTTTGGGGGGCAAATGTCTTTTTTGTCTCCTGGATTGCTGACTTCAATTGCGTTTCAGGAAACTGAAACCTTGCTGAGTTGAACATTTAACACGCGCATTGACGGGGCCTGAGCCACCTTCGCATTAACGGGGGAGGTACCCCCAAGATCTCGAGAACCACGCTAGATAGCGAAAAGCAGTAAAAGGCGTCCGATAGCCCATTCAAATCTGGACACTAGAGGTTAAAGCATGTAGAGGAAGGTTTCCAGTCATTACATCTGATCCAGTAAAGATAGATAAATCTAGATCGATAGGAATCCTCAGCAAGCCAAATCAAATGATGTATAATATGACCTTGATAGGTCAAACAGGTCAAATCTAGGATTTGACGTGACCTGACGTCAGGTCAACTCAAATTAAATCAAAATGTATGTTATTAGGACTGCAAGGATGAGGCAAATATAATGCCTTAAAATAAATTCTATAAAACCATCCGTTTCCAAGTTATTCAGTTCAAACCATTTTCCCCGTGTATTTCCAATGGAGAGTCATGGCTCATACCTGACCTTAGGCCATCGATATAAAAGATACCGGAATACATTTTGTAGAACTCGGTGGGCCGATTATGTGGTATGATTTTCTATCAGATAGGCTCACCCAGTTCTGACTTATGCTATCTTAAGCTTTTATTGAGGTCAGGTCACTTGACCTGCACTGGTAACCTGACCTGAGATGACCCAACCTTAAAATTTTGGTGAAAAGTTGTAAAAACCTTCAGAGAAAAGGCATACCAAGTACGGTGTCGCGTAGCGCCGCTGTTTCTAGTCTATTTAAAAAAACCGAGGCTGGCGGGTACCCGCCCATTGTACGTGTTAAAGTTAGAAATAAAGTTAGCTCTCACTCTAACGTAAACTTAAATTTCCCCCTCAAAAGGCCATGAAAAAAGTATAATTTGAGGGCATAAGTGGCTGTGCTAAGTTTGTTCTAGACACGGATTGCTTTTGGATGCACCCATTTTCAAATCTCTACAATAGCTTAAACTTTTCTCAAAATGGATGGGGCGTCAGATCTTTGGGTGAGGTGGGGAGGGAGGGCGAAACGTATTGGTTCAAAACAGAATATAGTTGTACACACCCTCCATCGAAAAAAGATTGATGGGAGCCTGACTTATTTTTACTTAAAAACCTCGTAGTATACTCCAAAAAGCCGAATCACATTCCTATTCAGTTCTATCCGATATCACTTGGTTTTTACCACCTTGGCTATTGTGGGGACTTTTTACCAAATTATACCTGGCATCCTTAGCTTCGCCAACTACCATGTTTACTGGAGGGCGCTGGAACCAGTGACGTGGATTTCTATCTCTTTGGGGGTGCCTGGGCACCCCCAATAATGTGCTGGGCACCCAAATAAAGATTGGGGCACCCCCACCAAAAGGTGAAGCAAAGTCCTTATAAAGTGCGTAGGTAAATAGTGGAATTTATCAACAAATACCTGTTCCACAGCGCTAAAGTGGCATTCTGCATCTGACCTATAACATAAGATTTTATCAAACAACGGTAATGACTCAGAGAAAATGGACAATAAAGATCGATGATGTTTCGAGTCCCGAATTAGATTTTGTGCCTTTTCACCATCAAACACGGAGCAAAGCACCACGTGTTTCCCTCTTCTGGTATATTATCTGCTTGTGCTTCGGCAGCGCTCCCCATTAGTCCTCACGCTATAACTCGTCCGACAGTGAAGTTTTAGATTTATGAACGTCTCCCTCCTTCACTCAGTTACCTTGGGACCGGGACCCAATCCTCTCCACTCAGCAGAAACCCATCGCGACACTCCTGACTTCAGTGAACTTGGCCGCCGGCTAGTCTGTGCTGACTGCCGCCGTCTCGTCTGTGCCGAAGAGCAGCCTCGGATGGTGTGACAAATAATCAAGCCAATAGAGAGCAAGGTACGGCTAGAAATGTTTGAAAAACATTACGTTAATACATCTCCTGGTTCGTGGTTTAAAGCTCTATCATTTTCAAGGACAAATCTCCGCTGAATTTCTCACGATACGAGTGAACGCGTCTCCACCAATCAGCGGCCGCCATCCGCCGGCAGCCGCGATTGCCTGCGGGCATAGAGGTTAAAGAGGTCACGCTGGGCGCCGCTGACGCGAAGTTCAAGCCTCGGTGGGGAGGGGCCGTGGGCGGATTGTAATGTTTGCATGCGTGGTGTTGAAAATGGTGGTCGTGCCTGGTGTCAGGCTGAGGGAGGGGGACAAGTGTAGGAGACATTTTGTGCACGTGGGTAGATATATGGGTTAGGCGGTCGTGCAATGTGCAGTGTCGATAACACTGAAAAATGAGGGCGAGTTCATGAAATGAGTTCGGTATATGAGCATGCTTGGCGGACAAAATTGCAGGCACCAATTTCGAGTCCATAGTATTTTTTGGTATCATGGTTGATGATGCAGCTTTTCAAGCTTCTTTTTAATTGTCACAATTATTTGTAATACAACACACACGGTGTATGTGACATACACGCCTATCTGACAGTTCATGCCTATGCAACACTGGAAATTAAAATGCTAAAATGACAAGTTGAGGCGGAGAGATAAGTAATTCTGATCGTGTAAACAAGGAGGGTCTAAGGCAAAGCATAAGATGCCCGAGGGAATTAACTGATAAAATGTATATTTTAGTGACATGAACATCACTGCATTAATTCCCCTTTAGCATCCGCCATTCCGGCCTCCAGGCAACCAGAAGCCACTGTATACGGCCGTCTAACCGTGATTGTCCGACCCTCTATCTTTAGGCCTATAAAAATCGTTCTTTATGCTAAAATACTCCACTATTAAGCGCCCGGGTGACGTCAGCGTTCCTAGTTAGCTATTCTCTATTATTATCATTATTTGTGAGAAGTTATGTGCCGTTGTTAGATCAAGACGTTCAACTCTCAGCATTCGCATTATACTTAATTTGGTGGAATTGAGGCAGTGGGTGACTTTGTAAGTAGTGTCAAGCACTGAAAGGGCGAATCCTAGCGAAATAAATTATTTTGTTGGAAGATGTTGATTTTTTTAGGACAAAATTTCCGTACCGACCGAAGCAATACAGCGTACTAGAATTTTGATACGAGGATGAAAGAGGACAATAATGAAACATTAAGAAGCGTTAAAGGGAATGTGGCACCTTGGTCGAATCCCGGAATTTAGTTTAATTGGGGGTATTTGTAGCCGAAAATCATTAAAACGTCCATGATATCTCGGAAAAAATGAACAATAAGCTTTATATTTTGGTTTTAAAAATGCTCCCCTAAGGTAATAAATAAACCTCTGCCTGTGGATGACGTCATGATCTGGCAACTACTACTTTATTCAATAGGCTTCAAGGGCTTCAATTTGCTGATTACTCACCGTGACGTCAGCCATGCCGTCACGCCAACAGTTGACAACTGTGGTCGGAATGCTTGGGTACATTTTGGGTACGTTTCAGGTGTATTTTTAGCTTTTCTCTACGGAAATTTTGAGTTTCAAGACAAATTATATATTGAGTACCGGGTTTTCCCGCATGCTTTACAATTTGGCTATCTCAGTTAAAATCACGTTATAAAGGTGCCATATTCCCTTTAATTACATTCCTTCGAGCGGCGATAGTTTTTTAACAGTTTTTTATGTAAAAATGTTTAAAATCGAATTGTGAAATCTTCAAATTGTGGATCACAATTTATTCCTTGGTTCCATCAAATTGTTTGCAGCCCGAGGAAAAGGTGGCTGCAAAACCAAAACTCAGAGATCTTACATGACTAAAATTTCAGTCGCAAAGAACCTAGCAAAGAACCTAGCAGCTAATGAGGTCAAAATGGTCATGGTTTTTCCAATGGTATCAAATGGCGATTCGGTCCCCTGAAAGAATCTGATGAAGGCAAACGTTTACGGATCTGCTATAAAAATAAGGTTTCCATCCATCTCCGGTAGTTGTAACGTTCTAAAATGTCATAACGTTTTTAAATATCACCGACTCTAATGTGGTCTATTCGCCGGTCTAGGCGTGTGATGTGATACATCCATGGTGAGCATCTGATTTTTCTATATAAATGTTAGATATTTGCTTTTGTTTTTTATTCAGGACGTAACTTGTTCTGTTTTGTTACGTCCTGTTCTGTTGTTCTGTACCTGATCTGTTGAAACCTGTACGGTTATGTTTAATTTGTTGTTTGAGTATCCTATGACCTATGTTGTCGGTGCACCCTGAAACCTTCACACATGACGATGATGATGTGTCGCTGGAACCAAACGTCAACCGTTTATCGACATGGATGCTGAGAAAACTTGCTTTTCCTGCTGAGTCCGCAGTCCTCAAAACGTTTATTGGCGAACCAGGAATTTAAGTTCTTTCTTTGTTCTATATTTTCTGATGTAAAAACCGGCATACCCTGTCAAAGCTAGAGAATATGCATTCATTAAAACGCGTCACTCCACGATGTAGATGATTAGATAAGGATTTGGTCGAACAATTTCAAAGTTGATGGACTCATCTCCTTCAGACTGCCTGGATGCGGATCCTTTCAAATTCATCCACATATGTTAGAACCGGACCGCAAATCGTATCAGTCTCCAGCCCATTTTGGACTCTGTCAACATTCAGCCCATGAACTTTCTTCCAAAATTGCAACTTCAATGATATAGTGATACTAATCAAAATCAGCTGTCGGTGTGCCGTGTATACCAATAACTATGACTGCCAGAAGATGGCAATTGCAATACCTGACTCGCTAGTATCTATAGACCGAGCTCTGAGGCGGAGGTCTAAGGTAGTTTTTATCATCTCACAGACGGGACCTTGCGCGCGATGCGTGTGATGCGGCGGGCTCCGCGGCGCCCGTGACAGCCGTGGGAGCCTTTGAGTCGGGCTTCTCACCTCATCTGGGTCAGTTCCAACAGCCTGTGAACGGACTGGGTGATGACGGTGCCGGCCCGAGAGAGAATCGCCAACCAGCCCGCTCAGTGTCCGCCCACTGATGCCGTCAAACTTACAAACACGGGTCTGCATCCATGTGGACCAGGACAAACACTGTCCTGGTCCACATCCACGAGGTAACTTCCAGGCAGTAATTTCTGACTTCCGGCCTTAGGGAATCCAGAAACACAGGCGCTGACTTCGGAAGGAAATCCAAGAAGAGGCTCAATTTTGCTGGTGCAATCCCGGTGGCAAACCAGTGTTTGCTACCGTGGGCCACCCCCTACCCCATTGTTAGCGGCAGTATTTCAGCTGACTCAGCTGTCGGTTCGGGTAAAGCTAACACGCGCATTGACGGGGGGTACCCAACCCCTCAATTTTTGGAGATAGCATGAAAACGGCGGCGCGTAGCGCCACCGTACTTGCCATGCCTTTTTGTTATCATTTTTACAATTTATATCAAAACTTAAGGCTAGGTCATCTCAGGTCAGGTCACCAGTACGTGTCAAGTGACCTGAGCTAAAACAAGTTTAGGATGGCATAAGTCAGAACATGGTGAATTTATTTGATTGAAATTCAATTCAAATAATAGACCCACCGAGTTCTCTAAAACACGTACCGGTATATTTTGATATCGATGACCTAAGGTCAGACACGAGCCATGACATCACCATTGGAAATACAAAGTAAAAGAGGTTTTAACTAAATAATTTAGTAATGGATGGTGATAGAGCGTTTATTTTAACTGCATTAGATTAGCCTTGTCTTTGCAGTTCTAATGATATGCATTTTGACCTAATTTGAGCTTGACCTGACGTCAGGTTAGGTCAAATGCAATTTTGGCCTGATTTGACCTAGCAAGGTCATATTATACATATATCATTCGATTGGGTTTGCTGCGAGAATTCCAATGGTCTCAATTGTTTTGCTCTATTATTTTTACTTGTTCAGATGTAATGACCGAAAACCTTCATTTACATGTTATCCCTATGATGGCATGTCTTGACCTCTATTGACTTTATATGTGACTTGAAAAAACGGTTCAATTTTTCGATAGAGAAGTGGATAGGCTACTCAACGCCTCTTACCGTTTTTCGCTATCTAGCATGGTTCTCGCGATCTTGGGGAGCGGGTACCCGCCCCCCGTCAAAGCGAACGTGGCTCAGACCCCCGTCAATGGGCGTGTTAACACCTGCACTGGAGGGGGGGTCTGGCACTAACGCGCACTGGAGGGAGGGGGGTGGCAGGGCCCCCTAAGATCTCGGAAACTAAGAGGCAAAGAAAAACAAAATTTGAGAGGTAGGTGGGGGTTATGGCCATCTATATCATGACCAATTTTGATTGACCTAGGTTAAAATCTTTAAGGTCAAACGAGGTCATAAAGGTCAAAACCTGGTCATGCTGGGGACCGACCGGTAAATGCCGTGATTATGCAAGAAAATGGCGGGAATAAGCTAAAGGTGGACCAGTGTCATATAGAAAAGTTCTCAAAGAGCCTTCCCTTCAATTTTGGGGTCAAGGTTATTCAAGGTCATTGACCTGTAAGGTCACAATATAGTATACTACTTATAATGTACACTTTGACTAACACCATAGCCACTGTTTGGCGCGCAAATGAGGATTGACCTTTGCAAATGACCTTTGACCTTGCCCTTTGACCTCGACCTTGGTATTGGGGTACCTTATCGATGACGTCATAGCATAACGTACGTCAGACCAGGTAACGTCATTTGACCGGAAGCACTGTGGTCAGTGACCTTGAAAGTGCATATATGACCTTGACCTGTGACCTTTGAACTTGACTTTCATGTGAGGAGACCTTGAAATATAATCCCGGTTATATAGTGTTATGACTTCACCACTCGGTCTCCAATGCAAGCTAACTGGTCCGACCGCGCGATTACGGCGATCTCAAAATGCAGGTCTGACTTTAAAAGCCTATAAGTCAAAAAAGTTTCGACTGATTTTCAAAAAATTTTCACCAATCGACGCGCTATTAAATTCTGTTTACTGTGGCAAAGTATCGTTTTTTGGCTACGAGCGGTTCTCCCGCCACCTCGGAAAAACAGGTGGGGGAGGGGCCTCCGAGGTCCCCCCTCCAGTGCGCGTGTTAATGCTGCTACTCTCGACTAAGCAAGGATGAGTGTGGTACCGATGTAAGCAAGTGGTCCCCAAACGTTGATTCATGAATCTGTTTAGGGTAACAGAGCCGTCCTGTGGGGTGAAGGAAGACATTAGGACAGCATTGATGGAATCATGAAGCATGCTTTTGGGTGGTTTCCAATCCTTTAGAGTTGCCGCCTGAATATCCAGAGCTATTCCTGATGATCTGTGTCGAATCGGTTTTATTTGATAGTGGCGGCCAACAAAAAGTCGAGGAGCTACCTTAGTCTATATATTTGCATGCACAACTGGAGTATTTTTCTTTAGGTATGTGTAATTTATGGTCTGGGGCCACTAGAATCCACCAATTTCAATGCTTGACATAATTTGTGACGTTACTCACTGCCTCAGTTCCGCCAAATTAGGCATGATTCAAAAGGTGAAGGTTGAACGTCTTGAACCCATTACGGTACACAACTATTGATAACTAATAATAATACAAATAACTAATAAGGAACGCGGTTTCATCCGGAAGCAACGCCGGATAATAATAATATTATAATCCAGCAAGGCTGGTGATCTCTTCTCGATTCAATGGGAAGTGGGCCGTGGATGGGTTAATGCTGGCACTGCAATACAAAGCCCTATACAAAGTCTACGGTAGATAAAAAATCCAGGGGATCCTGACCCCCGTCCCCCCCCCACCTCCCGGATCTCCGCCCATACCCGGGAGATTAATAGCGCTCCACCATCTGCTAATATCGCATCATACAAACCAATTTTTGTGTCTAAAAATAAAAGTAGGACAATCACGGCTATATAGCCGAGTACAGTGGTTTCTGGCTACCTGGAGGCCGGTAGCGGTGGCATCCAAAGGATGTGATTAGTGAATGGTCAATGCTAAAGGAATACAAGTATATTCCTTAAGGAAATAGTGAAGGAATACAGTGATATTCATGCCATTAAAATGCACATACCTACTAAGGTAACTGTCTGGTGCACTCTGTCGTTTACCTTGGACTCTCCTTGCTTATACACTCAAAACTACTTATTTCTAAGGCTCAAATAATCATCTTAGTGTATTAATAAGAAATACATTGAAAGGCTCTAACATGTACCCTGACGTCGAAAACTACTTTGGACTCGAAATCAACGCTTGAAATTTTTCCCGCCAAACATATTCACATACCAAACTGAGTCAATGAACTCTTGTTTTCCAGTGCTATCGACAACACACACTGCACAAATACCTCACCCATATGTCCAACCACGTGCATAGAATATATCTTACACCTATCACCTCCCTCAGACCAACAGCAGCCACGACCTCCACCATTCTCAACACCACACACGTGAGTTTTATCTTCCGCCACGCGACCCCTCCACACCGATGCTTGAACTCGGCGCCAACGGATCCAGCTTGACCTCCAACCTCTGTGCCCACAGGCAAGCGAGAGCCAGCGGATGGCGGCCGCTGATTGGTGGAGGCTCGTTCACTTGTATTGTGAGAAATCCAGTGGGAATATCTCCATAAAAATAATAGAGCTTTACAGCATGAAACATGAGATGCATTGATATTATGTTTTTTTTTAATTCCTACCCATACTTTGCTATCTATTGGCTTGACCATCTGCTCCACAATCCGAGGCTGGTCTTTGGTACAGGTGAGACGGCGGCAGTCAGCACAGACTAGCCGGCGGCCGAGTTCGCTGAAATCAGGAGTGTCACGAAAATGCGGAAATCGGTCGACAAACTTTTGACTTAAAGGGTTTCAAAGTCAAATCTAAATTTTGAACCCGCCATAATCTCGAGGTCGGACTAGTTTGCTTGCATTGGAGACCGAGTAGTGACGTCATTACGCCATATAAACAGGATGATAAGCCAAGGTCACCTCACATGAAGATCACAAGTCAACGTCATATTAGTGTTTTATTGGTAGCAGTGCATCCGGTCAAATGACATTTCCCAGTCTGACGTATATCATACTGCGACGTCATAGTTAAGGTAGTTCAATGTAAAGGTCAAAGGTCATGGGTAGAGGTCAATCTTCATTTCTCACACAACGGCTTCTATCGTGCTAGTTATACTGAAGATCATAGAGAGTATACCATATGGTGACGCCATAGGTTAATGTCCTTTAATTACCTTGACCGCAGATTTTGGCGATGATTCTTTGCGACCATCCTTCTATGACCCTGGTCCGTCATTAGCATATTCCCGACTTTTTCCGCATAATTACGACATTTCGCAATAAGTCTCCGGAATAACAAATATTCGACCTTTATAACCTCGTTTAACCCTGAAGATATTGACTTAAGTCAATGAATATTAGATATGATGCAGATATCCAAAGTCCTCACAACCCCCCCCCACCGTCGTTTGCCTAAGCCGCTTCGTTTTCTCTCTGGGGGGTCTTCAGTTTTGTTTTTCAATTATGAATTACGGACTCTGAACCGATAAAAAATAAATTGTCCTACCTCTTGACTATGCGTATTCTTGCACAATGGTCTACAGCGTACTCTTGCCGGACATTCTCCCTTAGGAGGGAAATTCCCATAAATAATTTTGACAGACATTTTACATGGCCCAAGCCCTGGAGCATAGTCCTAGTTTATCTTTCTTGCTGACAACAGACCGTAATCAAAGACTAGTGATAATGGGAGAAAGCCCTACAAGTTTTCCTGGTAAAAAAATATTGCATCAAGAGCGCCAAAAACGTATTTTGCTCTGTTCTCCCCCAGGAAGAACAGAAGCACATTGATTCTTTTTGCAACCAGGGCACTGGCCTTGCTTTTTTATAACCTGGCCCCCACCATCTCAGTGGTTGCTAAGCAACCAAAACAGCTGCTGCGTACTCTTATCTCCTGCGTACTCTTACCCGCCCGTACCTTACGTCACTAAAAACGTGATCTGAGAGAAGTAACACGAGTATTGCGGTGCAGCATAAAAAGGAATCGTTCTGCGGTGCAGCATACAGACTTGGTGAGCAATACGGTGCAGCATGACTCCTCGCGGCGCAGACGTGCTTTTGCGGTACGGTATAAGCACCAAGCAGAGTAATGCGGCGCAGCATAGCTAAAGCCAAGCTTGTTCGCAGTGCGGTATAATCCGGTGCAGTATATCTAACGTGAAGTTGTTTAACCCGCGCCCCACCGGGGGTCCGGCGCCACCTTCGCCCCACCGGGGGCCATCGATGGCCCCCCTCTAACTCCGAAAATATGGGCGTTAGCGCAAATCTGCAAAGTGCAATAGAAAGCACGCGTGAATTCAGTAAGAAATTACTTCGCATGTTTTAGTGCTCAGGTCAATGGTTTGACCTCCAGAGGTCAAATTAGATCAAGATCGGCTATTTTCACTCAAATATGCAATGATTAAGCAAACTGGGCATAACTCTTAGGTCATTAGAGCTATTGAGGCCTGGTAAAGTACATTTGATAGCAAATTGCCAGTACTTTTTCCGCCATGTGGAACGTAAAGACCTCCCGCCAGTGGTTTGACCGCCAGAGGTCACCTCGTGACCTAATATGACCTGAGGTCACGAAAGGTCAAAAAGTGACCTTGCCGTATATCAAATGAAAGCCAGTGACAAGACAAACACGATGGTGTTTGTTTCACCGCTCTAGCTCAATTAGGTCAAAAGTTATTGTCAAAATACTGTTTTTGACCTCTGGTGACCTTGGATGACCTTGGAAAAGTCAAAGGGCAAATATGACCCCTGGGATCCGTGAAAGGGTGTCCAAAAACGTTGTTCTGAGCAGTCTGAGTATTTGCAATCATTTTTGTGGCTTTTATATCATGAAATAGCTTTTCCCCATGCTTTTCCAATGGGAGAGGTCGCCTCGTGACCTGACCTCAGGAAACGAAATCGAAAAATCCCGGATATACACCTTGTAGACCCTGGAGGGGTCATGAAGTGTAGGAAGTTTCAAATCGATCGACTTTGAAATGTAGCTCTTACAGAGCTCTAAAGGTGAAGTGAGGTGACCTTTGGTTGACCTCGTCTGGTGACCTGACCTTGGGTGACCCGGGGTAAAAAATTTCAGGGATGATGGGAAAATGATGCAGTGAGAGGTAGAGCTCTCAACCGCGGTGCTGCGCCTCGTCGTTTTTCTGCTATCCCGGAAAAACCTTAGGGGGGCTATCGATGGCCCCCGGTGGGGCGAGGGTTAAGAACAAGGGTAAATCACTCGGTGAGTGCTTAATGCCGTAGATCATAACTAATGGCAGGCTGGGTTATACCATATGCATAGTGGTTGTTTCTCACTGGCATGGGCGTCAAAAGGGGGGCCAGGGCCGCGTCCCCTCAACTTTAGAATCAGGGGATATCCCGCTCCTCCCCCAAAATAATGGGAATTCGACTCAGGTTCTTTGGCGGTTTTTACCCAGTTATAGCTGCATGCAGTGCCGGATCCAGGACTTCATTTGGGGGAGCTAGGGGGCTCGAGACCCACCCACCATTGCCTCGGATCAGCCCCCCGCCTATGTATCAGCTATAGTTACTCAAGCATTTCCGGGGAGGCTTGAGCCCCTGTATCCGCCACTACCTTAATATGCTCACGAAATGCTCAAAATTTATTTATTGTGAAAGTGTACCGGCAGTTTTTTTCAAATAAAGCTAATATGTTCATACTTTTCATCCCTTCTCTCCCCCTTGTCAACCGGGGTCTTCCACTCTGATCCCCCCCACCAGTAAAAATGTTGTGGCGACGACCCTGCTGACTGGCGTGTCTAGTAAGCAAAATTATACTTCATTTAGCTTCGATGAAACAACCAGACATATATTTGGGTTGTTAACTGCTTTACTCTCCCTCTTCCCCTTTCCCACGGCTTGGTCGCCCGGCTCAGCACTGTCCCATATCGAGCACTGCCACTGGTTGAGCCTCTGAACTGCCACAAACTCGTCGGGTTGTTGATAAGAACGGCCCGGAGTTGACACAGAGAGATACGGCAGCGCCCCGGTAGTCAGTCCACCAGTAGCTCACGTCAGGAGAACCCCCGTTTCGAGGCGGTCCAGGGGCGAACTCAGTGGGTAGGAGGAGTGGGCTGATGGGGCGGTCGTCTTTTTTATTTTTTTAATTCCTTTTATGAATTTTGTCCAAGCTGTTGTCAGTTTGGTTTTTGGAGTAGGAGTCATCAAACTTGTCAGGTAGACCCCAGTCCGATCACCCGAAGGTGCCATCCTCGCAATGAAGAGTTAATTTAGAATGCAGAGTTTAACACGCGCATTGACGGGGTCTGAGCCACCTTCGCTTTGACGAGGGGGCGGGTACCCGCCCCCTAAGATCTCGGAACCACGGTAGGTAGCGAAACACGGTAAACGGCGTTGGGTAGCCCATCCACTTCTCCATCGAAAATATTTGAACCATTTTTTGTCAGGTCACATTTAAGGTCACGAGGGGCCAAAACATGCCGTAATAGGGATAACATGTAAATCAAATTTTCGGCCATTACATCTGAACAAGAAAAGATAGAGCAAAACGATTTAAACTACACGAATCCTCGCAGAAAGCCGAATCGAATGATATATAATTTGACCTTTCTAGGCAAAATCAAGGATTTTACCTGACCTGAGGTCAGGTCAGGATCAAATTATTAAAAATGCATATCATTAGAACCGCAAAGCCAAGGCGAGTGTAATGAAGCTAAAATAAACGCTCTATCATTATCCGTTACTGAGTTATTAAGTAAAAACGTTTTTTCCGTGTATTTCCAATGGATAGGTCATGCCTCGTACCTTACCTTAGGTCATCGATATCAAAAATACCGGAACATATTTTAGAGAACTCGGTGGGCCCATTATTTGATATGAGTTTCAATTGGATAAGTTTACCCTGCTCCGGCTTATGCTATCTTAAACTTTTTTTGAGATCAGGTCACTTGACCTGTACTGGTGACCTGACCTGCGATGACCTAACCTTAAAATTTTCAAAAGTTGTAAAAATGATGAGGGAAAAGGTATGCCAAGTACGGCGAAGCTACGCGCCGCCATTTTTCTGCTATGTCCGAAAAACCCGAGGGGGGCGGGTATCCGCCCCCCGTCAATGCGCGTGTTAATATCCCACAAATCACAGGGAGAGCCACCCCGCCCAGCTCACTCGCTCACCAGTCAGTTGCCAGCTAACCTATGTTGGGTAAATATTGAGTACCGGGGCGTTTTAGGAGAAGCGATCTAAAGCCTGCGCGGGTGCACTGCCGCTTCACGGTTTTCTGAGCGGGCTGGAGTCCAGCGCTCTGCAATCTGAGCTACCAGGGCCCTTCGGCCCTCCGGTCTGCTGAGGCGCCGATCTACCTGCGTCGAAAGCCCATGTCGGGCGCTTCAAATGAATAGTTCAAGGCCTTAAAATTCCTGAGCTTTGCGGGTCACTTAGCCTTAAAATGGACTTTATGAGGTGGCCTAGAGGAAAATTCCTGGTTTTCTAGCGCCCCCATTGAGGCTGCCCTTCTATTGTCAGCTGCAGAGCCCGTTGGACTCCACGGGAGCTGGTTAGGCAAAATGGACTTGTGACTTTCCGATAATACTGTTGAAATCTCGGCGATTGCACTGGCGGAGAGCTTCGGTGAACTGAGCTCGGCTTTCGAAAGCTTTGGTCAGCACCATGGACTGATATCTCAGTTCTCAACCTAAGACGGCCAGCTCATCCACTTATTCATTTTCACTGGCTGGAACTCAATTCCGGACCAACGCACGGACAGGTCACCCAGTACACTCACGGAAAATTACCGGCTGGAGCCGCAATAAACTCAATTAATAGAGCCTGTGAGTAATATCCAGACGATGTGAAATTAAAGCACGTCGCCTATGAAAAGTTGCCCCACGTGATGATTGCAATTGTGCAGTGTAGAGACGTAAGCAGATTGAGGTGGGGGCACTTACCCTCACGCCCTCAGCGCCCCCTAAAATGGTCACCTGAAAGGCTGATGCACAGTGGGAACTTTTTCACTTTTAGCCTGTATTTATTCCTGAAGACTGAATACATGAGTGAATTGTATCAATTTGACTGGGACTCAGTTGACTATTGATACAATGACAACATTTTACACTGTACTCAAACACGCATAGAGGAGGGGCTCTAAAGCGCCTCCAAAATCATTTTCTAAATTAGCAATATAATTATTTCGAGCCAAAAACGTCATTTGGCTCTGCTTTTGGAAATTTGTTAGCCGGTTAGTGGAAAAAGTTGAAAATAGCTAACAAATTGTTTGACTTATCGACTTTCAAATTCAGATCTACATTTCAGATCGCCATGGTGACGCCGTGGCATCAAATTGCATTGAATGATCAAGAAGTGACGTCACAGTCAAATTAAATCATAGTCCATAAAATTTGCGAGATCAAACATTATGCTTCAGGACCTTTGTGGGACACGGTACACAGAACACTATCTGCTTTTCTTCCTGTATTGCGGTACAGCATTCTGGCCAAGGCGTGCAACAACAAAAAACGGAACCAAAAGCGGGGCTGGTGGCCGTTGTATTTTAGTTCACGTGATGAAATTTAGCAGATTGGCTGCTAACTGCCTGTTTGATCCCTAGCGAGTGCAGGAAACAACTTTAAGTTAAAGTATAGTGAAAAGGTAGTGACTTAAAAAGTACAATTTTGGTCTTAACATGATTGCCGACAAATGCAAATCAACATAGCTAGAAATTGTTACATTGTAGAATAAGTTTAAAATTTGAATTTGCAATGAAATTGGCATCAAAATGCGAATCTAGCTAAGATCATTAGCGAAGATTGCAAAGGACGCAACAGGCTACAGTCAGTATCTTTCCATCTGTTAAATCGCTGTAATGCCATACTTACAAAGTGGTGGTCAGGCCAGAATAAGTAAGCTGTAACTCGTGCCGTTCAGCCATCATAACCACAAAAGAGGCCTTCAGTGTCTTTTGAACATGACGAGCGAACCCATCATAGCAATGTCTTGCAGCCGATCGTGTCAAACCAAATAATTAATATCAAATTGTTTCGCTAAATGAAAACCTAAATTACGACGAGTTTTCTCGTTTTTCAATAGCCAGAAGAAAAAATACAAAAACAAAACAAAAGACAAGCAAAACAGTCGTACGAAATATATTAGCAAGCGATAGTTAGCCCTCTATTTACATGTTCTGGAGCCGCTCCTGACAGGGAAAATGAGAAATCACAAGCCCTAAAAACTACCTGCAGCAGAAAGTTGAACAAAAAGGATGCACTGCGACTTTGTTCACAGCCTCATTGCAGCGCTTTCGGTAAAACGAGTTTTCGAAATAGGCCGTCCACATGCAATTAATTTCTAAATTTGGGTATTCTCTTCCGGTCTGCTAAAAAGCTTAGCCGTGTCACAGTCAAATGCTGTTGACTTTAGAGGATAAAACTGTTTTCTATGATCGGTCTAAGGTATATCAAACAATGATTATCCAGGACCAAATGGATTATTGGTCACGAACACAGATAGAATATGCAAGGCGTGATTAATCATGTCTGGGAGGTCGAAAGAAAAAAAGAAAATAGCTTTCGCGTCTTGGTCTTCTCTTTGCAGTCATGTCTTATCACGTCTGCAACAGAGTTGTCACAGGCAAAAAAGTGTACAGGGGTGGGGACCGTCAGTGAACCTTAACCCCGCACTGACAGGAAATTACCCAAACAAGATGAAAATATCCTTCGATTGTGGGCTCCTCGTACCCTTCCACTAATGCTCCTAATGGTTTTTAGCTTAAGTAACAACTCAGCCAGTGGCGGATCCAAGGGGAAAAAGGCATTTCCCCCAAACGGAAAAGCTCGGGGCAAAACAATATCCCCCAAAGCGATCGACTTCCTTTTTGCTTGACTCCCTTTTAGTTTTTAAGCAAGATTTTCGTGCTTCAACTCTCAACTTCAAACAGAACCAGTTAAGTTCAGTGTAAATATTGGGCCTTGGATGGAAAAAAGTATCTCGAGCCCATATTTTTTCACCCTGTGACGTTTTTTTGCTTCTCGCTTCAAATACCCATTTTTATATTTCAATTCTACCGGCAAGTCATTTTTAGCACAGTTTTTCACCGCGTGACGTTTTGGTTGCTTTTCGACTTTGGTTTGCCCTCCCAAACCGACCGGCTAGATCTGCCACTGAACCCGGCCGAGGAAGGAAATTCTCAGACGAAAAGTGCGGTACCGGGGCCCTGTACCCTAATTTCCAACCCAGTGCCAAATCTTGACCGATGTTTGGAGTGGCAAGGGGGCTCAAAATTCTGAAAAGTGTGGGTTTATTGGAAAATCGGCGTAAATTGGGTGGTTTGGGGACAAATTCCCTTTTTCCCACCCCCGACCCCGTCTGGATCCGCACCTGCTCTCCACCCCCACCTCCTCGTGGTGACGCCCGTGCACATATGACACATACGTTCTCCTCAGTCTGTGTGGTTTTGTATGATTTTGTGTGATGAGTGAGTTTCAAAATAGCGTTAGAATCGAGTACAGGACACTTGCAAATTTGGCGATACTTCAGCTATAAGTTGATGCGTACCGACCACTGCATTCGTTGGGTCTTAATTCCTGATAAGCAGAAGGTCGGCCGTCACAGTTCACGGCTGGGTGGCTGAGCTGTGAGCGCTGCGAGGTGGTGATGTCATTCTCCGTCATTTCGTGTCGGTTGGCCGTCGCGGCGTGACCGCTGGGTCTGGCTGACTGGGGGTGTAGTGCTCACAGCGCCGCGAGCCGGTCCACGCGGACTCAGAATTTCTACTGCTTTTAGCCAGCGTGTTTTTTGGTGCATTTCATATCTAAATTGTCAAAATTAACAGTGTTGAATCGCTTTTTTATAAATTCTAGTTTCATGAAATTTCAGTTTCAAATTGCGGGTGTGTACTATTACTGAAAGTAGCGTTGAGCGTATTTCGAAGGCTGTGATCATGTCTCTTGAGGAACAATTTGGCAAGTTTTGTGTGTTTGGTGTTACTGGAGCTTCAACATCCGGTGGGCCTACTATTGCTCTATCTCAGATTGATAAGTGGTTTAAGCAGGCCAAGGTTTTTAACAAGAAGTTCTCTACAACAGATACAGGAATATGTTTCGGAAAGCTCAAGTAAGTGGTGTGAAATACATGTCGAAAACAAATGTGCAGTTGGTTAGTAATTTCCGTTACTTCAGAAATGTTTGCAGCCTGAATATTCATCTGCAAGTGCAAATGTTAAAATGATCATTCTTGAGTGATATGCTTAACAAAACCGTTTTGTTTCAAGAACACTTATATTTCCAAGCTATGAATTTCCTTGTTAACATTAATCCTGCATCGGTACAATAGCATCCGATGTGATATTTTTCAAGTAGGTGTAGGTATTTTTTGCAGTAGGTGCTAGGTATAGTGCAATGCAGAAAATTAATATTTCCAGTTCAGGGAGATAAACCTATGATTGATCTTTCAGTTTTTTTCCTCTGACAAACAACTATGGAAGTCAAGTACCTATCATGAACATAATAATTAAACCGCAGCACTGTTACATACTTGTTGGCATAATTTTCTGTGAAAAAGTCTCACCGAGGTCAGGTTGTGTCACCACCTAAATACAGTGGATGCAAGCGGGTTCCCACCTCTCAGGTTTAAATATCTTTGGAGTTGCCGGGTACCCTCAATAGTGTTCAAATATTCAAATATATATATATATATATATATATATATATATATATACAAATATATTTCAATATACCGACTATATATAGTCCATAAAGTGTTCAAATATCTAGAATTTCGTTATTTTCATTTCAAGGATTTTGAATTGTTTTTTTTTGCCGTCCAACAGGGCTGTGAGAAGTGTAAAATTCACTTGGTATTATGCTTTCACATTCTAGTGGGATAGTTATTGATATTGTTCTAAATTTTGGGGCCCCCAAATGATTTTAAAACAATCCATGGCCCTGAGCTCAGATTCTCACCATTTCAACCAAATTTAGCAAAAATTCAATGTTTATGGAAAGCACAAATCAAACATTGTCTAAGCTTTGATTTTTGTCAAACATAGTGGCTTCCGTTCGGTTGGGAAAACATATTATCTGAGGAACTCCTCCCCTCACTCCAGCTTTTTGGCCCACGCTTACACTCCTGTCTTCATCAACGGGAAAAAAACAATAAGAGTAGTTCCCGACTAATAGGTGTCATTTCATGGTGTCTGAGGCGGTGTCGTGACCAAAACGCTCGCAGTTGCAACGCGTCGCTGGCTGCTGATCTTCCGCACCATCCTGCGTTTTGATTAGGGCACCTAAACGCACTGCAGTCACGTGTCACAGGACACTGCAACGCATCGCAGCAAAAGTTCAGCACTGCCATACTTCTGACGCGACAGTCTGTGTTCGAAGGCTATATCCCTGTTAGTTGATTTTGTTTAAGTTAATTAGATGTAATGATGTGTTTTTAAACAATATTCTAAATTGAAATTCAAAATGAAAAAGATATGAACATTGGATATTATCTCCTATTTTCCTAAACTATCTCTTCAATAGCTCCAGCCGCCAGCTAATTCTCGTTTGCTTGTAAACAAAATTGCGAAGCAGCTAGAGCTGCCAGATTGTTGCCAATATTCAAGGTTTCCTCTGCAAGCTGCATGTCCTTAAGAGAGGTCAATGACCTCTCTGTGACTGCTGCTGACCGTCAGCAGCATCCCCGACGCATTCGGTTAGGAAATTGCAATAGTCTCTTTCATTTCCAACCTGTCTTGCGTTCAAGCAAACTATGTACTACATCCATTCCGATCAAGCTTAGATCCAACAAATAAACCCATCTGTAAGAGCACATCAGGAGCGTCGCACGCTGATCTGCCAAGAGAAATATTTACATGTCATCATCCCAACAATTGTTTTGTCACAGGCAGAAGAAAATCAATTTCGCAGACTTCAACAAGTTCATCGACGACATCACATCCAGTAAAAAGATGGACCGCAACGCCTTCGTCGAGAAGCTGACTTCCTGTGGCGACCCTGGACACAAGGGGGCAACGGTACAAACTCATTGCATTTTATTTTGATATTACTATCACCGATGATGCTTTTTGCCTTGATGAAGAAAAACTTACATTTAAAAATGACTAGTAAAGTTAATTCCCAAATAGACGAGGAACAATAGACATTACCAGTAGGCTAAGTCCTATTTTAATTCTTAACTTCTACCCTTGCAATACGTCATATTTAATTCCTACATAATGCAACTATTGTATGTTTGCATGTCTATAATCTCGTTTGAGCCGTTCATGTCCGTAAAAAGCCACTCAGCCAGGGGCAGATCCAGGGACTTGGGAGAATGGGGAGGGGGAATTGAACGGTTTTCCGCTTAGCAAGCCTAAGCTCAATGCTAAATCCTGAAATTATTGTGATCACTAATACTCCTGCTTATGTTAAAGGCTATCACTACCTATTGTCAAAATATCCTCCAGTGGCTGCAATTGACATTCTTTGTCACAACTTTACACTTCTGACAGTCGTATGACCTATGATGTCTGCCTGCCCCTAAACCCCAACTATGATGCAATGACTCCACAGAAAGGACTGAAATGGCTGAATGTTCCTGATTTGGTTTGGAGCCTGTCGCAAAAGTTTGTTTACCCAACACCTTTTTACTAGGGCTCCCAAGTTATTTCACGTAGCTCTCATAGTTAGCAGCGTTTTACCGTGCAGTAAAACGCTGGGGAGCATGTTACTGATGCGTGGGAAATGTTTTGACTGACAGCTAAATGCGGTGTTGTCGCCGTTTTTTTTGGGCGGGGAGAGGGAGGGGGCGGAGAGGGGGTGAAATCTCATGTCTACCAATCAGTATGTTCAGCCCGTTGGCGAAGACAGCGCAACGCTTTTGGTGGTATCACTCAGCTGCAGCTCCATGACGTTCTGAAAAGATATCCCTTGCTCTCGGTGCTCTTACTAATCCCTGTGAGAAATAGATTGAGTAGCCAAAAGTGCCCGGACCCTCATTCTTTGCTGAAGCGGGAGGGAGAGGGTCGCTTAGCCCAACCCCCTTGTGGCGTCCCGGGGCGAATGCTAATGGAGTGCTTATTATGATCACACCAATGATATCGGGCATATAAAAAAAGTCATCTTTTGCACATGCCTGGTTTTTCTTATTCAGGTAACGATAAAAACAGCAAGCAATGTTTCAAGTATTTTTAGACCAGGGACAACAATGTGATTTTGCTGTAAACAAATGAAGATTGAAACCCATTCCACGTAAATTGTGCGGCGAAAGCGCCTGTTATACATCGAGTAAACGTACTGCTATTGCAACTGTGATGGACTGATGATGGATGTATCTGCTGGTTTGCACTGAATTTTTTGGCGTCGTAATGCAGCACACGGTTACTCTGTTGGAAGTCCTTGAAAACTCTCGCTCGAATCACACACCACGGAGCTTGTCTTTGTGTTCCAGAAAGCCATGCATGGTGGGGGTGTGGACCGCCTCACCGACACCAGCAAGTACACGGGCAGTCACAAGGAGCGCTTTGACGAGTCGGGCAAAGGAAAGGGCATTGCTGGCCGCGAGGAAGTTCACGACAACGATGGATACGTCGGCGGCTACAAGGGCAAGGACACCTACGACAAGACCCACTAAGCGCCGACAGGAAGTTGCGTTTGTGGGCGACAGTTTGCTCAGTTGTGAAGTGACTTGAAGCCGGCGGTGACAGTGTTGTCGTTATGTGTTTTCTTATTTTGGAATCGAATTCATTGGTTGTGTTTTTTTTCTCCAGACCGTTATTGCGGACGTAGCATGAATATTGGGGTGCCGAAATTTCGACGTTGTGCTTTCCATTTATTATTTCATTTTCAACGGCTCATTTAATGGGATATCATGAAATTTATTGAATCGTAAAAATTATCGGGTCATCTTCATCATCGTTCAGCTAGCCATGGATCTGTTTTGCCTCGCTCATGTTACAAAATAGAGTCACGATGAATATATGTATGTATATGAAAACGTATGTGAATATCCCGAATCACTTATCTCACTTATGTGAAATAAAAAAGCTCGCGTTAGATTTTCAGCAGATGCAAGCTGGGTCAGCAGATATCTAGTCCAGCTAAGCTCATGCTGCTACAAGAGCACTGTAACGGTTAGTTCTCTAGACTTGCCAAAAACTTCACCCTCCCCCTAAAAAGCGGTTAGTTGCAACCCCCAAGGTTTACTAAAATTTTTTTCGAAACCGGCTGCATTAGGGATCGTGTCGCCTTGGAACTTATGGGAGTATTCATTATGTGTTTTTGTAAGAAGACAAAATTACATTCAGGTCACGTTAGGCCACCGAGCTATGACGTGATTCCTAAAATGCTGCAAGGCATATTTGCGGATTTTTAGGCCTTTTTAAGCGCACCCTCGGATGTAGCTTTGATGTGAGGCATGCTGTGATCCCAGTTGGTCCGTGACCTTTGACGGCTTCTTACGACCTTTGGAAACCTGTAAGACCTTTGGTGACCCTTATGGGTGCTTTGCCAATTTTACCTTGCGTTTTCATTTATAAGGGCCGCTCCCAGCAGGCACGCTCGGCCCATTTACAGGGAGTATTGGCGTGGATGTTGAAAGGCATTGTCCAACTTTTATAGTGGGATTTGAACTGAGACAGCAAATTTGTAGAGCGTATCGAGAAACCGCTATTGGTATATTTCATTTCACTCAAAGATCTCTACATCTATTTCCGCGAAACTCAAAGTTTAGAATAAAGGGCTTTAAGGACCCAATTCAAACCATGAAGGAATCCCTCTCCATCGTATGCAGAGACACCTCCAATAGTAGCGAGGAAATGGAGAGAAAGGGCAATCTTTAAATATTTAAGGATTTCAGCATAAGTGTCGCCACCGGCAAAAAGTGGGGGAGGGCAGCCAAACTTCAACCCGATGCTGACAGAAAATTTTCAACGTCAGGACCAAAAACTGTTCGAATTTGGGCTCTTCGTTGCCTCCCGCAGCGGCTGGATATAAGAATGTCCGGTTTTCTCTATTTTGACTGAGATCAGGAAATTTTTGGCAAAAAGTGGGGGGGCAGGCCCCCCTTGGCCTCCCTTTTCCGACGCGTATGGATTTCGGAGTACTGAGACAAGGATCATGATTATAATTTGAAAGGATGTTCAATGGCCTGCGCCTTTTATGTTGGGGGGAGGGGACTTCTGTATCTTTAGGTTAAAGCGCCTTGGGGAAAATAAAGTTTTTCTTTCTGAACTCGATCTGAACTGGTAATCAGACGCAGGCCTACAATCACCTGTTCACATACTAGCCCCTTACAGCCCCTTACGCTCCAGAGTCAGACAGAAATAGGCTCTGCAGCCCAGCGCCACCACAACACGCTTGGTTTCTAGATGGCGTTACCGTGCAATGAGGAGCCCGGCACGTATGGCAAGGCGCTTTCATAATAAGTAGCGCTACACTCGGTGCGATACGTTCCGGGCGTTTCCATGGGTCTGACGTCACAAAACCCCGACATCGAATTTCGCTCCACTAATGCAAAACTCGTCATTCAGCACAGATTTTTCCCGTTTTAGAATTAAAAATACGTTAGACATTTTTAAAATGCAAAATGTGCGGTGCTGGGCATCGCAAAATTTTATTCCACCACCCTGCAATTCTGCAATCACATAGTACCCAAAATTCATTGCAGAATTTATATATCATCTGACCTGTACTTATAATTTATTTTGTCTGAGATCCATTCAACATGGCTTTTCACTCGACGCATCAAGTTGTTTAAAAAATAAAATAAAAGTGGGTACCAGACTCATCACAAGGTCATTCTAGCACTCGTAATGAAACATAAGCCCTGTTCCAGCTGTCAGCAGAGTTTTGTCAGCACCAATCAGTGGGCCGCGTTGCGCCTACGTCACAGGACTGTAGCCGCTCCCCGGGAACTAGTTCTAGAGGTTTTACGGGCTGACGGCCTGCTGTTTGTGCTGATGAAAAACCGTAAGTGCACAAAGTGGCAGCCTAATATTTTTTAATGGTATAAAGGTTTAAGTTCCCTTTGCTTAGCACAAACAAGAGGCGATTATGGCGCTGATGTTACTTTTCTGGAGGAGAGGCTAGAGGTCCTGCTGACAAAACTGTGCTGACAGCGGGAACAGGGCTATAAGAAAAAGCTCACAGACTTAAAAAAATAGTCAATTCCTAGAATATACCCGTAAAATTAAATAAAAGCCCTAGACGTAGCAGGCACCTAAAACTAAACACCAACTGACATACGTTAAGAAAGTCGCTATCAACATGACAATAAAATAGCTCTCAGTGTCGACGAAATCGCAGAGTCCCACCGCTGATCAGCTCATAATACATTTGAACTCCTCGGTAGTCAAGAATGCGTTACCAATGTTAACTCTATGGGAGCATACTTTGTTAAATATCTCGTAAAGTAATGTGGCTATCGTACTTATGGTTTCACCAGAAGTAGATGATAAGTGTATCTTTACAGCAGTGGCTATTTCAAGGCTGACGCATTTCCAGTTTTTGTACGATGTGACCTGTCTTCTCCGGCCTGCTTCGGTTCTTATTCGCGGTAGCGTGAGATTCTGAGATAGTGTCCTGCCCGTGAATGGCATTGACAGTCGATTCAGTTTCGATGGGCAGTCGATTGACAAATCGATTGATATGCATATTGACTAGGCTAAGTTAGAGTGACTTTGAACTGGCCTCAGGTCAGGTCATTTATATGTTTTACCTACTACAGTCATATTATACATCATTCGATTTGTCGTAACCTGAGGAAGCGAGTGGTGCCTAGAAGTTGATGCTAATTCTACTCTGTCAGATGCTAGAGCCCGGTATCTCTTCTCTAACATACCACCTTCTTCAACCTGAAGTGACCTCTATACTGGCCTGAGCCAAAAAGTGACTGATGTAGTTTTTCATGAATTTGTATGAACTATCCAACAGCTTGTACGCTTTTTCGCTATCCTGCATAGGAGCTGAGTTCGAGGGGGTGTTTGAACCACCCCCCACTAAGGTGAATATGGCTCAGAGGCCCACCGGGCGGGTGTTAATACTAGAAATACTTCTCTAACGCTATTGATCTCGAAATAAGCGATTGCAAAATTTTAATTTCAACGTAGGTAAATATTCCGCAATCGCGGAACACTAAACTTTCGACCGCAGAATAGTGAAAATGGACCACCTATACCTGGATTGCGTTCCTAGCACTGGGAATATCAGCATATGTATGCAAAAATAAATATTAATATATTTATTTAATAATTTTAAAACCTGTATGTATGTATACTCAAGAGAGTGTTTAAGTCTGAAATGTTTCCATGATATCGAACTTCGAAGCCATCTTTTTCATTCAAGACAAGACAAAATTTTTTTTTCTGAAATTTGAGTCTCTCAGATTTCAAATGGATCAAATTTATTGATGCTTGGTCGTTTAATGACGTCAAAGGGCAGACAGAACATGACAAATATAGAATTGTATGCAGAAAATTCATATGTTAGACGCCGCTATTTTGCTAGTACTAAGCTCGCAAGCTCTAGGCGTTATACAGGCGAATGTATGCATGTTTTCTCCTATCTACTTAACTATCTGTCCATGTATCTACATATGCCAATTCACTTAACAATTTGAAAACTATTAAAAGGCTCCACGTTACTGGGGTGGGGTGAATGCTCCTCACTTGAAACACAGGAAAAGCTACCGACGTGAAGTTCCAAAAATCACTGAGGGTGCCAAAATTGGGGAATTAACTACCACCATATACAAAGAAATAGCATATAATTACATTAATTTTGGCCATTGCACAGTCACTTTGATCCTGCAAAAGATGAAGATTGAAATTTAAAGCGTATTTTAACACTAACTCGATATTTCATTGGAGGTGCTTGGCCACCCCAAAGAGATACGAGTCTACATTCCTGCATAGCACTGCTCAAGAAGGTCCTAGCAGCATTCCATCACTATTCGAGGTATTTCAGCAGCCGTTTATGTCAGCATCTGTCAGACTATAAATATTTCAGAATTAAACTTTAAAATTTTAAACATATTCAAAAAGTAGCCGTTCAAAAACTCCCGTCGTTCCAAAGAAATTATTCAATGTAGCTAGATGCTTCATTACTGTCCTTCCTCATCCTCGTGCCAATGCTTGGTCAGCACGGGAAATTTTGAAATGTAAAAAACTTTGCATCTACTAAAAAATGTTTTTTTGTAGGATTCGCCATTAGCAATCCTTGACACGAGATGTAACGTCACTCACTGTCGGAATTTCATCCAAATAGATGTGATTCGTAATCCGGGCATGTTGAACGTCGTTATCTAATAACGGAACACAGCTATTGATAAAAAATCATAATAATAAACAACAACTAGTTAGGGACGCCATGTCACCTGACATATTAATAACGGAGCATTGTAGCATACACGCTTACTTTTACGCCTAAAAATAGAAAGCTGGACAATGAAGGTTAGACGGCCGTGCATTGAGGCTTCTGGCTACCTGAAGGCCAGGTGGCAGCGGCATCGAAAGGATGTGATAGGGAATTGGGCGATTCCTCCGCCTCATGAAATGTCTGCTATTATTTATTATTGAAATGCCAGCTAGGCGTTATACAACCACTGTCACACGTACCATGTGTCTTGCATTGCCTATAAATGTGTGTCATTTGAAACAACCCTTGAAAAACTGCAACGTAATCGTAATGTATTCGAAAGAATTCCACCTTCAGCGTTTTTCATTCTTTGTCAGTGCATAAAAGACAAAAGGCGGTAAATGGGACAAAGCACGCACCGCCCTACCACAAACTACACAATCTTACACACAGCCTTGCACACACATACAAGTAAAGTTAAAAAGCATCGCCTGAAAGCAACATGCACCATGTACCATGTGGTCGAAACATACTTCGGACTCGAGATTAAGGTCTGAAGTTTTGACCGCCAAGCATATTTACATACCAGACTCATTCAAGGAACTTATGTTATTCAGTGATGCGACCCACCGTACAAACGCCATATTCATACACTTCATATCCACCCACTTATATAGAATGTCTCTTACATCTGCCCCGTCCCCTCAGTCCAACAGCATGTATGTACAACTGCGACTATTCTCAACGCCAGGCATGTAGGATTTAAATTCGCCTCACGACCCCTCCCGTCCGAGGCTTGAACTCAGCGGTGCCCAGCGTGACCTCTCTAACCTCTGTGCCCTCAGGCAATCGGCAGCCAGCGGATGGCGGCCGCCGATTGGTGGAGACGCGTTCACTTGTACTGCGAGAAATTCAGCCCAAATTGATCCATGAAAACGATCGAAGCTTAAAAAAAGAACCAGCAGATATCTCAAAATTATATTTCAGAAGCATTCCTAGCCATACTCTGCTCTCTACTGGCTTGGTTATGTGCTCCACTATCCGAGTCTGCTCTTAGGTACAGGCGAGACGGCGGCAGTCAGCACAGACTAAGTCGGTGGCCGAGTTCATTGCAGCCAGGAGTGTTGCGACGGGTTTCTGCTGAGTGGAGAGGAGTGGGCCCCGGCCCGAAGGTAACCGAGGGAAGAATGAACATAGGCAGATCCATGGGACAATGATGGCGCAGGAACGGGGGGCAGGGGCGACTGCCCCCTCACTTTCTTACTGGAGGGGCAGTGCCCCCAACTTTTAGCTGATTCCGGATCTTTTCAGTTAACAAATCGCGTGAAAGGCTGAACCATATTTGACCACACCAGTGGTGACAACTTCTGCCCCCCTCCAACTTTGAAAAGGTTCTTGCACTTACGTGGGGATATCGGTGCCCCCACAGTATGATTTGGCGCTAAACCGATGGGTTTTTTCCGTCAGAAAGTGATACCCATCCGGTCCGAATGGCGCCTCCAATCCCCTTAGTCACCATTGGCAACGCTGGAGCCGCCCATGAGAAGGATGGAGGCGTATATAAAACTTAAACTGAACAGCCGGGTCAGTTATAGAGAGTGGGGACTGATATAGAGCGCTGCAAAAGTACTGCCATGTAATATACCTGAAGAGGAAATAACGTGCGGTTTTGCTCCGTGTTAGAGGATGAAAAGGCACACAAATTTATTCGGGACTAAAAAAATTGTTGATGTTCTAATGCTCTTCACCTTTCTGACACCATAACGCAAAAACTAAAACTCTATCGCGAGACCTAAAATTCATAGGTGAGGAAATGTTCTTTCGATAAATACATATAAATAGATATGAAATTTCAGTGGATAAATCTTTCCCTGAACATATTGCGATCATGTTCTAAGGTCAATAGTTCAGCCAAAGTTCCGCGAGGTTTGTTTATTTGACCTTGTGATGACTTCAAGGACCTCTGCATGAGCGGCAAGAGCAGGCTCGAGAACCGGCATCACGCGTCTTTTCAAGAAATCCGTGACTGCCATTCAAGTAACAATAATGGCGGCCGGGCTAGCCTTAGCGAGGCGTAAAATCTCCGCCCCAGCTCTGGGAAAGGAGTGGGAAAATAATATGGGTATACCTAAATCGCTGCATTCGCTAGGTTCCTGTAAGGCTGGTTCTGTTGTATCTTAAAAGAATTCACAAAAATAGAGTCGTGGAAAAATTATTGCAGTTCTATGGAAGATTAAGGTCGCAGTTTTATGATGTCTTGTGTAACCTGTGGCGTCACCCCTTGATTCAGCAGTAATACTTAATTAGATATCCTTTGAAAGCTGATAATTACAGGAATGTGATAGGCATGGGTTCACTTACTTAATTCGCGTTAACCGAATAAGACCCAAAACACATTTTTGGGCAAAAAGCAAGCCTTAAAATGAAAACTGGTAGCCTAAAACCGAATTTACCTTACTCTCGCTCCAGTGTTTATGCGTTTGAACACCTCCTGAGTTGAGTGCTAAGATTTGAAATCTCAGCCAAGCTGTTTATGAATATTCATATACCAGAGTCGTTTTATAGCTGACGAATGGAAATGTTTGACGCCGTTACCGAAAAACGCATTTTCTCAAAGTAAAAGCCACTCACACTAACTCCAACCCATCTGAAGAATGGATCTTTAAAACATCTATAATCTATCTTAGCTCAGTTTCTCCTCCATCCAGCTCTGACAAACAAAACAGTAGCCGACCATAACGCTGGCACACATCGGTTTCGTGGTTTCGTTCGGACGCCGGTGAGCGGGTTGCAGCCGCCTGTGCCAGCGATGCGCAGCGAGCGACGACGCCCGGTGACGCTGTCGACTTTGGCACGAGCCTCAGGGTCGCGG
Organism: Lepas anatifera; assembly: GCA_034440635.1. Classification (NCBI taxonomy): domain Eukaryota; kingdom Metazoa; phylum Arthropoda; class Thecostraca; family Lepadidae; genus Lepas; species Lepas anatifera. The sequence goes on along the minus strand of JAOTON010001855.1, from coordinate 941,845 downwards.
GCCGGGCCGGCGAGGCTGGCTCAGCCGGGCCACACTGTTCTGAGCACGACCCCAGCACCCCATCCACCGCCAATGCTGCATCTACACTGCCAGCAGCCCCGGCGCCCGCTTCTTTGTCAGAAGCTTTGCTGCTTGTGACGTTTTTTAGGCTAAGAAAAGTTAAATCGTCAGGTTGTTATCTAAAGTGAACCATTCAAGCTATTGTTAGTTAAAAAAGCTAGGACTTTGCCCTTTTAGCAAAATGTGTTTAATCGAATCCTGTTTCTCATTTTCTTAATGATGCTTAACACGCGCATTGACGGGGTCTGAGCCACCTTCGCATTGACGGGGGTACGGGTACCCGTCCTCCCTAAGATCTCGAGAACCACGGTAGGTAGCGAACAACGGTAAACGGCATTGGGCTGCCCATCCACTTCTCCATCGAAAACATTTGTACCATTTTTGTCAGGTCACATTTAAGGTCACGAGAGGTCAAAACATGCCGTCATAGGGATAACATTTGAATTCAGTTTTTCGGCCATTACATCTGAACAAGTAAAGATAGAGAAAAACGACTTAAACTGTATGAATCCTCTCAGCAAGCCGAATCGAATGATATATATATATATAATTTGACCTTGCTAGGTCAAATCAAGGATTTGACCTGACCTGAGGTCAGGTCAGGTCAAATTATATAAAGTGCATATCTTTAGAACTGCAAAGCCCAGGCAAGTGTAATGCAGCTAAAATAAATGCTCTATCACCATCCGTTACTGAGTTATTCCGTAAAAAAATTCCCATGTATTTCCAATGGAGATGTCATGCCTCGTACCTGACCTTAGGTCATCGATATAAAAAATACCGGAACATATTTTAGAGAACTCGGTAGGGTCATTATGTGATATGAGTTTCAATCGGATAGGTTTACCCTGCTCCGACTTATGCTATCTTAAACTTTTTTGAGGTCGGGTCACTTGACCTGTACTGATGACCTGACCTGACATGACCTAACCTTAAAATTTTTACAGAAGTTGTAAAATGATGAGGAAAAAGGTATGCCAAGTACGGCGGCGCTACGCACCGCGGTTTTTCTACTATCCCCGAAAAACCCGAGGGGGTGGGTACCCGCCCCCGTCAATGCGCGTGTTAAGCTCCATGAAAACAACAAAGGAAAACGATGGAACACTCGTAAAGCACACACGCAGTTTGTATTTGACCACAGGTCTGCCAAAACACCTTTGTCGATGCTGGCAAAATGGGGTTCGAACTCTTCCAAGGGGTGAGAAGAGAGGCAGTGTTGACAGGTGTACGCGTATGCTTTCGGGAGGGTATTTAAGTCATTTTGCTGGAGCAGAGCCAAGCTTTTCTCAAAGTGTGTTCGAGCACCATTTCCACCTGACCCTCGACAGGTTATTCAGTCGCGACAAGTATCACGTGTAATTGGCGATTCCGCCTCTGCCAGACATCCTTATGCGTTTTAGATAACACAAATTGTTTGGGTTAATTTTATTATTTAGACGGCCAAAAGACAATGCCACCGGGTTGTACAAATCTTGCCACAATCTTACTGATGGCTACGCACGACGAATTGCACTGCACCTGTTACAGGCAGGCGGTAACACATCCTTGCGCTGTTTTGAACCAACTCCGTGGTGTACTAGTGGTGCGATATATTATAGCGAACTCAGGATTCCTGATCGGTGGGGGGCACATGTTTGGGGGCACCATCCGTACCAGGGGGCGCCATTTTTAGGCAGCAAAAGCTATCAGTTAGAGGCTAAATCCTATCGCCGGGGTGTTGATAATCACATGCTGGGGGAGTGACATTTCAGGGGGCGCCAGCAACTTTTCAGAGGGGCACCGTAAACATTTCAGGGGGCGCCAGCAACTTTTCAGAGGGGCACCGTAAACATTTCAGGAGGCGCCAGCAGCTTTTCAGAGGGGCACCGTAAACATTTCAGGAGGCGCCGGCAACTTTTCAGAGGGGTACCGTAAACATTTCAGGAGGCGCCGGCAACTTTTCAGAGGGGCACCGTAAACATTTCAGGAGGCGCCGGCAACTTTTCAGAGGGGCACCGTAAACATTTCAGGGGGCGCCGAGGACCAATCGAGGGAAAGCAAGTGCCCCATTTCCCCTGCTGTGGATCCGCTTATGCAAGACACAAAACTGTGCAAAATTGAACGCCTTATTTTCTGTTCTGTCGACAAAAACTTAAAGTGAATGTGGCACCGTAGTGCGACTCGAAACTGATTGTTGCTAGGGATAATCTTTATTGAAAATAATGCATTTCACCTTATTCCAGTTGCAAAATGACTACTAAGCCCAGTACTTGGTTTTATATCAAAATGACTACTAAGCCCAGTACTTGGTTTTATATAACTTCCCTTTGTTAGAGGTTAAAAGTCTTCAATTCAGCGTGAGTCAAGGCTGCATGCGATCTCGTTGGGTTTCTTGTCGCGATAAACCTCTTAATGTAGGCCACAAATGAATACGAATACAAATGAAGCGTTTTGAGCTAAATCAGGCTTCTACTGGGATAAAAAAGACACTAATCACTTATTAATGTCTGATATGTTTGTAGATATATTAAAGCATTTCACACTTGAAACCAGTCAATAGAGCAGGTAATGCACATACATAATCGCCAGTCACGAAACCATGTTTAACGCTCAGTTGTAAAAGGCACATATAGAAAATGCGTCTACCTAGCGCTGCGTCAGCATGGTATCATTGGCAATGGTCACGTGACCACCCGGGCAGGAGGAGATTGGCAGGCGATTAACTTTTACCTCTTTTATCAGCGAACGGTAAGTTCTGAGATAGATGAAATATGGATCAAGTAGTTCTCGGCACACTCTATAATATGGATATCCCAGTTTAAATCTGAATAAAGAGCGCCACATTCCAGTGGTGAAAAGCAAAAGTAAATACCCCACCATCAGAGCGTCATGAGGTCAGGAAGAAAAACATGATTAAGTTTGATAATAATGCAACATGGTGATGGAACACGACAGAACATGATTGTGGGAGTTTGTTGGGAGCGAATTTTTTCTCTACAGACCTAGTATAAACACCTTTTTCAAAAATTTCTCCGGACCTTGAGAGGGGCCAAAAGACAGTTCCACCCCTCCTCCATCGCTTTGGGGAGCGGGCCATGGCCAGAATGTCCCGCCCCCCTGCGTCCGCCAATGGGCTTTCAAACACCCCCTTGAACTCGGCTCCTATCCGGGATAGCGAAAAACACGTAAGCTGGTGGATAGCCCATAACAGTTCATGAAAAGACTGCATTGCTCACTTATTGGCTCAGGTCGATATTGAGGTCATTACAGGTCAAAGAAGGTGGCATTTTAGAGTAGAGTTTTTGGGCTCTAGTGTCTGACAGAGTAAACTTAGAATCAATTTTTAAACTCCATTCGCTTCCTCTCCTTACGATAAATCGAATGATGTATAATATGACTATACTAGGGCAAAATATAAAAATGACCAGACCTAAAGCCAGGTCAAGGTCACAATGTAACCTAGCTTAGTCAATATGTATATCAATCGATTCGCAATGACAATCCAAACGTAATGGTATCAAAATAAAACTTAATCATCATTTGCCTGCAAATTTATTGACCCAAGTCTGAAACCTGATCAAGTAGCCCCAGATGACTTCTCAGAGGTCACTCTCTCTCTCTCTCTCTCTCTCTCGCGATTGAAGCTATTCCTTTAACAATCATGGAGCGAATAAATATTATGGGTTTTATAGTCGTGTTAAAAATGACCATTATCTGCCAAATTATTATTTTATTTTAGACCTAAATTAATATGGAAAAAATAGAAAGAATAATAGGATCTTTCAAAGTCAGGTCATCCTCAGCTATGACACATTTTTTTTAACACAAAAGTCCAAGAAGACTATCGCATGCTTCGGAGCAGCCACTTCTTCCTGTAGGAATATATGGAACGGTTAACAGTACAAAAATACACGCATTCACACAAAGCATACATATCAATCTCAGACATTCCTTTTTCTATTTTCCTTCCTAAAAAGTTATATATAAACATTTATATAATTAAAACAGTCGCAAAAAGTCGTACTGATGTCATTTACATGCGCCTCCCGTTCATTAATGATACACTGTCTAAGCGGATACAAGGAATCATCAGAGCCTCAAAATTACCCATCTGCATATTCTGGGCTTCTGGAACACCCCTAAAACAAAAACTGATACGATCTGCTCTGATGCATCCTCCCTGTCCAGCTGGGAACAAACACTGTCATGCTTGTAAGTGTGGCCTTCGGGGAAGATGTATGACCCGGCTCGTTGTCTATAATGCCACCTGCACTAAATGTGAGCGTTTAAGGAATGTCCATTCATATGTAGGCGAGAGCAAAAGACCTATTAGGTACCGTTTAAGCGAATATTTTGGTGACGCTCGCCTACATAGAGTGGACGCGCCCTTTGGTGACCACATATTACACTATCATAAGGACCTAGGTGATGATGAAATTAACTCCCCATTTCGGATCGAAATTTTAAGTGTTAGCCGGGACGTCGCAGAAACTAAGATCAACGAATACATTTTTATACGCGATCTTGAACTCAAAATGAACACCATGTCAGCTTCTTGGCCCATCACCCACAAGTCCTCTTAAAAAATTCTAGTTGGTCTTGTGATGCATTATATATATATATATATATATATATATATATATATATATATATATATATATATATATAATTGTTTTTAGGAAGGAAAAGAGAAAAAATAAATGTCTAAGATTGATATGTATACTGTGTGTGAATGCGTGTCTTTTTGTACTGTAACTGTTCCATATATTTCTGCAGGAAGAAGTGGTTGCTCCTAGGCGTGTGGTAGTCTTTTTTAATTTTTGTGCTAAAAAATGTGTCATAGCTGAGAGCTGAGGATGTCTTGACATCGAAAGCTCCTATTATTGTGTCTATTATTTCAATATTAATTTAGGTCTAAAATAAAATAATTATTTGGCAGATAATGGTCATTTCTAACACGACTTTAAAACTCAAAATAATAATGCTGCTGCCAACATTGCTCCGCCTACTTACCTACTGCGAATAAATGGCTGCTCATCCGGAAACCTTAAACCTGTAGCACCATCATGAGGTTGCAGGATCACTGTATATCGTCTGTGTTTGAGGAGTCCTCACGTGACACTGCCGCAGCTGATGGTCTGTGTTTGAGGAGTCCTCACGTGACACTGCCGCAGCTGATCTTCTGTGTTTGACGAGTCCTCACGTGACACTGCCGCAGCTGATCCTCTGTGTTTGACGAGTCCTCACGTGATACTGCCGCAGCTGATCCTCTGTGTTTGAGGAATCCTCACGTGACACTGATGCAGCTGATCCTCTGTGTTTGAGGAGTCCTCACGTGACACTGCCGCAGCTGATCCTCTGTGTTTGACGAGTCCTCACGTGATACTGCCGCAGCTGATCCTCTGTGTTTGAGGAATCCTCACGTGACACTGATGCAGCTGATCCTCTGTGTTTGACGAGTGCTCACGTGACACCGATGCAGCTGCTGAGTCTTGCTGTTCCTTTCTCTGCCGCTGGGTTCTTCAGTCTTGAGAGCCAGTGACGTCAAGGTACGGTTCGTTTGTTCAGCGCCTCTCGCCGGCGCCCACTTCACCTTCACGGTGAGCGGTCTCGACATCAGGACGCACCCTCACCAATACAACTGCACCACTACTGGACGGTCACGGGGCTGCCCTCCGGCGGAGATGCAGCCACGCTGCGCCACGCAGCCGGGAGCGGCAGTGTCTTAGTGGTGCCGCAAGGGAGAAAGAACGCGCGATGTCATGGCGTGATTTTCAGTCTGTGTACCTACTGAACACAATCATTTTCACTTCTCGCCTCGACGCCTCATGCTAACTTCAATCGTACTCGACAGGCGCGTGACATCATGCCAGCGGATTAGTGCGGATGTGGCTCTCCGCTCTCTCCTCTCCGTCCTCTCACTGGCTGCTGGTCGCCTGGCCCGCTCGCCGCCGGGCACGTCGCTACGTCGGCCGCGGCGGCGTGCTCGGCGGCCGTAGTGGGCGTGCACGGCGACGCGGCGCGGCGGTCAGCGTTTGTCGGTAGTCGGGCGACGAAGGGCTCTGCGTGGGGAGGTGCTGGGGACGCGCGTGAGGTCGGCTGCCCGCCTGTAATCGTATTCCTGTGGTGGAAACGAATCGACGTGCTGGGAGACTGGAAGAGAGGTCATCGAGCACAGAGTATACCCACCAGGTCAGTCGGTGGTTCTTACATTTTCATACACTGCTGTCAACTCTTGACAGTACTCTTCTGGAAGCGTAGCTATTTCGGTAACAAAAGTTCAGTACAAACGATGGTATTGGGTCTTCTATTGATTTCGTTAAGCATAAGCCTATCATATTTCCTTCGTTTTATCATGCTGCATAAGGGAAGTAGACATGATAGGGAGAAAGAAGATAAGGCAAAGCGAGAAACCGCGCCTGGTGCTCGAGCACGGCCTCTTTCTGGTCTGTTGCAAGGCCCTATTGCTATATATTGTTGCAAAGCTGCTGCAAGCGCTCTTTGGGAGCCCGCAATTTGGACGTTTCCTTATGGTGTCACCTCTCTCCCACCTACCTCTTTCAAGAGCTGACGAGAGCTACAATGTATACGGTATGCCACAAGCATAAAGAATCCGTCGCCCAGGCATGCTAGGCTCCTCCTGACTGCGACCTCTTCGGATGAAGTTGCAACACACCAGTATCCTCCTTGATCTTGTATCGACCAGAAAAAAGTTGTTTACATTTCGTAGTGCCTTCATTGGTTAGTGACAAATCACATACATCGTGAAAAAGTAACTACGTGAAGGACATTAATTTTAACCAGGGATCTTATGATGGAATTTTACGTTCAGTGGTTGGGGAATGCCCGATACTGCGCCACGAATGATTAGTTGCATGCCTATTTGCAGATATTGGTTTCATTGATAGGTTTAGCTACCACATAAATATATTGGCGTTAGGCAAGTGTCTTCAAGTTATTTAACATAACAAACGCAACAACCACGTGCAACAACTCACATCAACGCTGGATTTTACAGCTGACTCGTAAGTACCTGAGAGGCAAGAGCCAGGTTTCAACCAACAACAAACAGACTAGTATTGGTTTCTTACTGGTTAATTTATCTTGGATGGCTCGTACGTAGTATGAAGAGGAAGGATTAGGAATGAAGAACGTGTGGCACTGGGCATTATCCACCGCGGCACATGAGGAAGACTATGATAAGAACATCGACATCATCCGACGAATGCGTGCACCTCCCCGACAGATGTGCCAATGATCAATATCCTGGGATCTTATTTTTTAACACAGAAGGAACATTCAAATCATTCTAAAGCCGGCCCGTTGTCAGGGCACCATCATCGCCTGACAAAGTCAACTCCGCGTGGGATGGACCCAGTCCTAGGCGTAAAGTCGGCAAGCAGTGGCTGACAGGCCCAATTTGTGATGACTTGGCCGGTGTTTTTGCTGACTTTACAGCAATACATTTACGATCTGGCTGATAAGGTCCATGTTTATGCGATCCTAGCTACAACCGCGTTGTTTGCAGCTGCTGGCGGGATCGGTCGCCACCTTTGTGTATGCGAGTCTTCGATTAGATTGCGGGTGGCTGTTAATCCTCGCTCTCGATATGATTGACGGAATCTATGCAGACGTTATTGATGATTTTATCTCGGCACGAGCAAAGCACGGCAGAGGCGGCAGCGCAGTGCTGTCGCTCAGGGACGTGGCTACGGACTGTTTTCACGTGGGGATCGACCCTGATCTGGCGATGAATGGTGAGCGAGAAGGGGTTTGGGAGGAGGGGGGTGGGAGATGAGACCAAAATTGGAAAAAATGCAGAAAAAGTAGGACGAGTCTCAATTTTTTCTGAGGACGTCATCCCCGGTTCACAAGTTGGGGGACGCATCCTCCCTCCGTCCACCGCTTTCAACGCCCATGGTGTCCCTTCGCCCTGAAGCATCGGCTGCTACCAAGCCGTCCACCCTTTGATTCCACTACGTGCTGGTCAGTTTGCTTGCTCCAAAAGAGGCTTACCAGTACCATACTGTCCAGCCTTAGTGTTCATGTATTTGTGACCTTATAAATGAAATCCGTGAAAAGAAAGTGACGTGTATATTAGGGTGTTTCATTGTTCCAAAATGCAATATTTCGACGCATATCGATGTTCCCCTCAAACCTCATCTGCTTACAAGCTTCTGTGCGAAATTTCCATGAATTTCGATGATATTTACAGGTCGCGCACTTCTGCAGCTTTTTTTATCAAATGTATTCAAATGTACACATAAGCGTAGGAACGTCCAGAATATTGGGGAGGCCAAGGTGCATTTGGAAGTCATTTCTTTCCAGTCAAAGCCATAGGGTTAAGGGTTAAGAACCAAGAATATTGGGGGGCATGGTCCCCTGCCCCCCCCTGTTCCTACGCCTATGAATGTACACATTTCCACACTGATACTGGCGTTGGTTTTCTTTTGCTTGGTTTTCTATTTCACATCTGAAATATTCTTCAAATTAAGTAAAGCGTTTATTACTGCACAATGACTAGCCTGAGTATAAAACCCGACCGGTTTCGGGAGCATCCCGCCCCCGTTTTCAAGGGAGATGAAGATAACACTATGACATGAACCTAACTAAGCGAAAAACACGAAGACTGGGTACACTTTGAAATAACAATCTTAGCTATGAACATGACGAATCATTTTAGAATTATTAGCTCTAAACACGTGTTATTTTTCTATTCAATCTCTTGTTTGGCTGGCATTTTAAGAGGTCCAAAAATCCAGAGAAGCTGGTAACTTTGCCGATATTTCTATTCATTTTTGGTTCCGTTCTGGTTTGGGTGTAAATTGCCTCTTTTATTTCCCGCTGTTTTTGTCTTGAGTCGAAAGTTAAAGTCGTTGTGGCGTCCCATTTGATATAATGATCCTTCTTGAATTAATGTTCCGCTGTGGCCTTCGCTGCTCTCTCGTCAATTGACCCTCGGATTAGTTTTTGTCGAGATTTTCGGTGTTCGTCTTGTCGGACTTTCATCATCCTTTTGCTTTCTCCAATGTATGCTTTTGGACAGTCATTACATTCCATCGTGTATACTGGGCCTGGTTTTTTCCGGTTGTCTATCCTGTCCTTTGGTTTGACTAGTAATTGTTTGATCGTTTGATGTAGCTTAAAATGTTATTACGTTGAATTTAGAACATATGCGTCGAATCTGTTGCGATACTCCTTCTACATATGGGAAGGATCATTATATCAAATGGAACGCCACAACGACTTTAGCTTTCGACTCAAAACAAAAACAGCGGGAAAGGAAGATCACCCTCATCAAGAGGTTTAACTGATTCGTCAAGGACGAGAAGCAGAAGCAGTACCTGCTCCGGGTGGTGGAACTCCATCGGAGGGCTCTCTACCCAAGCGCACCAAGAAAGAATGCGCCTCTTTCAAGTGTAATGGTTTTTGGTGATAAAAGTGCGCGACCTGTAAATGTCCTTTTATTTTGCTTTTAAGGGTGTCAATCGATTCAGTTTTACGTATAGAGCTGGGGGAAAGTCGATATGACTTCGTTGCAAACAAACAAAATTTTACTATAGTGGGCTGAAACACCCTAGTGTATATTTGTGTATCTGAGGTTATTTGTGGCAAGTGACCCGTATTCCTGACCATAAGAATAGGTTTGACGATTCCGAGTAAGTAGGAAAAAGGACGAAAAAACTAGCAAACACCCTTTCAGGTGGAATTTGGATAAGTGACTGTCCAGATTAGCTAAGGTGATGGCACCTGGCGCAGGTTGCCATTGGAAATACCGTAGCTGGTGTGTTTCCGTTGATATCGGAGCTGTCGCGACGCTATCGTTTTCTGTCCAGAGGCGGCCCTGTGTTTGTTTGATCCTGACACGGTCCCGAAAATAGTGGTTTGAGGTGCGCCGGCTCGGCGGGACGTCCCAATAGTGGCGGACGGCAGCCAGCGGGGCAGAGCACTGTCGGCAGTGCTACAAAATGGGGCCCAGCGAATCCCGGGGTAGCCGGAAAGGTCAGATACGTGTGGATAACTGCACACTCGTCTAGTGTGTGTGTGTGTGTGCGTGTGTTAAAAGCTGGGACCAGCGGGAGCATGCAGTGATTACAGTCAATGCGGGTTGTGTAAATCCATACATTCGGCGTAAATTTTCAGAAATGAAAAAAACGCCCTTTGTTTTCACGGGCTGTGTGTATTAAAGCTGGGGCCAACGCAGCCTGCGGCGATCAGACACCACCTCAGGTAGCTTAGCAACGTACCAACAATTGTAACCTGCTTTGTTTGCGCTGAAAAGCAAATGATGAGTACCAGAAGCCTCCAGATTCTGTTTATTTACCATGATCTGGTCCATCAAAGGGTGGAAGAGGCGATCTTACGCAGCTGTTTGTTATCAACAGTTACAGTAAGGCGCGGTCACGGAGCTGAAGATTCAAATGACAAATAACCATTAAATAAACTGAGGAGCAGGAGAGGGTGACAGCGTCTGGATCTCTTTCTATTCACAATTATACCCAACTGCTCCACAATAGCCTACACATGCCTGTGACGCTAGCAGAGGGATGAAGGTATACGTAAACATATGCGGAAGACAAAATTTAAATAGCTTTGTTATATTCAGGGATGGAAGCAATGATACATTTCGTATTGCAAAACTACCCCAACCCTTGTTTCCGCCCATTTTCTTCAAAACAAAACACTGTTTTTCGGGATTTTGGCCCCGATGTCCCATCCGCAGCCTTAAACCTCTCACCTAGACCCAAGTACTGAGCAAGGCTTCCAGTAAATCCGTTTTTAAGGCATTGTGTGCTGGAGGCAATGGCATGGATTTTTGAAAATGATGGAAGTGACCAGGCTTGAAACAATGTCAATTAAACTCATATTAAAAGGTAAATGGTTTAATTTGAAATGTCTCCTACTCTTCTCACGGGCCTGTTAAACCACATGTGGAGGAGACTGAGGTCCAATTTAACACCAGAAAATGGTAACGGTGGCGTTATCTTAAACATCTGCTAGAAAAGCTTACACACCACGCATTCGCAATCGTATTGTCTTTCTGAGCGAAATTGAACCGTAGAACGCTCAAAGAGCTGCACTATACTTACATTGTATTGTTTTGTGGGTCTATCTGAAGAAAATAATTCAAATGTTAATCACATCATCCTACTAAAGCTTCTTAATGCGTGGGAACTTCAAATGTTGTAGAATAAAAGTCACAATTGTCCCTGGTTTGAGAGCCGTTTACACTGTCTATGACCGTTTGCTCAGCAAATATTTTTCTGCCTCGATGGTGTCGGATGATAAGGTAGTTATAACGGGGTCAAACGTAGCACAATTTCCTTTATATGCAGTGTTTTTAGCACATATTTTAATACAAAATTTTCACATTTGCAGATGATTCTATTAGAATGCGTATTTTACATTGAGTAGCTTACATCATACTCAGAAAAGTAAGATGTATGCAAAAGGAACAATGCGCTCAATCGAATTAATCATTTGCATCGTGAAATGCCGCCCCGGTAGCTCAGTTGGTAGAGCATTGGGCAAGGCCCGCTGGTCAGAAACATGCAGTGACAGCGCAAGTCCAGGCTTGGGATCGGTTTCGCTGAAATGCTTCGGCGCTCAATATTTTAGCCGACGTAGGTCGGCTGGCAACTGACTGGTGAGGTACAGTGTATAGTCATACTGCAAATTTTGTCCTGCGTCTTAAATTGTTGGTTCCGCAAACAAGCTAGTAAACAATTTTTCATCCCAGTTTCCCTTACATCTAGTCATTCAGCGCAGTTGCAGTTGTCATGCATGACCTCAGGTTTGGGGCAAATGTTTGCGTCTGTCTGTTTTTGTCAGTTTTTGTCAGAGTAGACAAAAGACGCGTTGTAAGACCATCACAGGATAATAGGCTGTTTAAGGTGTATTGTTTACTGCCTTTTGCTCGGCAACACAAGAGAAATACCATTGTGTGTGCTGTGTGCGCTTTGAGCTTTTTCATTGTAAGTGGCTGGTGGTGTTAAAATCTCCTGCCTCGTTGTAGTTGTTTACGTTGTCTCTCTCAAAAGCTGAGCTCTTTTTCTCTTTTGTTAACTGCTCAGTACCCCTGGATATTCCCTTCAAAACATTCTCGATTCAATCAACGAACTACATACACGGACCAGACACCTGTTTTGGATCGCTACTATGACTCAATTCACTAGCGAGCTACACATACACATCAACACAATGCCGGGGCGGCGGCGAGTGCAGGCGTGACCTTGCATGACGCGGCGCTGCTATGTTCCGGCTCCCGCGCCGCCTTTCCTGCGCAGCTTGTGGACATAACGTACCCCTCTGGGCGGCCGACCGAGGCGGGCGAACGCATCGATCGCGAGCGGGTGGGCCCCGGATCCACGCCCCAGGGGGACACTGGATCCACGCCCCAGGGGGACACTGGATCCACGCCACTGGGGGAACCGGATCCACGCCCCAGGGGGACACCGGATCCACGCCCCAGGGTGGCCCTGGATCCACACCCCAGGGGAACCGGATCCACGCCCCTGGGGGAACCGGATCCACGCCCCAGGGTGGCCCTGGATCCACACCCCAGGGGGAACCGGATCCACGCCCCTGGGGGACACCGGATCCACGCCCCAGGGGGAACCGGATCCACGCCCCAGGGGACACCGGATCCACGCTCCAGGGTGGCCCTGGATCCACACCCCAGGGGGAACCGGATCCACGCCCCTGGGGGAACCGGATCCACGCCCCAGGGGGACACCGGATCCACGCTCCAGGGTGGCCCTGGATCCACACCCCAGGGGAACCGGATCCACGCCCCTGGGGGAACCGGATCCACGCCCCAGGGGACACCGGATCCACGCCCCAGGGGGAACCGGATCCACGCCCCTGGGGGAACCGGATCCACGCCCCAGGGGGAACCGGATCCACGCCCCTGGGGGAACCGGATCCACGCCCCAGGGTGGCCCCGGATCCACGCCCCAGGGGGGCACCGGATCCACGCCCCAGGGGGGCAACCGGATCCACGCCCCTGGGGGAACCGGATCCACGCCCCTGGGGGAACCGGATCCACGCCCCAGGGGGCACCGGATCCACGGCCCAGGGGGAACCGGATCCACGCCCCAGGGGGAACCGGATCCACGCCCCTGGGGGAACCGGATCCACGCCCCTGGGGGAACCGGATCCACGCCCCTGGGGAACCGGATCCACGCCCCAGGGTGGCCCCGGATCCACGCCCCAGGGGGCACCGGATCCACGCCCCAGGGGGCAACCGGATCCACGCCCCTGGGGGAACCGGATCCATGCCCCAGGGGGAACCGGATCCACGCCCCTGGGGGAACCGGATCCACGCCCCAGGGGGCACCGGATCCACGGCCCAGGGGGAACCGGATCCACGCCCCAGGGGGGAACCGGATCCACGCCCCTGGGGGAACCGGATCCACGCCCCTGGGGGAACCGGATCCACGCCCCAGGGGGAACCGGATCCACGCCCCTGGGAGAACCGGATCCACGCCCCAGGGTGGCCCCGGATCCACGCCCCAGGGGGGCACCGGATCCACGCCCCAGGGGGGAACCGGATCCACGCCCCTGGGGGAACCGGATCCACGCCCCAGGGGGACACCGGATCCACACCCCAGGGGGAACCGGATCCACGCCCCAGGGGGAACCGGATCCACGCCCCAGGGGGCACCGGATCCATGCCCCAGGGGAACCGGATCCATGCCCCTGGGGGAACCGGATCCACGCCCCAGGGGGCACCGGATCCATGCCCCAGGGTGGCCCGGGATGCACGCCCCAGAGTGGCCCCGGATTCACGTGCAAAGTAGGTTCTGGATTCACGCCCCTGGGTGGCCCCAGATCCACGCCCCAGGGTGGCCCCGGATCCACGCCCCAGGGGGCTCTGGATCCACATGCAGGATTGGTTCTGGATCCACGCCCCAGGGTGGCCCCGGATCCACGCCCGCTACGGATCCACGCACAGACGAACCGTCGACACTACACCAGACCCATCCTCCCGCCCTGCAGTGTCTTAGGCGGTGGAACGGGGTGGGTGGGGGGGGAGCGCGGGGTACCGTGCCCCGTTAGTGATGAATTTTTGGGTTCTTACCCTGTGGTGTTGAATGGAAAGAAAGGGCTTGAGAGTCAATGGCAGGGCTGTGGATTTGTATCTAGTTGGGGGTGCCCGGGGACCCACAATGGGACGTTGAGTTAGTGTTGAAAATTCGTTTCAGTTTAATTGTCTATAATTTTCAAGATTTTAAACTGATATTGTTTACTTCAGCAGGCCTGTGTGAGAGCGAAAACATAGATAATATCATACTGCCTTTCTTTGCGTGATGGTTATTGGTATTCTTTCAAATTTGAACACCCACAATGATTTTCGGAAATCCACGCCCCTGGTCCGTGATTCCTCTTAAATCCGGACCTTCGACCGCTGCTGCACAACATCTCCCACTGCCACCGTCTCGTGTGCTTGATAGAGACATTGATTACATTGCAGCCAGACGGCCCTGTGCATGATGCAAAACGAGCTGTTGATAAGGCTTAGAGTCTCCCGCAATGCGCAACGCCTTTGATGTTCGTAAATTGTGTCAACTGACAGAACTAATCAGCTATGTCATCAGAGTTTAGTAGATTAACATATACACACACACATATATATATATATATATATATATATATATATATATATATATATATATATATATATATATATATATATATATCTGTCACGTTTGAAAATTTTGATTCAGTCGAGAAAAGCTTCTCTTAGCCTCAATATGGACAGATGGAGTTCCGTATCACTGCTCTAACACCACTGTAGAAAAGGACACCGAAGGCAGCTTTTTGTTGTATATTCGGTCCTCTCGATGGACACGGTTTCGATCGGAAGTAAGGAAGGAAAATTTCATGCGCTGCCTTATGGTGAGACCTAGGATTTATGTTTTTTATAATCTGACAGAGTCATCTCGTTATATCTGTCACTATCCAGGTATAATTATCTTCATGCATGGTATACAGTTTTTCTCTCCTTTGAATCCCGGGAATACCTTCTAACAATTTGGTGGACCTTGATGTCGCATTTGTGTACTCTTGTAATTGGTGTGGGAACAAGGGCAGAGGATGGGCGCTATACAATCTTACCAGGTTGGTGCGTCCACTAAGCCCGAAGGCAGAGGGTCATGCCCCTCCTCATCACTGTTCAAGATGTTAGCTATTAACCCCGTGGCGTGGACCAAAGAGAGGCGACTTCAAAATACACCTTGGCAGCCGCCATGTTGTACGTTTCTACACCTATGGTTTTCGAAATAATTCTATACAGTGTTTTGCGGGCATTATGGATTTTTTGTTGACGATGGAAAATGATACTAATTAGTCGAAATAATTAAACTATCTCTTCAAGAGTATAGGGTGGCTTGGCATACTTGGCTCCATGATTAAAGTTTTTGGGCTGCGAAACAGGTAGGTAATGACGGAAAAGGTCCTTTGAGAGTTGAACGAAATCCTCCGTATGCTCATATAAGACCTGAACAGCTTGTCCAGACAATTTTTGCATCACCTGAACAAAAAAAACGAAGATTTTGTACGTGATTTTGAGAGTGTCATAATACCTCTTCTTCTTATAATTAAAATCATTCAATGCGTGCCTTATATACCGACGCATTCCTTGCAGAGAGAGAGAGAGAGAGAGAGAGAGAGAGAGAGAGAGAGAGAGAGAGAGAGAGAGAGAGAGGAGAGAGAGAGAGCAAGTGAAGTACTCTTTCCGGGGAGACTCCAACTGAGAGCAATTCAGCCGAAGGCCACTACGCCACAGGGTGCGGAATGTGTGCGCAAGCGCTGCGCTCGGGCGGCGGGGTTCTGCCTCGCCTCGAATCTCTACCGCAAAGCACACTTCGCACACTGCAGCGTCAGAGATGCCAGTCTACCATATACAGCTACCGGCAATGTGTTCATTCTGTGACCGATCGATGCGAACGCAATAAAAATCAGCAATAGCATCTTGATAAGCCGGTGGAGCGATTTTCAAGCTTCATTTAGCGTTCGGAAGGCTATCCGAATGGAAACCGCTGCTGAACTATCTACTGGCGCGCAATAGAGGCTCCGAAATGTTTCACCTGAACTACTGCAGGGTCGGCTTTTAGGATCAGCGTCCCAGCCGAGTTCTCAGAAAACTTAAGACATAAAACTCAGAGGGTTTGAAGTATGCGAACTATTCATTTCCATATTTGTGGGTAAATTTATAAGTGAACATTTTTTCGCAGAAATCGGTGATTTTTAAGGATTTTAGTTAATATACTGCAATGAAGTGTTATCCAATTTGTTACCCTACTTCTGTTTCGGGCTATTATCAGAATCATTACACCGGCCTAACTAATCGCATGGCTGAAGCGCAAACACACCAAGGCCTCCCCTCTTCCATTCTTACTCTGCAGAACTGTAAAAACGTTTATGGGTGCTTTCCCAAGCTAACCGAAAAAGTGTCAACGAGCGGGAAGGGGAGAGAGGGAAGCGCAAACAAACCCATGAAAGTACCAAAATGCTTGCACGGACCGTCTAAGCACTTACACCATACAAACATAGGTGGTCTTTTGCCGTGAACTTTTCAAAGGGGCAGACTCAGCTACGGCTTAGAGCATTAGGAGTGCTTTCTGACGTTTAGTAGGCGTACTTTTCGGACTTATAGGCATACTCATGAATCCCAAAAGTATATCATTCTATGAACCAGGCTAAGCCAAGGTGACGCTACGTACTTACATATGTTCGGGTAAAATGACGAATTACTCTTCTGCCCTAAAGCGGATTATTTTTCGCAAAAAACAATACGCTTCTAACGTCTGCTTTGCTCCCTGCCTGAGAACTGTACTGTCTGTATCCGCCTCTGCACGATGTACCACTCCTTGCAGTGGGCAGAGGCGGCGGCAGGTCATCTGCCTCCGGCTGTAGATGGTCGCTTCTACTGGTGGTGGAGGACGACCGATGTCACCCCTCCGGGACGACACCACAATAGAGCATGGAACATCGGTGCCTCGTAACGTTAGGACTGGAATAAGGTTTGGGAAACTGGAAAGGTGGGAGTGGGGAGGGGCGGGGAAATGTACCTTCAGGACTCGCTTTTGCAGTCAATGTAAGGTCGTTTTACGTAGACTGATAACGTTCTAGAAATGAGGCGAGGATAATAACGTTTGAGATGAACTCCTGAAACGTGCACAGTAAACTTCTAGGAATTCATTAGGGTGATACCGTCCGAAGATACAAGACATTGTCAAAATATGCTATTTTTAAGGCCATCGGCCGATGAGGATTCTCATTCTCCCGACTTTCCACGTTCATACCTGGAAATGAAGACAACGGTCAGGGACGACGCTACAGCGGAGGCACCCGGAGGCGCGAGGAGTCGGCCGCCACCGCACTGCATTGATGTATAGCTCTACAGTTGGGCAGTTGATAGTTTGGCAGTTTGGCAGCAATTACAGTCGATACAGTTGGGCGTTTTCAGCCTTTTTACGCTTTTAGAGGTCACCGCTCTGGTAACCTCCGGGGGTACGCCGGGGGCAGCGAAGCCGCGTCCGCACCCAACGCAGCACAGGTTTCTCTCTCAGCTCAGATAACCGTTAACTGAGTGACCAAATATGCAAAAAGAGTGAGAGCAAGTAGCCCCAGGACCTGAGACTAATGAACGGGTCATTAACCTGACACGTGATCATCAAGGCGAGATCGGTGCCCTTTGAAAGCGGGCAAAAGCTTGGGATGAGTCCTATCGTCGTAACCTCATAGGCAGATCGCCTGCACATCATGGCCCTCCACATTCCGTGGTTATAACCGTCCGCTGAGAATCAGATGGAGCTCGTCTGTTCCAAACACCGTTATTTCCGTCCCAGCCGCCACACCAGGTGCCCGGGGCGGCGGAAACATTCCGCTGCCAGCAGGGCCGTGCACCAGGGGCTCCCGACGTCACCTGGCACCAAGCACAGCTTACCTTGGCGGCCGGGGTGAAGTCACAGCCATCGCCCGCCCTGGGTCAGTTCGGGGTGTGTTAAGGCGCCCTGAGTTCGAACACTCTCAAAAAGTCCGCCAGCGGCAGAAGTGTGCGGTTTGGGAACCGTTCGGATATTGTTTCTAGAGGTCTCAAAGCATGGCTGGAAGGGTTATGAAAAAGCAGGGCTCGCAGGGTTTCCCATCAGTTTCCTGTTGTCACATTTCTTGTTTATAGGAGAGAGTGTGAGAGACCAGGGCTCGTTGAATCACTTTACATTAGCGTCCCCATCTGAAAATTTTGGACATACGTCGGATATTTGGAAAATCTCACATGCAAAAGAACAATATTTTCCCAAAGACATGGTATGTACTGTTTTCTTACACATTGAAGTATATAAAAATGAAGATGATCCCAAAAAATATCAGTGGCTGATATCAGCTGTCTGATCACCGGAGCAGACTGAATGAGCTCTCGGGGCAGGCTACAGCTTACTTGTTTTCCTTTAACAGGCGGGTGGTGATAGGCTTGAAATCCACCGCAGCTTTGATCCGAGCGGTAATCTTGTGCAAGACACCCAGAACGTCCAGAAACTGTCGTACAGTTACACAGTAGTACAGTTGAACGGTGTACAATCATCGCCACACCGTATCGGAGTTGGTACAGAGAAGCTAACCGATTTGTGGATGTTTTGCAGTCGTGCCACTCCTCTGGGAAGACCCCGCTACTTTCTTCCAGTTTGGGGCTTCTAGTGGTGTTTACTTGATGCAAATGTGTAGGGTAATCAATCTGCGAGCTTTGACAGTTTTCATGAACATTTGAGCCCAGCATGTGATAAATGTTGCTGTCAGCTTTCATGCATTACACTGTTGCAGTCGGAAGGGCTTGGCTACCATTCAAGGTCAAGCAGGGTTAACAAGAGCGCAATGGGAAAGAATATGTGGTCGATGAATACTGCCTTGTTCAGGTAGCAATTATTACTTCTTCTCATCCGTAATGTAGTGGTGGATATGTTGGTATCATTGCAGAGTTAGAGAGAGAGAGAGAGAGAGAGAGAGAGAGAGAGAGAGAGAGAGAGGGAGAGAGAGAGATTCACGGGCGCTACCGCTGAAAAGGTGTCGAGTTTGTTTTGCTGCGGTGGAGAGAGCCGAAGCGACTGAGGTTTCAGCTAATACTTAATTCATGTCACGTATGTTTGAAGTTGTCGAGGTTGGCGAGGCATGGAACCAATAGGATTAGGAAACGGAAGACTGGAAAGTGGGCACACTACTGGCGAATGAAAACCGTAAAGTAGTCTCATTTTTGGAACAAGAATTCGAATAAGGTAAATGTCTTTATACGTGAACGTCAATCTCGTGCAGAATGATCTGTTCACCAGTTTGAGCCTCTGCAGGTACATACTTTCCAGGTCTTTTTATTCGATATCAGACCATAATCTGGCGTTAGCGTAAATTGCTTGATCTCTTGCTCTCGTATTGCGTACTGTCCTTCTACAGGGTACTGCCATCCCACAGGGTACTGTCCTCTCACAGGGTACTGTCCTCACACAGGGTACTGTCCTCTCACAGGGTACTGTCCTCTCACAGGGTACTGTCCTCACACTGGGTACGGTCCTCTCACAGGGTACTGTCCCCTCACAGCTCACTGTCCTCTCACAGGGTACTGTCCTCTCACAGGGTACTGTCCTCTCACAGGGTACTGTCCTCACACTGGGTACTGTCCTCTCACAGGGTACTGTCCTCACACTGGGTACGGTCCTCTCACAGGGTACTGTCCCCTCACAGCTCACTGTCCTCTCACAGGGTACTGTCCTCTCACAGGGTACTGTCCTCTCACAGGGTACTGTCCTCACACTGGGTACTGTCCTCACACTGGGTACTGTCCTTACACTGGGTACGGTCCTCTCACAGGGTACTGTCCCCTCACAGCTCACTGTCCTCTCACAGGGTACTGTCCTCTCACAGGGTACTGTCCTCTCACAGGGTACTGTCCTCTCACAGGGTACTGTCCTCACACAGGGTACTGTCCTCACACTGGGTACTGTCCTCACACTGGGTGCTGTCCTTACACTGGGTACTGTCCTCTCACAGGGTACTGTCCTCTCACAGGGTACTGTCCTCACACTGGGTACTGTCCTCTCACAGGGTACTGTCCTCTCACAGGGTACTGTCCTCTCACAGGGTACTGTCCTCACACTGGGTACTGTCCTCACACTGGGTACTGTCCTTACACTGGGTACTGTCCTCTCACAGGGTACTGTCCTCTCACAGGGTACTGTCCTCTCACAGGGTACTGTCCTCACACTGGGTACTGTCCTCACACTGGGTACTGTCCTTACACTGGGTACGGTCCTCTCACAGGGTACTGTCCCCTCACAGCTCACTGTCCTCTCACAGGGTACTGTCCTCTCACAGGGTACTGTCCTCTCACAGGGTACTGTCCTCTCACAGGGTACTGTCCTCTCACAGGGTACTGTCCTCACACTGGGTACTGTCCTCACACTGGGTACTGTCCTTACACTGGGTACTGTCCTCTCACAGGGTACTGTCCTCTCACAGGGTACTGTCCTCACACTGGGTACTGTCCTCACACTGGGTACTGTCCTCACACTGGGTACTGTCCTTACACTGGGTACGGTCCTCTCACAGGGTACTGTCCCCTCACAGCTCACTGTCCTCTCACAGGGTACTGTCCTCTCACAGGGTACTGTCCTCTCACAGGGTACTGTCCTCTCACAGGGTACTGTCCTCACACTGGGTACTGTCCTCACACTGGGTACTGTCCTTACACTGGGTACGGTCCTCTCACAGGGTACTGTCCCCTCACAGCTCACTGTCCTCTCACAGGGTACTGTCCTCTCACAGGGTACTGTCATCTCACAGAATACTGTCCTCTCACAGGGTACTATCCTCTCACAGGGTACTGTCCTCTCACAGGGTACTGTCCTCTCACAGGGTACTGTCCTCACACTGGGTACGGTCCTCTCACAGGGTACTGTCCTCTCACAGCTCACTGTCCTCTCACAGGGTACTGTCCTCACACTGGGTACTGTCCTCTCACAGCTCACTGTCCTCTCACAGGGTACTGTCCTCACACTGGGTACTGTCCTCACACTGGGTACTGTCCTTACACTGGGTACTGTCCTCTCACAGGGTACTGTCCTCTCACAGGGTATTGTCCTTCCAACTTTTATCTGGGAGATGCGGTCGGCTCGTAAATGCCCAATTTTCTGTGCTATTGCGAAATGGCTTTTTAACATCCACCCCGGTCGGGCCAGAGCCACATTCGCACTGGTGGGGGGATGGAGGATTCAACCACCCCCCCTTGAACTCGGCTCCTATGCGGGATAGTGAAAAAATGTGAAAGCTGGTGGATAGCCCATACAAAATTCATGAAGAAACTACACTGGTTACTTTTTGGCTCAGGTCAATATTGAGGTCTTTACAGGTCAATGAAGGTGGAATGTTAGAGAAGACTGGGCTCTAGTGTCTGACAGAGTTCATCTATAATCACTTTTAGGCCCCATTCACTTCCTCTACTAACGGTAAATCGAATTATGTATAAGGTCAAAACATAAAAATTACCTGGCCTAAGGTCAGGTGAAGGTCACAATCTAGCATAGCATAATCGATATGCATATCAATCGATTTTCAATAATTATCCAAACGTAATGTTGTCAAAATAAAAGCTTTATCATCATTTCCTGAAAATTTATTGACCCAAGTCTGAAAACCTGCTTAACTAGCCCCAGATGACCTCTCAGAGGTTAGAGGTCCAAACTTGCAGCATGCACCTATAAACGGGCCTAAGATATTATGGTTTGGAGAATTCGAAGATATTCTAAGCAGTATCTACAGAAATAGAGCACTTTTTCGGCCAATTTTAGTTTTCCCCATGCATTTCCAATGGAGATATCATTTTCCATAGCTGACCCTAGATCATCGATATAAAAATCCCGGAATATTTTTTGTAGTACTCGGTGGGCTCATTATGTGGTATAAGTTTCTACTTGATAGCTTCACCCTTTTTACTTATGCCACCTTAAATTAAAAACTTTTGGAGATGAGGCCACCTGACCTGCACTGTTGACCTGACCTGAGATGACCCAGCCTAAAAATTTGAGGAAAACTGGCGGAATTAATGAAGGATAAGATGTGCCAAGTAAGGCCGCGCTTCGTGCCGCCGTTTTTTTCGTGCCGTCGAAAAAACACCCGACGAGGGAGGGTGTTAAAACAGCCCCGCACCTGAGCCAGGCTTAGTGTAAAATAATTGTTAAAATCCTTCGACCTCCGACAATTTTTCCCATATTCTTTCACGCTCGCAAAGTTGTGGCATCTGCCGGGCGTAAGAGTAACGGAGCGAGACCTGACGGTAGCCGATGGAGCGAGGGCAGAGGTTTGTGACACAAAGCTTTGTAATAGCTTTTCTAGGGAACACCACCCAAGAAGGGACTTCTGAAGCTTGCTTCTGAAGTACCTTCAAAGTACTTCCGAAGCGATGAATAATATATTTTCAGTACAGAAGCGCGTGGTGTTTTGTTCCACGTTGAATATTGACGATTTTTCGGAACACATCACACAGTTCAGCAGCTAAGGGACTCATCCTATCGCCTACGCCTCCCCCCCACATCTAATGACCAGGGGATTAAGCTAATTGGTACACTTAGCAACTGTAACAACGTTCCAACAGGGGAAAGCGGACTGACCTAAACAGTTTTTGTCTGAAGTCCTTGCCACTTCGACTAAGAAAAACAGAATGTCTCCTCTGTGGAGGAAGCCAACCCATCAGGAACATGAAACGCAAATATAGTTGGGCTTTTAACACGCGCATTGACGGGGGTCTGAGCCACCTTCGCTTTGACGAGGGGGCGGGTACCCGCCCCCTAAGATCTCGAGAAACACGGTAGGTAGCAAAAAACGGTAAACGGCGTTGGGTAGCCCATCCACTTATCCATCAAAATTATTTGTACCATTTTTTGTCAGGTCACATTTAAGGTCACGAGAGGTCAAAACATGCCGTAATAGGGATAACATGTAAATTAAGTTTTTTCGGCCATTACATCTGAACAATTAAAGACAGAGCAAAATGACTTGAGTTATATGAATCCTCGCAGCAAGCCAAATCAAATGATATATAATTTGACCTTGCTAGGCTAAGTCAAGGATTTGACCTGACCTGGGGTCAGGTCAGGGTCAAATTATACAAAATGCATATCATTGGAACCGCAAAGCCAAGGCAAGTCTAATGCAGCTACAATTAACGTTCTATCACTATCCGTTATTGAGTTATACAGTAAAAACAATTTTGCCCATGTATTTCCAATGGAGAGGTCATGCCTGGTACCTGATCTTAGGTCATTGATATAAAAAATACAGGAACATATTTTATAGAACTCGGTGGGAAAATTATTTGATATGAGTTTCAATCGGATAAGTTCACCCTGCTCCGACTTATGCTATCTTAACCTTTTTTGAGGTCAGGTCACTTGACCTGTACTGGTGACCTGACCTGAGATGACCTAACCTTAAAATTTTCCACAGAAGTTGTAAAAGGATGAGAAAAAAGGTATGCCGAGTACGGCGGCGCTACGCGCCGCCGTTTTACTACTATCTCCGAAAAACCGGAGGGGGCGGGTACCTGCCCCCGTCAATGCACGTGTTAACGAGCAGATCATCTGCAAGCAATGAGCAACGGATATTTCACCTGCCACCCTTTCAGCGATGGATCTAAAATTTCGCCAAGACTGGGTAAGTCCTTAGGGAGACAGTATACAACCTGGATAGTGCTTTTTTGCGCTCTGCAAGGCACAACAAATAGTTTTGAAAGTTCTTCGGAGGTGGATATCTCAAAAGTTGTATCGAGAAGTAGCAGATTAATGTCGCCCGGGGATATGTCGCCGTGTCTAGGGGGTGGCTTCATAGTCGAACGCGAATCTGCCGTTGTGAACAAAATTATTTTCATGCGTCCAAATGCGTTTTCCTTGTCCCGTATAGTACTCAGCTGCGCCCAGCGTTGAACCAGGGCGGGACTTCCCACTACTCATTCAGGAAACAAAAATGCCTGTAAAATCAAGCATCAAACGCAGCTGATTCCTAGACAATATTTTTTAATCCCTTAAGCAGAGCGGGAGACAGTTGGAAGGCCGCAATTAGGCAGAGTGGTGCAATTGGGGCACTATCACTACCTCTTTGTTTTTCATTGGATTTTAAGCACTGCCATACTCTCAGCATGTTTTATAAAGAAATCAGGTGATTGCCGTTCCTCATCATGAAACATCCTTATGGGACAAATAACGTGTCTAATAAAAGTAAGCGAATAATTATCGGTATCTATGCTCGTGAGGAGGGCAATCGACTACGAGTACAGACTATGAGAAAGGTCACGGAGTGGCCACTTGCACTCTCACTTCGAACCATCGCGTCGCTCCGTCCCAGGGAGCTAGGTAGCAGCATCCTGTCAGATGTTGAAACGAAAAAAGGCTTTGGTGAGTCAAAATAGTGATAGAACTCTAAATAAAAATTATTCCCGGAATTTGTTTAGTTGCGCTATTTTATTTGGCTTCAATGATTAGTTACAATTTCTAACATAGGGCAGTGGTCCAATCACACAGCAAAAGTCACCAATACAACTTGCGACCTGCAGCAAATGTGTGAATAAAACCAAAGAAAATGTATCAAAACCATATAACAAGAGAAACTCGAAGTACTTAGCAGGTAGTAAAATAAGTAAATGATGGCATGCAAGTTTAAGGACTTACATAGAGCATGTAACAGTAAACACCACGCCTGTAGAATCACGTTATCTCTGGCTGAGGTCATATAAACTAATTATTTACCTTAATGCACACTGATTCTACACAAGACTAAGGAAGTTTCCCCGAACGAAAAAAACCTTGTGGAAACCAGAAAAATAGCAATGACTCCTAATCCAACAGGGCAGGTACCAAATTGTAGCACCATACAACAAAGAGTGGCTTTTTTGCACAAGAAATTATACTAGTTTTAGTTCCGAAAGAAATGAAGGTGCGAATAATTCCATATTTGGTCTACTACATCCTTAGATTTTCTCAACGAAGTTGGCACGCTCGTGGTTTTCGCACCTCTGATCCCGGAAAGACGAGCAGGCCATTGGCAAATGACTATACAACATTTGGTTGTTCCTCATATATGCATATAGATTAATCGATAAACAGATTATTACGGCAGCACTCTGTAAACGATGCAACAGGAAACCTCAGCTATATTCGAATGTTTGCACCTGAGATGGGTATTGCTCCATCTTCAAAACTCCGATTTGAAACCTCTACATGACTATGCCATGCTACCCATAAGTCAACGACCTTAAGCTATTCTCCAGAAGAAATATGGCCCGTAACTGTTAACCTGTACACGATGAACGT
Organism: Lepas anatifera; assembly: GCA_034440635.1. Taxonomy (NCBI): domain Eukaryota; kingdom Metazoa; phylum Arthropoda; class Thecostraca; family Lepadidae; genus Lepas; species Lepas anatifera. The sequence continues at coordinate 916,457 of JAOTON010001855.1, read as the reverse complement.
AAATTCAGAGCTACAAATAGGATGATGACATGATGGGACCACACCCTCATCAACCAGCAGCCCCCTAACGGGTGATTATCCGAGGTGCTCGCGTGCCGCCACGCACGCGACCCGACATGCCACGGGCAACTGCAGCCAATTTCAAAGGCCGAAGCCAAGCACGCCACAACCCGGCAGCTCTCCAGGAGCGGCAGTAAACATGGGACGTGGCATAGGCAAAGAAGTGCCTGCCAAACTCGTCACCGGAACCTCTGAAATAGAGACGCTGCCTTTGGCCGAGTAGTCCAAATCAGGGCCAGCCAGCCAAAAACACGGCACGATTTGATAACTTGTGTGTGTTTGGTGACCTTTCCGTGACTTTAGGAGAGTGGATGTTTTGGGCACGACGATAATTATTGGTATCAGATGACCCGAGCTATCACGCTTAACATTCACGCAAAACCCTGCTACGTAAGATCAGCCTGTTCGTCCCGATTCCGCCAAACCCCACCAAGAATCGGCTCATCATCATCAGTGGAGTTAAAGGGCGCGTCGACGGCGACGGTCATTTTGCGCCCTCCAGAATCGGCTTAACACGAGGAAACAAACTATAGTTTCGATATCTCTTAGGATGTTCCAAGCGATGAGATAAATCTGTCCACAACTGTTAATACTGACCTAGTCCTCACACTGTTTTTGCCCAACATGATAAGTACATGCATACCTCAAAGGGCATCCTGAAGGGTAGGTAAACACATACTTCAGCGGCCAAGGTGAACGTGTTTACATTGCCACGTTGGCGAGGCGGTGTGTGATTCCCCGTTTTGCATGCCAGTCCCGCTTCCCTCCATAACACCGCGGACGAAGACTCTGGCCAGGGAATTGCGTGACCGTCCGTCCAAGTTCCGGCGCTAGACAACCCCTCCCTGCGCGGTGTCCAGCCCCGCGGGCATGCCAGCTGACCGCAATGCATTCAGCGACCTGCAACTGCGCTCTCAGCAGACCCTGCGGCCGGTCCGGCGCACAGTTTACGGTGGGAACATAACGGTGGCCTCGTGCAGAAGACGTCAAAGAGGATCCACCTGCCTTTAGCGGAAGGCAACGGTCTTATTAGCATTCGTTTTGGCCAGTGAATTGACAAACGCAGGTGATATGGAAGAGAATCCACCTACCACTGTGTATAGGAGCTCATCCAAGAAACAGCTCTGTTTCTAGGACTGAGCGAACGTTGCAGGGCACTGAATCTTATCGCTGGAAGGTATCAGCTTTGGGTTGTATTGGGCTGGTCTTCTGTCCAAACTTTGTGAGCGCTTTGCGGGCACTCATTCATTACCTTCGACGTCAAATGAAACTTAAGTCCAAAAGGTAATGGGGATGTAGGACCTTACCAGCCCCATTCTTTACGTGCCTTCTGAGTTTCTCGAATTTAGCAGAGGTACCGAAGCGAGGAGGCATATAAATCTATTTTTCTTTCGGACTGAAATGCAAAATTTAGGGTGCACCGGATTTGGAATCCGGCCGAAAAATTTTCCAGACTATCCGGAGCTTGTTTGAAATTCAGCCAAATGCCACGTTTCAGAGTAAATTCAGCCGGATTTGCTTTTTGAAAATATTATCATCAGTTTATGGAAAAAGAGGTATGTAAGTGCAGGTTCCCGATTTCAGAACTTCATACTGTTTAAATGTCTGTGTCACTAACGGTCCGTGGGCAGGAGGCAAACATCAATCCGTTACACAAGAATAAATATCGGAAATCAGTCTCAAACTATCACCCAATCTCGTTCACCTAGCCATTTAAGAAAATTCTGGAACCTTCTATCTGTGACACTCTTCTAGTGCGTTTCTGTACAGTTCTGGCTCCGAACCAGCATGCTTTTTTCAACGCATGTCCTATGCTACAAATTTAGCTTCCCTAATGAAAAGATGAGTGAGACACCGTCAGCACTTAAATTCAAAGAGACGCCATGTGCAAGGATTACAAAGCAGCATTCCAGAGCGTTGGCCATAAACTGTTTATCCATGAGCTCAAGCACTCGTACACAATTAATGGTTTGGTTCTCAACTGGCTCTCACCGTGTCTAGTTGGCCAAAAGCACTCAGTTCGATGATCAGATCTCTCCAAACAGGTGGTAAAGTCGGCGGACCAAGATCAAGACAAAAATTCAAACCGAACCTAACCCTAGCATCAGGGGTGTAACTTTCCCAAAATCTTTGGGGGTGCTCAGCCGGTTGGGGGTGGCAGCATTGCGGGGGTGGCACCCTTTTACTGCACCAAATATGTTATTCATCACTTTTTTGCGCCTTTTATGCACAGGGAACATTCTATTTTAATGTTGAGCAGATATTCTACAGCTTTATCAAACATTTTTGCTTTTTAGGCAACATCCCAAAGCTACATACACGTCTTAAAAGAATCCAACCTGAGTTGTAAATTTATTCACGATTGAAGTATATCGGTTTTGTGGGATTAAATGTTACCTTTGGAATGGCAGAGTGGATGAATATTGAAATGAAAGCAAAGAATTTATCACTACGTGAAAAGAGAGTACAAACACTGGTAGTGCTCCAAACAACGCGTGTATTGTTCTGTAAATACCAATAAATATGGCAGCTCCACTGTACCCGTGCATGCCCTTTATTTTTGCCTTAATGCCCTTTACTTTTTACCCTAACACACACCGGCGGTAATATTCAGTGCTGCAGTGATGAGCCCAGGGCGGCAGTTGTGGACTAAGAACGGCACAGATAAGGATGGAATTTATAAGCTGGGGGCGACAGTGACTGGCCCGGGCGGCAAGAAACAGGGTAAAGCCACAGTCGAGGGCGGTAGTGATGAGTCAGGAGCAATAGCTATGAATTCGGAGCGTTGCAAATCAGAGTGGAAGTGATAAGGCGATGGCGGCAGTGATGACTCGGGGGCGGCAGTTATGAACTAGGGGCGGGGGCACGAATCAGGGCGGAAGTGATAGGTTTGGGAGGGGGCGGCATTGATTAGCCGGGGGCAGCACGAATCAAGGCAAAGGGAAAAGCCGAAGACGGGAATGGTGAGCCGGAGGTAGCAGTTATGAAATACGGGTGGCACGAATCAGGGCGGAAAAGATAAAATGGGGCAGGGACGGCGGATTCTGGGGGTCAGGGTGTGCAGTTGCACATCCTGAAAAGAATGAGGGTGTGCAAAAGTATATTTTTGCACACCCGGCTTTGGCTTGGTCCAGGGAAGCGCCCCGGGTTTGGGCGGCGCCCCCGGCCGGCCAAGAAAAATCAGGCCTGAACACCGCCTACCCTGCCCCCCTGGGGAGCCCCCTGCCGCCCAAAAATTGAATCGACCGTCCCTGAGCTGGGTGCGGCAGTCTCGAGCCCAGAGCGGCACGAATTAGAGCGGAAGTGATAAGTCAGGGGCGGCATTCATTAGCCGAGGCGGTAGTGATGAGTTGAGGGCGGCAATAATAAGCCGGGGATAGCACTGGTGAGCTACTGGCAGCAGTGATGAGCCGGGTGCTGTTTGAATCAGGGCGGCAGTGATATGTCAGGGCTGGCACAAATCGGGGTGGCAGTGATAGGCAGGAGGCGGCAGTGATGAACCATGGCGGCATAAATCAGGGTGGTAGTGATGAACTGGGGGCGACATGAATCACAGTGGTAAGACGGAGGCTGCATGAATCAGGGCAGCAATGCTGAGCCGGAGGCGGACTGTATTGGGGTGCTCAAATCATAATCGGGGGTGCTCGCACACTCCAAATAGGTAAAAAAATCACTCCTGGCTGAAACTAAATCAATAAAAGCACGGCAGCAGCAGTCTGCCATTTACTGGGTTTGGGGAATTCCTCCAATAGGCAAACAGATAACAATTAGACGATAGCGGGCTGCTGTTTGCTTTCTGGAAGGGTGTTAGAGATTCCTGCTGATAAATTGTGCTGACAGCAGGGCCTAAGTTTGACCGGTTGTGGGGGCCATGACCGGATTATTCTCCTCGGTAGTGATAAACCAGGGGCGGCCGTGATCAGCCGGAGGCGGCAGTGAGGATTCGAAGGAGGAAGTGTCTAACCAGGGGCCGCTCATATATGGGTTAATTTCAAACAGGGAGCTAGGGGCGGCGTGAATCACGGCAGCAATGATTAATCAGGGCGGCAGTGATGAACCAGGGGAGACAGTGATCAGCCAGGGGGCAGCAGTGATAAACCAGGGGCGGCAGCGATAAGTCGGGGCGGCAAGCATTTGGGTCAAAATATGCCGGGGACAGCATCAATGAGCCAGAGGTGGCATCAATCAGGGCAGCAGTGATGAACCAGGGGCGGTAGTGATCAGCCGGTAGACGGTCTATCATCATATTTAAGGTTTTAGGGCGCGCTGTCATCTAAGGTCATACGACGCCCATTACAATAAATAAAATACATAAATAGGACATTTCTGCAAGAGTTTCAACAAATAAGGCGGGAAAACAGGTCAGGTTGTGAAAATTGTATCCGAAAATTATATAAAACGCATATAAAACATGAAATAAAAATGCTATAAAAATAGCATAGACAACTTAACATGACAGGCTAAAGTCAGCGACTAGGTAACATGAAACTTGACGTTATATAAAACCTGAAAGACTACTAGGACAAAAGTATGAAATGAACACGCATTGAGGGGGCGGGTACCCACCCCACATGGTTTTCGGCGAAAGTATCAAAGCATCGCCGCTGTACTTGGTATACTTTTTTCGATCATTTTTACAACTTTTGGAAAAAATTTAGGTCAGGTCACCAGTACAGGTCAAGTGACCTGACCTCAATAAAACGTTTAAGATAGCATAAGTCGGAACAGGGTGAACTTATCCGATTGAAACTCATATCACATAATGGGCTCCCCAAATTCTCTAAAACATGTTCCGGTATTTTTGATATCGATGACCTAAGGTCAGGTACGAGCCATGACCTCTCCATTGGATATACATGTGAAAATGGTTTTAACACGCGCATTGACGGGGGTCGAGCCACCTTCCCATTGACGGGGGCGGGTACCCCCCTAAGATCTCGAGAACCACGGTAGGTAGCGAAAAACGGTAAACGGCGTTGGGCTGCCCATCCACTTCTCCATCGAAAACATTTGAACCATTTTTTGTCAGGTCACATTTATGGTCACGAGAGGTCAAAACATGCCCGTCATAGGGATAACATGTAAATTCAGTTTTCGGCCATTACATCTGAACAAGTAAAGATAGAGCAAAACGACTTGAACTATATGAATCCTCTTAGCAAGCCGAATCGAATGATATATAATTTGACCTTGCTAGGTCAAATCAAGATTTGACCTGACCTCAGGTCAGGTCAGGGTCAAATTATACAAAAAGCATATCATTAGAACCGTAAAGCCCAGGCGAGTCTAATGCAGCTAAAATAAATGCTCTATCACTATCCGTTACTGAGTTATTCCGTAAAAACCATTTTTCCCATGTATTTCCAATGGAGAGGTCATGCCTCGTACCTGACCTTAGGTCATCGATATAAAAAATACCGGAACATATTTTAGAGAACTCGGTGGGGCCATTATGTGATATGAGTTTCAATCAGATAAGTTCACCCTGCTCCGACTTATGCTATTTTAAACTTTTTGAGGTCGGGTCACTTGACCTGTACTGGTGACCTGACCTGAGATGACCTAACCTTAAAATTTTCACAGAAGTTGTAAAAATGATAAGGAAAAGGTATACCAAGTACGGTGGCGCTACGCGCCGCCGTTTCTCTATCTCCCAAAAACCCGAGGGGGCCGGGTACCGCCCCCGTCAATGCGCGTGTTAACTGAATAACTTAGTAACTGATGGTGATAGAGCGTTTATTTTAGCTGTTTTATAATTGCCTTGTCTCTACAGTTCTAAGGATATGCATTTTGTCTAATTTGGCCTTGACCTGACCTCAGGTGAGGTCAAATCCTTGATTTTACCTAGCAAGGTCATGCTATATATCATTCGATTCGGCTTGATGCGAGGATTCATATCGTTCAAGTTGTTTTGCTCTATCTTTACATGTTCAGATGTAATGGCCGAAAAACCTTCATTTGCATGGTATCTCTATGCCGGCACGTTTTGACCTCTAGTGACCTTAAATGTGACCTGACAAAGATGGTTTAAATATTTTCGATGAAGAAGTAGATGGGCTACCCAACGCCTTTTACCGTTTAGCGCTACCTAGCGTGGTTCTTGAGATATTAGGGGGGGGCGGGTACCCGTCACTCCCCGTCAAAGCGAAGGTGGCTCAGACCCCCGTCAATGCGCGTGTTAAAACTAACGCTCCTCAGATATGACATGATGCTAGTGATATCCACAGAAGGATGGCCTCCCAGAACGTTCACTGCCCAGATATCCCCAGGATGCTCACTGCCCCGGGAGACGTCGGCAATGAACCAGGGGCGGAAGTGATCAGGCAGCGGCGGCAGTGATCAGCCAGGGGTGGCATTTATCAGCCAGGGGGCGGCAGTTATCAGCCAGGGGCGGCAGTGATCGGCCAGGGGCCGCAGTCATTAGCCAAGGGTCGGAAGTTATCAATCAGGGGGCGGCAGTGTTAAGCCAGGGCAGGAAATGATCAGCCAGGGGCGGCAGTGATCTGATAGGGGGCGGCCGTGATCAGCCAGGGGCAGCAGTTATCAGCCAGGGGGCGGCATTTATCAGTCAGGGGCAGCAGTGATCAGCCAGGGGCGGCAGTCATTAGCCAAGGGTCGAAAGTCATCAGTCAGGAGGCGGCAGTGATCAGCCAGGGGCGGCAGTGGTCAGTCAGGGGCAGCAGTTGTCAGACAGGGGGCGGCAGTTATTAGTCAGAGGGCGGCAGTGATCAGCCAGGGTCGGCAGTTATCAGTCAGGGGGCGGCAGTTATCAGTCAGGTGGCGGTAGTAATCTGCCAGGGGGCAGCAGTGTTCAGCCAGGGGCGGCAGTTAGCAACCAAGGGGCAGCAGCTATCAGTCAAGGGGCGGCAGTGATCAGCGAGGGGTGGCATTTATCAGCCAGGGGGTGGCAGTTATAAATCCGCCAGGGGCGGCAGTGATCAGCCAGGGGCAGTAATTATCAGCCAGGGGGCGGCAGTTGTCAATCATGGGCGGCAGTGATCAGCCAGGGGCGGCAGTCATTAGCCAAGGGTCTGAAGTTATCAGTCAGGGGGCGGCAGTGTTAAGCCAGGGGAGGGCAATGATCAGCCAGGGACGGCAGTGATCACCCAGGGGGCGGCAGTGATCAGCCAGGGGCGGCAGTCATTAGCCAAAGGTCGAAAGTTATCAGTCAGGGGGCGGCAGTGTTAAGCCAGGGGCGGCAATGATCAGCCTGGGGCGGCAGTGATCAGTCAGGGGGCGGCAGTGATCAGCCAGGGGCGGCAGCTATCAGTCAGGGGCGGCAGTTATCTTTCAGGGGGTGGCAGTGAGCTGCCAGGGGGCGGTAGTGATCAGTCAGGGACGGCAGTTAGCAGCCAAAGGGCAGCAGCTATCATTCAGGGGGCGGCAGTGATCAGCCAGGGGGTGTCAGTTATCAATCCGCCAGGGGCGGTAGTGATCAGCCAGGGGCGGCAGTTGTCAGTCAGGGGGCGGAAGTTATTAGTCAAGGGGCGGCAATGATCAGCCAGGGGGCGGCAGTGATCAGGCGGGGACGGCAGTGAGGTGGCGTCACAATTCATGGGGAAGTGATAGCCTGGTAGCATCGATGAGCTAGAGGTGGAACCAATCAGGGTTCATTACTTCCAAGTAATGAACTCGATACGGGAAAACTTGCCAGGGGCGGCACGAATCAGGGCGGCTGTCATAAGATGGGATGGCACTGTTCAGGGCATCGGTGATAAGCCAGGGGCGGCACACGTATTGGGGGTGCTCAGCACATGATTGGGGGTGCTCAAATTAGGATTGGGGGTGCTCGGGCACCCCCAAAGAGATAATAAATTACACCCCTGCCTAGCATCATATTTTTGGACATATTTGGTCAGTTTTAGAATATTATTGCGTCATCCATGGAGGGATACCAGGGCTCAGACAGGCTCGAAAAAAATACAACATAAATTTAAAATTTGTCTATGATCGGTTTCGTCTCGTCACTCACATTCCTTGGCCGACTCCCAGCCTTTGGTGTGGTTCAATATTGAATGTATCGCCAAGCATTGAGTTCAATATGATATCTCCAGAATGAACACGAATGCACACATTTGAAAGGACAGCTCCAATCCGCGGATCCAAGGGAAAGCAAAAGGGCATGGCCCAGAATCCCCTGATTGCTCCGGATTTTCTAAAAAAAGAACACAATGTTTATCAAGATTTTGGGCCCCTGTTGCCGCCCCCTCCGCCCCCAACAGCCGATGTAGATCTGCCACTTCTGGTAAATCTTGTATATTCAGTGACATGGAAAATCCCCTGCCATTTGGCCAAGATAATTATACATTCGGCTGGTTTGATAACGATATTCGGCAAATCCAGCCCCGGTCGGCCTTTATTTTTCAAATCCAGTGCAAACCTACACAAATCTTAAGTTTCTTTAATATTCCCCTCCTAACCTTTGTGAACACACCGGATCGCCGAAGGCTATCTGGTGTGTATATGTTCAGTGTGATAATATTTACACCTTGGCATGGCTATTTCCTAATAAAAATAAGCCCGGGCTATCCATTGTATGATATGCACTGAAACCGTTCTACTGTCTACTGGACATTGTGAGGTCCGCTGCCCAGTCTGCTCCGCCCTCAGCATCTTCAGTCAAATTGAATTTCGAACAAGTAAGTCTCAAGATTCAGCATCTGCCCTCATTCTGATCTCAGAGGCCGGACGCAGAGGTGCACCTACGCCATTCTCGTTGGACCTTGTAAAGTTCACGTTAGAAACTGGCGGGCTACGGGGCTTTAAAACCCGGATGTAAACGCTTAAGTACTTTATCTTACTTTATTTGCTATTGTTGTGCTCTTGTTTAACTTTCCTGAGAACTTTGGAGTGACAATTCACCATAGTAACACAACAGTTAATGTAAGAAAGGAGTAAGGGGAAATGTGTGGGCATGAGGGAGAACAGGTTTCGCTACTTTTTTTAAAAACAATTTTAGTTAACAAGAGAACATTATCTGAGCTAAAAGAGCTTAGCATAATGACTGCTGAGGCATCCGCGGTGTCGCCACGCCGCTGCCGTCAGTCCAGGGCTGATGTTGCTTCAGCGGTGCCGGCGCGCGTGCCGGTGGAGGGCGGTGGCTCTGATGAGACCCGAATTACCGCCCTCGCCGCCCTCTGATCCCAGCCGGCCAATATCGCCCGACCCAGCAAACAAACCTGAAGCAAACACAGACCCGATCGGGCGGCGCCGGCCTGAACGCGCCATAGCCCTGCATTTGATGACCTTTTAATTAGCGAGCAATCACGGAGCCTACCAACCCGCCCACCCGAGAATGGGGGGCTGGGGAGGGTCGGACGACGCAGGGACTGAGAGACCAATATGGGATACTTTTTTAACATTTTTGCGCTCCTTTTCCCGGGAGCATTTTTTGTGTTAGTAGCTAGTATCATTCATACAACGCACTCAAACTATGTACAGAGCAGGAAGTTTCCATTTGCCGGCACCCTTACGGGACAACGGCACCGCACTCGGCGGGCCATAGGCTGCTCCAGTCTCCCCAAGCCGCAGCGCCCGGCATAGGCCGAGCCCTCACATGAGGGCCGCGGGCGGGAGACCAGACCGGTGGATCACTGAAAGTGCCGATCAGGCCCGTGCACCCACAAACAGGGACGCCGGCTGGCATGGCGTTGATTCCACTGCTGCGGCGCGCACTCCCCAGTATACCGCTATCTCCTGGGTAGGAGGCGGCCGCGGAAAAAGACTGCCATAGGTCAGCCTTGATCCAGGGGCCTTCCACACCCAAGAGTGACGCCTTTGCCAGCTGCGCCATGGGGGTGGCAGCCAATATGGGAGACTAAAGACTGGATGAAGGAGAGATTGTCTATGAGAGCAGTGACGCCGGACGGTGCACTGAGATACAGCGAGTGGGTGGAAGGACCAGGAGAGAGAGAGAGAGAGAGAGAGAGAGAGAGAGAGAGAGAGAGAGAGAGAGAGAGAGAGAGAGAGAGAGAGAGAGAGAAGAGAGAGAGGGAGGGAGGGAGGAGGAGAGAGAGAGAGAGGGAGGGAGGGAGGGAGGGAGGGAGAGAGAGAGAGAAAAAGCAGGATGTGGTGCCGTTCCCAGCGAAAGTGGACGTGATGGAGAGTGAGTCATCGCCGTGGGCCTCTCGCTAAATTCACGATGGAGCGGATGACCCAGAGACAAGACGACCGCCGGGTGAAAACAATCTCCGCTAACGATAATTCACAGCTCATGAATTTCTGTCGACATCAAACTGCGACGGAGCGAGAAGGCGTGTCACATAACTTTCTGCACTCACACGTCAAAACGGCTTTCGTGTCTGTTGCCTCATGTTACATCACTCTCGACCCAGCAGCCATGTTATGTTTGCTCCTTTTCACCCAGCAAGTAGATCGATGTCTCTATTTTGGCAGCGTCGTCCATCATCAGCACACCGCCGTCGTTAGCGATTTTGACGCTCCAATTGATGAGCACCTGGGCTGGAGCTGGGGAAAGTGGGGTGCTGCTGACTGAAAGAAGAGCCAGTAGTAGCGACGGGTACGCGCGGGTCAGGTGACCGTTCGATAAGTCGCTCAGGGACGTGAATGAACGTAGATCATCGTTCAGAAATTGACTTGGTGTTGCTCTGCTGGCCGAGGAAGGTGTCTTTAACGACGCTCATCTACCGTTTAAAAAAATCCAGAAAGAGATAAGAATCGAAACATTGTTTCTAGCTCTTATATGTGGTATAAACCAAAAAAGGAACAGGTGAGCTCGTTACATGCTCTACAGTGCTGCAACAAAACGTAACTATTTTACTGGATAGGAAAAATAGTAATTCCGTACCGCTAGCCAGGAGAGCCATATGATTTAGAATGGAACCATGAGTACTTTGCAGCTGTTCCAACAAGGAAGCTTTTGGTGACATGAATAAACGTGGAACTGAAACCATAATTGCATATAACGCTGTCAATGCTGAACATCATGGGGAGCATTTATCTCGCGGTCATTCACCTTGCATGGTGCTTATAAAATCGAATACACACGTATAAGTGTAACGAGGTTCAGGGCTAGCTCATGCTTGAAAGCAGTAGAATATACCGAACCCCATCCGACCACCTCAATCGTAAGTGGCATGCATATAAAGAAGGGACTCGGATACCACTCGGGGTGCGTATCCTGACCGTTGTTCCTGCTCGCAGCGGCACAATATACACCAGGGCTCCGTGCGAGCTGCCGCACCGCGCCGGTTACCGCGTGACCGGCGGGCGCGCGACGGTAGCGACGGTGCTCCGTCGTCCGCGACGACTAGCGCGGGCCGACACCGGCGGTCGCCAAAACACTGCACGTGCGATCAGGGGTAGACCTAGTGCTGAAGCCCGATGGGCTGATTCAGATGTTTTGATTAAGGTACCGGTGTCAGACATAAGAGTGTCTCTGCCGCTACAGTAATGCTAAAACAGAACGTGGCTCTCCCTCACCTTCAAAATAAAGTATCAATGTCTCATCTTCGGTCCAGAGCTGGGCACAAACAAGTCTGTGATGGTGTTAAGTTTAACCCGTTTTACCCTCCCCTTTCAGTCCCCGTTGCGGGAACATTCTCACTAGGTGGAGCTGCGTGCAGGGGAGCGTGGCACGTAGTAGTGTAGTGTGCCGCCCGTCGCGCACGACGGCCACCGGAACATCACAGCTGAGCGCACACCACTGGTCACACAAACGGGGCGTGTGCCGGAACTGCACACCCCGGGGGAGCGGCGTGCACACCAAAACTGCGTCCTGTCCAGACAGTAGCGCTGCGGGAGTGGTGGACACACTGGGATGCGAATCGCGGGATTCCGCTGTTTTCTCCAATGTCGAATCTCAGGATTGCGTCTCTTATAATACTGTGAGCGCGGCATTTTTCTATCATTCTCATCGACAGTGTTGAATAACTATGATAACGATGCCAAAGAGCCGTGTTTTTTCTTGAAAAAAAAAACATTAGGTCGTCCCTCTTGCATACTAGCCCGATTTTTGCGGACGGTCAATTAGCATCTCACTCGGTGTCGCTCACTGACTTCAATATATGGCGACCTGCCGTTATGTTGTTGGCCTGCCGTTATTATGTTGTTTATTTCAGCCATATAGCGGTGTTTCTGTCGGAAATCAAACTTGCTTTCCATTTAACGTTGTTTTTATTCAGGATAACAGGGAGGGCAGAATCTGGGCACGGTCGGGGTCCTTGCTCCTTTGATGGCTCACAGCTGACCTCTCCGCCCCTGTCTTCGGCAGGAGAGCCGCCATGTCGGACAGTGAGGCTTCTTCTACGCCGGCCACGCCGGGCCGTACAGACAGCAGCGCGGCGGCTACGCCGGCGGCACAGGAGAGCACGCCGGCTACGTCCGACGCCACGCCGAGCACGCCGGGAGGCTCTGAGAACGGCGAGGTGCGGCGCGGGCCGTCCCAGCTGCAGCAGCAGTTCCGCGCCTTCGCCAAGTTCGGCGACTCCATGTCTGATGGTACGGCCATCACACTGTCACAGTCGGACAAGTGGCTAAAACAGGCCAAGGTGATCGACGGAAAAACGGTCACCACCACCGACACCGGCATCGCCTTCAAAAAGTTCAAGTAAGTGCTGCTGCTGCGAGAGGGGGAGAGGACTAAAATTGCGCGGACACAGGGCAATGCTCCGCTAGATATGGTTGCATCTACCGCTGGTTTTTAGCTCCGACAGACTTTATTTAAGCTGTATGTGATTGCAGCTTCATGAGGGACTCTTTATTACAGCTGTAAAAAATATCTACGCTTTCCCTGGCATTCATTTTTAGACGCATTAAGTTCCAAAAGAAATATGACTATGAGACGAGACACGTTTCGAAGGTGCGGCGCGTCTATAACGTAGAAACAATGCATGATTATTGACATAAATTTTGGAATCGCTGTCATCATCATTGGTGGTGTTTAGGGGCGCACCGACTGCTAAGGTCATTTTGCGCCCATTTGGAATCGCTGTAAACATTTTTGTTCGTATATTTAGTGACTTTAGTGTTCTGCATTTCACCTAAAAATTGATCAGTCTGGGATATTATTTGAAAAGGGCACAGCATACGACAGGCAATTTTACTTGCAATTTAAGTGTGATAGTTCTGAGGCCATAGATGCACATCATCATATCCCCGTCACTTCGCTACATACACAGTGATGGATACAAAGGGGGCTAGGAAATAGCCTCTCTGACGAAATGGCAAAGTGGCTATAGTAAATGCATAGCCGGGCACTGTTTCGAGGCAATGGCGGCGGACAATGGAGCCCCGTAGCCCCCTCAAAATGAAGCCCTGGATCCGCCACTGTACATGCACATCGTTTAAAGACGTATCGTTATTGTCGATAGCCACCCGTGACGCCACTGCTCGGTGATAGAGTGTATGAGACAATTTCTTAGAAAATGCCTTCCACATTGTTTTTGTCATCGTAGGATTTCATTTAACATCGTTGTACACGCTCTGGGCCGATCCTGGCCTGAGCTTGGCCTGAGAGCTCGATTGGTATACGACTGTAATTTTTGACGGTACCGGACCTTTAGATCGGGCGGTTTGGTGGCTTGGGGTCAACGGGGTACAAAATCGGAATAAAAAACAGTGTTTTCCAAGAACATCAACGGAATCAAGAGAATTTAGGACACACATCTGTTTTGCCCTTACACCTTGAATCCACCCCTGCCGATTGAAGCCCTGCTAACTCAGTAACCGGTGTTGACAGGCAACAGAAGATCCACTTCAAGGAGTTCCAGAAGTTCCTGGATGAGCTGGCGGCCCACAAGAAGGTGGCTCCTGGCAAAATGAAAGAGAAACTCTCCAGTTGTGGCGCTCCCGGCACAAGAAGCAACGCCAGTGTAAGTCACTAGGGCAAGATTGTGGGCTCCAGCTGATGACAGCGGCGGATCCAGGTCCTCATTGTAGGGGGCAGGCAATCGGGCCTCGAGCCCCGTCATTGCCTCGGATCAGTCTCCGGCTATGCGTTAACTACAGGCTTTAACATTTAGGGGGAGGGGTTGAGCCCCTAGCCCCCTTGTATCCGCCACTGACTAGTCCCCCTGTATCAACCACTGACTAGCCCCCTTGTACCCGCCATTGACTAGCCCCCTTGTACCTGCCACTGACTAGCCCCCTTGTACCCCATTGACTAGTCCCCTCCCCCTGTATCCACCACTGACTAGCCCCTTGTACCTGCCACTGACTAGCCCCCTTGTACCTGCAACTGACTAGCCCCCTTGTACCCGCCACTGACTAGCCCCCCTTGTACCCGCCACTGACTAGCCCCTCCTGTATCCACCACTGACTAGCCCCCTTGTACCCGCCATTGACTAGCCCCCTTGTATCCGCCACTGACTAGCCCCCCCCTTGTACCTGCCACTGACTTGCCCCCTTGTACCCACCACTGACTAGCCCCCATTGTACCCACCACTGACTAGCCCCCCCCTTGTATCCGCCACTGACTGATGCTATCATTTACCGGGCCGCCAGTGGATGATATTTAACTGGCGGAAAATAAGGGTAGTTAGAATCAATCACAAAAGGGGCAAACCATCTACAGGAAACTTTCAACGGGACAAAACTGTTCAATTGGGCTCTTTGCTGCAGCGCTGGATATAAAATGTCGGTTTATCTCATTTACGAGATCAGGAAATTTGGCGGGGAGGGCCAGGCTGGCCCTCCTTTCGACGCGTATGGTTCGAATTTTCATACTTATTTAGGCTGCTTTTTTGTCGATTTAGTCGTATTTTTAGGGTATATTTCAGATTTGTGTGTATGGTCAAGGCATGGAAGCGGATTGGCCAGGTTTTGTCCAAAAAACTTCGGATGCATCATCGTATCGGATTCAAATTTCCTCAGCTACGGTAATCAGGCGAACAGCTCCTCGCCCGCTTGGACACGTCCCTGACTAAGTATTCAAACTGGATTTTATAAAACGGAATTTGGTCTCACTCACATATGGTCCCATACATGGTGTTCAAAACGTAAGTAGTATTGTCGACGAAATGATCATTTTGTTTTAAAATATAAGTTGTTGCCAATGCCCCGAGCCGCCATCCTGAAAAAGCTGGCGACTTGTGATAACTGGAAAAGTCGGTGGTAGGGGTCCCGCAGTGCCACGACATGGATATCAATATAACATCAATATCAGCCCGATCACCCATCATCTGACCGGCCTGTCCCGGCCTCCCCCAGACGGGTCTGTCACGGCCTCTTCTGACCGGCCTGTCCCGGCCTCCCCTGACCGGTCTGTCCCGGCCTCCCCAAACCGGCGTGTCCCGGCCTCCCTGACCGGCCTGTCCCCGGCCTCCTCTGACGGTCTGTCCCGGCCTCCTCTGACCGGTCTGTCCTGGCCTCCTCTGACCGGTCTGTCCCGGCATTCTCTGATCGGTCTGTCCCAGTGCGCCCTCTGATCGGTCTGTCCCGTCCTCCCCTGACCGGCCTGTCCCGGCCTCCCTGACCGGTCTGTTCTGGCCTCCCCTGACCGGTCCGTCCCGGCCTCCCCTGACCGGTCCGTCCCGGCCTCCCCAGACCGGCCTGTCCCGGCCTCCCCAGACGGGCCTGTCCCGGCCTCCTCTGACGGTCTGTCCCGGCCTCCTCTGACCGGTCTGTCCTGGCCTCCTCTGACCGGTCTGTCCCGGCATTCTCTGATCGGTCTGTCCCAGTGCGCCCTCTGATCGGTCTGTCCCGTCCTCCCCTGACCGGCCTGTCCCGGCCTCCCCTGACCGGTCTGTTCTGGCCTCCCCTGACCGGTCCGTCCCGGCCTCCCCTGACCGGTCCGTCCCGGCCTCCCCTGACCGGTCCGTCCCGGCCTCCCCAGACCGGCCTGTCCCGGCCTCCCCAGACGGGCCTGTCCCGGCCTCCTCTGACGGTCTGTCCCGGCCTCCTCTGACGGTCTGTCCCGGTCTCTTATCGGTCTGTCCCAGTGTGCCCCCTGACAGGACTGCCCTAGTGTGTCCCCTGATCGGTCTGTCCTGGCCTCCTCTGACGGTCTGCCCCGGTCTCCTCTGATCGGTCTATCCCAGCGTGCCCCTGACTGAGCCACCCAGATGTGCCCCTGACCCGTCTGTCCCAATCTTCCCTAACCGCTCTCTTCCCTCCGTTACAGCCGGGGGCGCCCAGGAGCAGCGTCTACGACAGGCTCTGCGACGTCAGCAAGTACGGCGCCTCTCACCGGCAGCGCTTCGACGAGCACGGCAAGGGCCGCGGCGCCGCCGGCCGCAAGGACATCAGGAACGACACCGGCTACGTCACCGGCTACAAAAACCAGGACACCTACCGGCGCTGAAGGGTGACAGGCGCGGGACAGACTCCCCGGAGCGGCGGAGGCTCGTGATAACGCAGCGTGGTTGGCGGGAGGAAGGGCGGGCTGAGCCACCCCGAGGAGGAGCCGTGATTCTCGTGAGGTGACATACTGTGTGGAGCGTGATCTTTGAGGTCGCCGGTGTATCTCTCGTGCCCAGTGCAAATCCAGCCATCCACTTCTTGCGCGCTGGAATCTGGCGATGCTGTGCACACTGCGCCGCACTACTAGTGACGTGCGTTCGGCGGCGCAGTATCGCCGTCCGCCAACAGGGGGCGGCGCCGCGCCGAACGAGTCGTAGCGTGTCAAGCCGTCCACCGACGTGGGTCGGATATAAATTCGACGCTCCCTGGAGCTTTAAGCACTCTGTCAGCAGCGCTATCACCTGAGCCATTCTCTAATTGGATCGGCCTCGGGCACGCCACCAGCACTTTGACGCGGTCTTCACTGGACAGCTGAGCATTCGCGGGAAAGAAGTCCTAAACAAGACGCGGACTGAAACCTTAGAGATGGCAAGTGTGCGACAAGGGAATTTGTGGTGAAGCCAGCCGGAAAAGTTTTACTTTGAAGGAACTATGAGTGTCAAAGGAGATGACGGAAGATGACGAAGCGGGTGGCTGACGGCGCCACTCAGCGATCAGAATTCGATTTGGCGCGACATTGGAGGCCACTCGTGAGGAAATCTCCGGTGGTTTGTTCACTGGCGTCGTGAGGTGGAGTTGGCTGCGTTGGCTGCGTCAACACGATAGCCAACAGCGAGCGAAACTGACCTTCGCAGTGTAAGCGTAGCTTGTCGGTGATTACTTGCCGAGCTCAACGTTTCACCGGAAACCCATTCAACAAGAAAGGGCATCTGAAGAAAAACCGTACCGAAGCTAAATGTTTGCGCTGATTCACTATTCAAATATCGATCGAAAACTGTCGCTAAATCTAAATAAACAGATACAAGTAAGGGCCGGAAGGTTCTTACGAAAACTCGTAAAACAAGAGCATCGCAGTTTGGGGAGACAAACTGGCTTGGAGGGCGTGACAAGTACGTCGTCAGTGTGGATGGCCGGGGTGTGTTGTAGTGGTAGCTGCCTCCCTCAACAAAATAGGGGCGACAAAGGCCTAGCAATACAGGACTGAATATCTCTTTCAGGCCGAGCTCTGCCTCTGTCCCTAACAACAACAAACCTATCGCTTCCGGTTGATCAGCAAGGGAGTCCAATTTGCAGGATGGACTCTGTGGTCATCCCAGTCCATTCCACGAATTGGACGAGCTTTTTGCGGCCGCTGACAACAGGATGATCCTATCTGGCAGGTGATTTCTAATTTTAACAGGCACCGGTGCCACGTAAATGCCAACACTGTGAGTAGCCACGGGTCGAAGCCACGAATTCACGCGAGAGAGCAGCTGGAGGCCCCTGTAAGTTTGCGTGTGTGTAAGTGCATGTGTAAGTGCGGCTGAGAACCGGGGTTGGTGTTCCATGTCGGCCATAGCGGCATATGGCGTGAGGTCACGTGTACTGGACGGTCGAGATGAGGCGAGTGCAGAATGAACACGTGTTTGTAGATAGAAGCTTGCTGTTACGTGATCAATTCACTCACTTTTCTGCAGTGAAGAGGCGGCGGCGGCGGCCAAAGTTTTCACGATTAGCACAACTATTCGTCGTCAGGCCAGCAGTTTTACACGGTCTCAGTCAAGCCAGCATGTTTCATATCGAAAAACTTTTCGATATTGGTAGTGTCGCTGCCCTGGCTTACTGTAGACACGGTCCCGGTACTTGCATTCTGGCGTGAGTTATCATTTAGGGTGCCCGGGTACCCCAAATGGATCGTCGAAGCATTGTAAAAATGTGCTTAAAATTGTCATGTTTTTCTGCAATTTAATGTCTTTAGATTGATTTAATGCAGTTCAACAGGCCTGAAGGAAGGTCTTAAACACACCTCATATTGGCTATCAGTTTTAATATGATGGTTACTGATATTGTCACGAATTAGGTCAACACCATCGATCTTTAAAATCCACGGCCTTGCTTGGACCGGGTTTTACGCCGCCGTTTGAGTCAAAGTGTGGAGAACCGGCTCGCACCCGAGAGTTATCGGTTCCTCGTAGTCTCTCCCTGGCTAGAAACTGAATATTATGATAGACTCTTTGGTAACTATGCAGTGTGAGTAATAATAATTTTTGCGATTAATTTCCTTCTGTGAGTCAACACCAGGGGTCGGCAGCACTTGTACCCAGAGGCGGATCCAGGATTTTATTTGGGAGAGGCGGGCCATTGGAGGATCCAGGGATAACTTTTTGAGGGGCCAAACTAACTTTTTGGAGGTAAATCGAGAAAAACGTGAAACAGTATTTCCAACAACAAACAACGCCAAAATTTGGTCCTTGGGAGCAAAGGGTACTATTTTAGGATTTAGTGGGGGCCATGGCCTCTTTGGTTCCCCTTGGATCCGCCAGTGAGGGGGGCTAAGGGCTCAAGCCTTCCCGCCATTGCCTCGGAACAGCCTCCAGCTATGCATTTACTACAGGCACTCTGACATTTCGGGTGACTGGAGTCACCTAGCCCCCTCCTTCATCCGCCACTGCTTCCACCGCGCTCCGACTGGACGGGACTTCTGAAGGAAAGACACATGGCACTCCGATATCCTGAGTGTTTGAACGACGATATTGTACAAACACAGCATATACAACAAGGAGAGAAACCCCAAATATTCAGGATTATTAACCCTGAACCCGGCGTTGACTGAATAAAATGACTTCAACATAAGCTCTGCCCCCCACCGCCCAGTGTTCTGGACGCTCCTACGCCAATCCGAGATTGTATGACTCCTGAGGAGGCCTGACCAGACTCTCCTCAGATAGTGAAGGCTGCCGACCCCTACTATCTGATTCATGTTGCATGGTTTGAAAGTGTTTCGTGACTCGTTCTGTTTCGCTTGTCGTCGGAGCCGAAATATAGTGTGCGTTCTCCGACCACCCGCCCGAGGGCTTGGTGCCGTCCGTCGAATCTCTCTGTACTCGGGGTCTCACCAGAAATCGATGACACGTTCTGCGCCAGCGGTGTCCACGCCCCAGCCCGGGGACCCTCTCTCTGCCCCCCAAACTCTCTCCGCACACACCTCTCTCCAGTTTTGGAGGGCGTATCGATTTCCAGTGGGCGCGCCGACAGCGACGTACAGCGGCCATTTGTGGGACTAGCGTGCCCTGCACATGACAGTCCATTCTGAGACTTGTTCGAGCGAGTAGTACTCGTAAAGGGAGGGGCAATACGCTACGGCTACGTTGCCAAAGCAGGGCACTGGCGGACGCAGGGGGGGCATTCCGGCCATGGGCCCCCAAAGCGCTGGAGGGGGCCAAACTATCTTTTGGCCCCCAAACGCCGGAAATTTTTCGAAAAAGGTGTTAACACTAGGTCTGTAGAGCAAATAAATTTTCGCTCCCTTCCCCCCCCCGGAGAAAAATCATGTACCTGGAGAGGTAGCTTATACTAGGTCTGTCGAGCACTGAAAAAGGTGTTTACACTACGTCTGTAGAGCAAAAAAAAAATTTTTCGCTCCCAACCCCCACCCCCTCGGAGGAGAGGCAGACTTGGGTTTGCCCCCCCAAACTCGGGGCTGCGTCCGCCCCTGAAGCAGGGTACAATGCATTTTTGTTGAAGCTGCAAGCACCTAACAGATTAACACGCGCATTGACGGGGGGCGGGTACCCACCCCCCCTCGGGATTTTTTCGGAGACAGCAGAAAAACGGCGCGCGTAGCAGACTAAAATGGCGGGTCAAAGGCCCAAGATTTTAGGCACGGTATGGCCGCACAGATCTACAATCGTGAAAAAGAAAGGAAACAGAAAATATTTTTGTTCTAAAAAACCAATATTAAATGTCACCCTTCACTCAACAAGTTTTCATGAATTTGCACCTCCCCATATCAAGCCAGTGTGCGGCAAGAACCGATGAAAATCAGGGACCTATGAATCGAATGAATTTGTCAATAGTGGCTGCAGAGGACTGAAAAAGGGGCGCTTTTCATGTTATGTATATTTCACCGTGACCTAAATCATCTGAATCAAGACGAGTCTTATTCAAGACCCAGTCGAGCACTGACACACACTATTTGTATGCTGTACGTCCACAAATCTCAAATTACATCCAATAATAAATTTCCTTTACCAATGGTGACTCCAGAAATTGAGAATTGGTGGTTCGGTATTCAATTTGTTATAGGTTTCTGCCGATAACCTTAATTTCCTGGGCGCGTCTAATAATTGAAAACCCAAAGAACAGTCTCAGTTCTATAGTTTTGAAAATTAATAGACTTGTGTCATTCCACTTAGATTTGCCATAGGCGGCTTCAGAGCACGAAAAATAAGGATATCACACATATAAGGATCAGAGCACAAAAATAAGGATAATATATCCATTGGTGCCAAACTAGAAGTTTTTATGCTAATTTTAGTATTTTCTATTAATAATGTGGAAAATGAGTAGGAAAATGTTACCAATTGAATGGGTTTAGACAATTTTAATAGTCTTATCCTAACCTCCCGACAGATTTGGAGGTTTTTCCCAAAGTGCCCGACAGATTTAAGATTTTTGCAGCTCTGGCGCGTAGCGCCGCCGTACTTGGCATACCTTTTCCCTCATCATTTTTACAACTTCTGTAAAAATTTTAAGGTTAGGTCGTCTCAGGTCAGGTCACCAGTACAGGTCAGGTCACCAGTACAGGTCAGGTCACCAGTACAGGTCGTGACCCGACCTCAAAAAAAGTTCAAGATAGCATAAGTCGGAGCAGGGTGAACTTATCCGATTGAAACTCATTACATAATGGCCCCACCGAGTTCTCTAAGATATGTTCCGGTATTTTTGATATCAATGACCTAAGGTCAGGTACGAGCCATGACCTCTCCATTGGAAATACATGGGAAAAATGTTTTTTACGTAATAACTCAGTAACGGATGGCGATAGAGCATTTTTTAGCTGCATTAGACTCGCCTGGGCTTTGCAGTTCTAATGCTATGCATTTTATAAAATTTGACCCTGACCTGACCTCAGGCCAGGTCAAATCATTGGTTTTACCTAGCAAGGTCAACTTATGCATCATTCGATTCGGCTTGCTGCGAGAATTCATATACTTTAAGTCGTTTTGCTCTATCTCTACTTGTTCAGATGTAGTGGCCGAAAAACTTAATTTACGTGTTATCCCTATGACGGCATGTTTTGACCTCTCGTGACCTGACAAAAATGGCTCAAATGTTTTCGATGGAGAAGTGGATGGGCAGCCCAACGCCGTTTACCGTTTTTCGATACCTACCGTGGTTCTCGAGATCTTAGGGGGGTGGGTACCCGCCCCCCTCGTCAAAGCGAAGGTGGCTCCCAGACCCCCGTCAATGCGCGTGTTAAGCAACGCATCTCCTCATGAGGAGCAGTGCATATAAGAAAATATTCATTGTAATATGAGTAAGGAAATTGTTTGCCAAACCAAAAAGGTGACACCAGATGTGAGGTTCTGAAATCAGAACGCATTGGAGGAACATATTTTTGCATATTAGTTGTCCTTATTCTAAAATTATTTTTGTCAGAAAAACCTGCAGCAATTCAAACTTTCCATACTGTTTATCATCACCGGCCTCAAAGTTTATTTATGAATGCGTCACAGTGGTGCCATGTGTATAACACCCTATCAAAAATTGCCATCTTAGGACTAAGTCAACGCACCAGCAGGTAAGAAAAAAGTCTCATGGCTCTCGAACTGGTCTTAATCAATTATCACGGCCCCCTTATTGTTGACAACGTGGACCTAAAGCGGCTTATTAAAGTGCAGGCACAATCCCGTGGTTTTTATGGTTTAAATATTCGGAATAATATTCTGATATTCATTTATAATATGTAATTGTCATTATTGCTGCTATGCAGCTCTTTGCCAAGCTGCAAGCATTTCAACAATTGGAGTAGTTGGACCATTAATTTTGGCTAGAGACAGGAGGATAATGCACAAGGGATAATAGATTCACACCTACTAGCCGGGACAAAAATACTAAAGTGAGATCGTTCAAGCTCAGTAATTTTTTGGGCATAAGAGAATGCTGCTTTCAAAAATTGCACTTAAAATTGTCTTGTAATTTGACTTTATGCAGCGGTTTTTGATTTTATGAGGCCCTAACTTCAGCGTTTTTTACATTTGATGTGATAGTTTTAAAAAATAGTAAATAGGTACAATTGTAGCTATAATAAATTGTATTAATTGTTTTATTAATTAATTCATTATTTATTAATTGTTTAATTATCCAAATGTTTATTAATTGTATAAATTGTACAATTGTACAGGTTCTATTAATAGAACCTGCTATTCAAGGATTTTGAAGCCACTTATCCCTGGCTCTCCATTTCAGGCCTCGGCCTCTAATAATCTTGAGTCATTATTTTTAAATTCATCCTTATTGGGGCAGTCGCATACAAAGTAAATGGTCCTCCTACTTGTCTACACACCCATTCATGCTAGGGTTTTAGCAAATCACGACGCTCAACAGCCAATGCCTTCAGAAGACTCCCCTTATTTGTCTTTTGCTTAGTGAAACTGCGCTGCGGCCTCTGAGGATCTGACTCGGGGAGTTAGGCTGAAGGACTGAGGACCTAGGTCAGGGCGGAATGTCTATTTCTAGTGCTCCTTCAGCTAGTTTTCAAAACAAAATGACTTCATTTAAGCAGCAACGCTATACGCTCGGTACAATTCAAGAAAAAATGTACTTCAAGAATGACCAAACACCAAGGTAAAGCTGAAAGGTTTATTTCTAGTGTTCATTGTGGTCATTTTCTCATGGAAGAATAAAATCAACCATGAAAATATATCGACGCAAGCCAGAGTACACAATAGACACATTTACTCTATTGAACGAAAAATGCAGGACGGTACGACGAAACGCACCACACCTTTCCCAATAGCACCCAATGCGCACTGAGCAGACCAACCGAGTGGGTAGTTACTGCAAGGTCCGGGAATTTCGCATTCATTTTTAAATTTCTTCCACGTTTCGAAGGCGTAAATATTAAATAAATCCTCGATGACCTATACTACGACCAGACACACGTGTTACAGACCAGTGTGATACGTCTGTCTCGTAACGGAAAACACTTTTTGCCGCGTCATATTGCAATCCGCCAAGGACTTGGAACAACGCAAGAATATGCAGCAATAACCTGTAGGCAGCAAGAACTTTGCCGTCCCGTAAATAATTAAGCACGCATTTCATCGGAGTTTCGACGTTTTTTAATCAATTTATCTGGTTTAGACCTTTCGAAAGAGGTCTACTTGGTTTAGCCTTACCTGTTTACGCCTTTTAAAATAGTACACCAATTGTGAAAAGGTCAAAATAAGGGCTAATGTAGCCCAATTTTGTGACAGCTTAAAGCACGGTTTGGGGATTTAGCAGGCTCTAATACGCCTAAAAATTACTAGGCTGGAGCGACTATCGACAATTTTGCTTATTTTCTTCAGTTCGATACATTGAAAATAAGCAAGTAATTATGAGTACAGTTTTTATTCTTCGGATTCATCAGCGCAGCAACTGCCAATATCAAACAGCTATGCCGAGTCTGGGGAGTGGGATCTAGATGCGAGGACTTCGAGAATGTATTTAATTTTCCGTCGGTTGCGTTATCGTTTCAACACGCGCATTGACGGGGGTCTAAGCCACCTTCGCTTTGACGGGGAGTGGCGGGTACCCACCCGCCCCCTTAAGATCTCTATAGCCACGCGATAGCGAAAAAGGGTAAACGGTGATGGGTAGCCCATTCACTTCTTTATCGATAATATTTGAACCATTTTTTTCAGGTCACATCTAAGGTCACTAGATGTCAAGACATGCCGTCATAGGGATAACATGTAAATAATGGTTTTTGGTGAACAAGTAAGGATAGACCAAAACAATTCACACCATTGCAAGCCTCGCAGCAAGCCAAATCGAATTATATACAATATGACCTTGCTAGGTCAAATATCGGATTTGACCTGACCTGAGGTTAGGTCAAGGTCATATCAAATAAAATACCCATCTTTAGAACTGCAACGAAGATAAAAATATAATGCAGTTAAAATGAATGCTCTATTACCTTCCACTACTAAGTTATTCAGTTAAAACCGTTTTCCCATGTATTTCCAATGGAGAGGTCATGGCTGGTATCTGACCTTAGGCCATTGATATAAAAAATACCGGAACATATTTTAGAGAACTCGGTGGATCCATTATGTGATATGAGGTTTCACCAGAGAGGTTCATCCTGTTCTGTCTTATGCTGTCTTGAACTTTTTTTTAAGTCAGGTCACTTGACCTATACTGGTGACCTGACATGGGATGACCTAACCTTAAAATTTTGCAAAAAAGTTGTAAAAAATCAGGGAAAGGTATGCCCAGTACAGCGGCGCTACGCGCCGCCGTTTTTTGCTATCTAAAAAAAAGCAAGGGAGGCGGGTACCCGGCCCCCCGTCAATGCACCTGTTAAGGTGACTGCGGGCGAGTAAAGCTGACAGACTTGGCCCAATTTTATTAAGTACCGAGAAAACCTCTCTATGAAAAAATATTATAGCCCGACATTTTAATGTGGTAAAGCTGGCTTTTAGTCAAGACTTAGTCATGCATGATATATTTGCGGTGGCATACAGCAACATAAGAATAATACCACGATACGTTAGTTATAACCATACGGAGCTTGGCGTTCACAATGTAACATACGCGCTTCCTGGCTGGAGGGTTTATTCAAGTGTCTCTCTGGTTTCATCAAGAGGCCTTAAACATCGAAAGCATGTGACATGTCTGAAGCCGTCTTTACACTCCAAATAATAAACCTGTCTAACACAGTAAACTGCTATTCATCAATTGTTTCAAAGCGAAAAGACCTTCAAGATCATCACATCGACTTCAATCAGCCCTAAATCGGCCCTCGGCGCCAGTTGTAACTGCGACACAACAGAAACAGCGGCGTGCATATGACTCTATGCACATTCAATTTGGTGGCGGCAAGCTGCAGCCATCGCCCGGGCAGCACTCAATACTACGGCGCAGTGTCCAACGTGTTGAGGCGGTGACCAGAGTTACGGGTGGGGGTGGGGGTGGGGGTGGGGGTGGGGGTGGGCGCGGTCTGTGACGGTGACGCGGCCGGTGCTGCTCCGGAGGCGGGCAACAAGTGGAACGGATGGGTAGCGGCGTGACTGCCACTACTGGAGAGCTCTGTTCCGAGCAGCACCGTGCGAACTGCGCTGTTTGTCCCAGCTCGACACTGCACTGACACGCCCACGAATGGGCTGTGAATGACGGGCTAGTGACGACCGTAGGGTACCGCTGGTTCTTTTAGAATGTTTTATTTGCCGTTCGCTTTACCGGAGTCAATGTAATATTGCTTACACACAATGCATAATGTAAATATTGCTTTAACATGCACAGTGAAGAGTGGTTTGGCGTCAACGTGCAGTGGAGGGGGTCCTTAAGTACCCCAACTGAGATCTCACAAAGAAAGAGGATGAGAAAAATGTCTGTTGGGGGAGGGTGGGGCGATAGTTATATACATTATGGCTAAATTTCATTGACCTGGGTCAATATCTTCAAGATCAAACGAGGTCATAAAGGTCGAATATGGGCCATGCTGGCGACATATTGGGAAATGCCGTGATTATGCGGAAAAGCCGGGATTACACCAAAAGCGGACTAAGGTTATGGAAGGAAGGTCGCACATAATGTTCTCTGAAATTATGAGGTCAAGGTCATTCGATTCGCTGACCTATGGCGTAACAAAATGACATCTTTCCAACAATGTGCAATATAACTGGCAATATTCATAGTAGTCTTTGGGCGGGAAGTGATGCATTGGCCTAAAAAGACCTTTGACTTTGACATTGAAACTGAGAAGCCTTGACTGTGAAGTTAGAGCATAAAATACGTCATACTGAATAATGCCATCTGACCGGAATACTGCGGTCAGTGACCTTGACCTGGACCTTGACCTTCATGTGAGAGACTTTGGGATATAACCAGATTATAATACGTTATCATCGGGATATTAAGAGGTTATTACTCGGTTCACAGTGCAGGCGAACTGGTGCGGCCGCGCAATTACGACGGTCTCAGAATATAGGTCTGACTTCGAAAGCCTTTAAGTAAAACATTATTGACCAATTTCCAAAATTCCTTTACCAATCAACGCGCTGATAAATTGTCTCCAATTTAGCTCAGTAATTTTTTTCCAGCTACTCCGGAAAAATAGGTACTTTAGGACCCCCTCCACTGCATATTTTCCGCCACGAAAACTAATAGTAATTACCTTCTTCAATAATGTGTATCATTGGGTGGTGATCAAGGCAAACGTTGGTGTATAGTATTAGTCTAAAGTGAGCTTAGACAGCTTCCAAATACAATTCGGAGCTGCTATTTTCTAAAGATAAATACATATTTTAAACGGCTGCTGATGTACGGAGCAGGGTATAAAAACTCCAGCCTCAGGTTTTGAGGGTGCCAAAAAAGAGGATAAAGCAGCGGCGATAGTGATGCCGACCTCGGTCAGCTTCAAAG
The DNA here is from genome assembly GCA_034440635.1 of Lepas anatifera. Taxonomy (NCBI): domain Eukaryota; kingdom Metazoa; phylum Arthropoda; class Thecostraca; family Lepadidae; genus Lepas; species Lepas anatifera. The sequence goes on along the minus strand of JAOTON010001855.1, from coordinate 889,580 downwards.
GCGAACTCCAAGACATATCAAAAACTGCAGCACTAGTAGAATTTTCTGAGCAGTATCAAACTGCCATGTTGTGAGGTCACCATGGAATAGGTCTCTATTGAATAGAGATAAGCATGGGACGAAATTCCGACATCCACCCCACGCCGTCCCGGAGAATTATCCACAAACTGATTCCGTTTTGTTCCGTTTATTCCTGTGACGTTGAATAATCGACCCGTTCCAACTGAGACCTGGGGAATACCCCATCTCGTCCACATTTTTTCAGTCAATTTCTTATATCATGCAGACCTTTGCTATGGATTCATTTTAAAATGCCCACTGTCCCATCAATATGAGTCAGATTTAATTGAAATCGGCGCTTGACCCTTTTTGAGATTAAGAAAACCATTTGGACTCTAATAGCACCGATAAATCCTCTGAGTTTATTTAAATAGGTATTTTGCGATATTTTGCTCAAAGCTTCGCCCCGAATAAAGACGGATGTCTCATCCTGACTTTTAAGAGCTTGTCATTTGACAAGAATCGATCGATACGATTCACAGTTCCATTCGAATTACAATCGAATTCCAACTCGTGCTCTCAAGTAGCGGCCCCCATTGCGTGTCCCGAAAAGCCACGTGAAGCCCGCAATTTCCGCCTGCGGCAAGTCATTGAGGTTACACTGGTGACATGAGGTCAATGACCCCGTGCCCACGCAACCGCCGACTGTGCAGCGGCGGCTCCAGCCTGCAGTCACAGGGGGTGTCTCCACACCGGCACTGAACCATTTCCACGCACGGGGGGGGTGAGGAGAGCATCTCCGCCAATCACACGGCCACTTCACCTCTCGTTAGGGGGCGGATGAGGGGTGTGTCTGTGCTTGGTGATCTCCCTGTCACACCCGGGTGATAGGTGGTTAATATACACCGACACCGGCGGGCCCCCGCACTGCGCCGGCCCCACAGCCGCGCCGTTGCGAATGAATAACGCATGGGCCGGCGTCGTCCGCAGCTGACCCACTGGTGGGGCGGCGGTCAGCGGTGACGCCGTGTTTACGTATCGTCGCACGCGACGCCTGCCCCCCCTCCTCCCACCCCGGCAGGAGTGTACGGGAGCGAGCTGTTGCATTTATACCAGCGCTTTGAACCAGGTCATACAGAATACCCAGTGAACTAGTACGCGTTCTCCGCAAATCCGGTAGTCCTCACGGATCACTACATACAATCGTTTTGGGAACTTGTGACACGCACATCATCATCTGACCCAGCGCCCTCTACGCACCGTCTCGGGTCGATAGCGCTGCTGCAGGACACTGGCCGATTAGCACGACGTCCACTGCTGCCCGTCACGAAGGAGGACTTACAACGATACGGAAACAGAGGTCAACAAGGGGACACGAATGAAGCCGAGACTGGGGCTGGAGGCAGCAGGCGGAGTGTACAGGCTCAGATTAAGCACAAGACGGAATCGAAGGACTGACGGGTAGCAGCTGAGGGAGACGGACTGAGGTGGGTCTAACCCGACACAGACTGGGGAGGGGCTGGACTGAGGTGGGTCTAACCCGACACAGACTAGGGAGGGGCTGGACTGAGGTGGGTCTAACCCGACACAGACTGGGGAGGGGCTGGACTGAGGTGGGTCTAACCCGACACAGACTGGGGAGGGGCTGGACTGAGGTGGGTCCAACCCGACACAGACTGGGGAGGGGCTGGACTGAGGTGGGTCCAACCCGACACAGACTGGGGAGGGGCTGGACTGAGGTGGGTCTAACCCCACACAGACTGGGGAGGGGCTGGACTGAGGTGGGTCCAACCCGACACAGACTGGGGAGGGGCTGGACTGAGGTGGGTCTAACCCGACACAGACTGGGGAGGGGCTGGACTGAGGTGGGTCTAACCCGACACAGGCTGGGGAGGGGCTGGACTGAGGTGGGTCTAACCCGACACAGACTGGGGAGGGGCTGGACTGAGGTGGTTCTTACCCGACACAGACTGGGGAGGGGCTGACAGAGGTGGGTCTAACCCGACACAGACTGGGGAGGGGCTGGACTGAGGTGGGTCTAACCCAACAAAGACTGGGGAGGGACGGGGCCCTGGTGGTTCCTTCCAGGCACAGCCTGGGGAGGGAGGGGAGCTAGGAGAGGGGCTGGGTTGAGGAGGTTCTGACCCGGCACAGGCTGGGGACTCTCTTTGCACCTGACCAGTTCCTCAATAACATGACTCCGAGCCGATTATAATCAGTCATGTTAATTTGAGCAGCTGTAATATAAACTTTCGGAGGTTATATTTCAGGTCATTTTAGCAAAAACATATTTCAATACAGGTCAAGACAAATAGTTATAAAGTCAATTCGAAGCCCACTCGTGGCAGGTTCGCTATTCTCCATGGATGATGGATTATAACAAAGTTTCTAGATAAGTCCAATGAAACTCCGACTCCTCTGAAAATTCAGAGGGTGAGACGGTACGATGCTGGCTGTTTTGGGGTCAGGTCTATAATGAGGTGTGCTGGGGACCTGACCAGCCAGTTGGTCCATCGCTGGGCTGCATCCCTACGATGGACTGGGGTGGGGTGGGAGTTGGGGAGAGAGACTGTGGAACAGACTGGGACTGCTAAATACGGCTAGTAGGGTGGTGAGCTAAAATGGACTTGGTTGGAGACCGGACTGCGTACCCAGCTGTCAGACGAGAATGGACTGGGTACGCCCACTGTCAGGCGGGGATGGAATGGGTACGCAAGCTGTCACACGGGGATGGACTGGGTACGCTTGCTGTCAGGCGGGGATGGACTGGGTACGCACGCTGTCAGGCGGGGATGGACTGGGTATGCACGCTGTCACACGGGAATGGACTGGGTACGCTCGCTGTCAGGCGGGATGGACTGGATGCGCTCGCTGTCACACGGGGATGGACTGGGTACGCTCGCTGTCAGGCGGGATGGACTGGGTACGCTCGCTGTCAGGCGGGGATGGACTGGGTACGCTCGCTGTCAGGCGGGGATGGACTGGGTACGCTCGCTGTCAGGCGGGGATGGACTGGGTACGCTCGCTGTCAGGCGGGATGGACTGGGTACGCTCGCTGTCAGGCGGGGATGGACTGGGTACGCTCGCTGTCAGGCGGGGATGGACTGGATACGCTCGCTGTCACACGGGGATGGACTGGGTACGCTCGCTGTCAGGCGGGGATGGACTGGGTACGCTCGCTGTCAGGCGGGGATGGACTGGGTACGCTCGCTGTCAGGCGGGGATGGACTGGGTACGCTCGCTGTCAGGCGGGGATGGACTGGGTACGCTCGCTGTCAGGCGGGGATGGACTGGGTACGCCCGCTGTCACACGGGAATGGACTGGGGTGAGTCCGGACTGGGGGAGGGGGGTGCTGCCGGACAGGCATGGCTCGTGAGGACCGTCAGGCAGCTGACAGCGTCGACAGTATCTGGACAGCCGTTAATATTGCAGGTGACTGATCACGGCCATCGGGTAAGTTCTTTCCGCCGGGGGCCATCGACCCGCCCGCGTCGGCCGTTCTTAATGAAATGGATCAGCTCCTGGATCGGTCGGCCAGCCCGACCCACGGAGACCAAACCTCTGCCGACTGCGCATGGCTATAGCATGTGTTGCAGTATTGAGAAGTTGATTTCATCGTAAATAAATGCTGCTTATTAGATTTAAGGACGAGGACAGCTGCGTTAATAATGACAACGCCGCGGCCCGGTCGGGTTAACGCTTTCGAAAAGGCTGAAGCGTATTGGACATGACGTGAAGGCATGTGAATCTATCATGGTGGGCGCTTGATGATTTTACCCCGACTTCAGGGATGTTGGCTAAGTGGATAGCTTCAAAGTTTCCTAAGCTACAGGCTCTGGTTTCAAGTCCCGGCGGAGCGTCTGAATAAGTTGATCTGATCCCCCAAATCCCTCCCAATGGGATGAGAGATGGCGACGCCGTATGACCCTGGCAGTTGGAGCGGCGCTAAACCCTTACAATTATTATTACCCCGTCTTCGATAGTGATAACCGAGAACAAAATCGAAGGCTTCGATAATGCAATTACGACAAAGATTATGTTTTAACGTATTTAATAGATGCCACAAAATAAGTTGTATTATAACAAATTTAGGTAATACATTGCTATTAGCACCCACCCAGGTGGGCCTCTGAGCCACCTTCGCCCTGGTAGGGGTGTTCAAACACCGCCCCTTGAACTCGACTCCTATGAGGGATGGCAAAAGAAAAAAAAGTGAAAGCTGTTGGATAGCGTATACAAAATTCAGTAAGAAACTTCATCGGTCACTTTTTGGCTCAGATTAATATTGGGGTCATGACAGGTCAAAGAAGGTGGAATGTTAGAGAAGAGTTTCCGGGCTCCAGCGTCTGGCGGAGTGGAGTTAAAAATCATTTTTAGGCACCATTCGCTTCCTCTCATTGCGTCGAATCGAATGATGAATAATATGATTATACTAGGCCAAAACATAACAATGACCTGATCTAAGGTCAGGTCAAGGTCACTATCCAACCTAGCATGGTCGACATGCATATCAATCGGCTCCAATAGTAATCCAAACGTAATGGTATAAAAAAGCTTTATCATAATTTCCTGCAAAGCTATTGACTCAAGTCTGAAACCTGCTTAAGTAGACCCCAGATGACCTCTCAAAGGTCACATGTAAAAAATTGCAGCATTAACATGGAAAAGGGGCCCAGAATACTACGATTTAGGAAATATGAATGAGTTCGCAGTTGTTTCTACACAAATACAGCCCAATTCCTGCTTTCCCATGCATTTCCAATGGAGAGGACAAGATCAGTACCTGACCCTAGGTCATCGATATAAAATCCTGGAATTCATTTTGTAGTACTCGGTGGGCCCATTATGTGGCATAAGTTTCAATCCGATAGATTTACCCCTTTCGTTACTTATGCCACATTAGATATTTTTGTAGCTGTTCTCACGGGACCTGCACTGGTGACCTGGACCTGAGACGACACAACCTTAACACGCGCATTGACGGGGGAAGGTACCCGTCCCCCTCGGGTTTTTCGAAGATAGCATAAAACGATGGCGCGTGCGGCTGTACTTGGCATACCTTTTCTCTCATCATTTTTACAACTTTTGTCACAATTTCAAGGTTAGGTCATTTCGGGTCAAGTCACCAGTACAGGTAAAGTGACCTGACCTCAAAAAAAGTTTAAGATAACATAAGTTGGAACAGGGTGAACTTATCCGATGGAAACTCATATCACATAATGGCCCCACCAAGTTCTCTAAAATGTGTTCCGGTATTTTTTATGTCGATGACCTAAGGTCAGGTACGAGCCATGACCTCTCCATTGGAAATACATGGGAAGAACAATTTTAACTGAAGAACAAAGTAACGGATGGTGATAGATCGTTTATTTTAACTGCATTAGATCGATCAGCCAAAAACGGAGACTTTAATAACATGTTTTCTACTACTATCGCAGACTGGGAAAACACTACCGTCGATAGCGAATTTAATAATCCATATCGATAGATTTTGGCGATGTAACAAGCACTGGAAGTGATGACATCTACACCTATTGGTCCACATGAGCCTAGAGGTATATTCTTAGACAATCTGTCGATTGCATGGGCCACACGTAGTAACTGTCCCATGGGTCTCATTAATAGCGTGCAAATGGAGACAAAATACAGCGTTAGCAACTTCCATAACATTGATGGTGAAAGCGATACATGGCCAAGCAAAGCCCAACGCTGAGTTGAGGGCGGCAGTGGTGTCAGTCCCGCAAATATATTCTACAATCGTTATTTTTGGAGTCTTTGTTGATACTTGAGTGCTCTAGAAAATTGCTAACAAGCTTCGCCGACTGGAAAAGACTAGCAACATTCAGCCCATAAACACTGACCACTTAATAAAATAATCTTCAAAGGCAAACAGTACTGAGCTGTGTGAAACGACGTAGGCGGACCCGTTTTAAAAAGGAACACAACGCCTGGCAACCGCGTTGCCATGGGTACAGCCAATGTTTGGCCAACACACACAAAGTTGAACCGTAGTGCATGCATGTCAGTGCTGCAAAACGGTCACTCTGATTCTCAAAACGGCGTCACCCCAAACACAGCGCACCCCATTGGGGTGGCGCGGCCAGCCTGCCGGAGTCCATCGCCGTTCTTAATTACACGCTGGACGGTAATTAGCCCCCTCCCTCCCCCGGTGAGGCCCACGCGACAGCCGCCGCGGCCAACTCGGAGCCAGAATACCGCTGTCGCTTAATGGGGTCAATATGCCTCAGGCAATAGTGGCACGGAACAGAGCACAGTACAGGTCATACATACACGGTTCAGGCCCGTATGACAAGCTGAGATAAGTGAGGATGACGAATGGTCAGACCACGCTGAATGATATGCCTTCGGACCAGAGCTCTTCTTATTCCGGTGAAAATTAGCCTAGTTGGAGCCATGGGCGGAACCACGGCATGGGAAACGGAGAGCGCTTTCTCCTACCGACTCTCACCCCTCAAAGGTCGATGCCGCCCCCTGAAATGTCGCTTCCCATCAACCCCACACCCTCCCAAGATACCAGTATCAGCGCCCCCGCGATGGCGCTGACCTGATTAGTTTTGCAACCCAAAAGTAGTGCCCCCGCGACAATGTGCCCCCCTCCCCCCACCCCCGATCAAAAATGCTGGATCTGCCCGTGGTTCGACCAGCTTCAGTGAGATAGTAACCTAAAAATCTATACAGCTATTTGTGCCCTGGAAAAGAAGATTCAGAGGCTTTCTTAGCACTGTTTGGGGCTGCTCGAATCAATTTCTTTGCATCTACTCCTAAAAACACTTAACAATTTTATGACCTGCACGTAATTTTGTCCATTTTTACAACTTTTTACAGAAAAATAATCAATAGTGAAAACTCTGCTTCAAACCAATAGTTAGTCTACAGGAAAATTCAGTCATTCACTTCTAGTGCAGATATGTCGCGCCGCTCTGACGCTTTCAGTCGCCAGTGTGACATGGGACAAGCTCATCAATGGTGAGGCATCGCTGACGTTGGTCTACCTCACGGTCAGGTATCACCAACGTTGAACAGCGTTATTATCAGGCACTGCTGACGTCGGACTGCGTTATTGACAGGCATCCCTAACGTCGGGCTGTATTATTGTCGGGCACCACCAACGCGGGGCCGCCTCACGAACACTGTTAGACATCATTAATGTGGCAATGTCTCACTGACAAGGTCCGAGCTGGGCGTGAGTGAGACGTGTTACCCACGTGCGTCCCCCTCACAACAAAAACTGGAAGTGCTCAAACCATCCCGCACTGTTTTCGCAGCTGACTTACAGCCCATTCAGAGTCAAATTACTAGAATGTCTATGACCATAATTTGCACGCAGCATCAGTGGCAATAGAAGATAGAACCCCAATCATTATGCCTGGCATCGGTTAGCTGAATTTACAACAAAGCCACGGCAAGAAGACCACCATTCTTCCCGGTCCAGACTAACACTCCACTGTCCAGCCAGCGCCATGCTCAGACAAGCTGACGCCCGACACTGTAAATGATATCTTTACCGAGCTGCGACAGACGTCTGCTCTCTCAACAAAAAACGTCTCACTTACACAGCAGATCGTTGATGGGGCTTCCTGCCGGGGTCTGGGTGGGTTTGACCGCCCATCCGTCCCGTCCGGTCGGTGGTGCCGGTGTCGACCGCCTAATCCAGCATGGCCATGACGGGCGGCGCGGCGAATCGACGGGAACTGCGCTGCCATCTGTCGCCCCGACGGACGGACCGGTCCCGACCTCACACGGCCACACGCGCGACCGAACCCGGCCTCACACGACCACAAGCACGGACCGAACCCAGCCTGTCACGACCACACGCGCGAGAACGCGTGACACACGCGCGGATAACCGCCTGTCCGACCACACGCGCGACCAACACGGTCTGTCAACAACGCGCGGACCGAACCCGGCCTGTCACGACCACACACGCGGACGGATCCAAAGCTCACATAGCCAACATGCTGACCTGTCTCGACCTTACACCCCCCTTTTTCTCGTAGAACAACTAGATCACAACACTTTGTGAAAATGAGTACAAGTGCGATTCTTACAAATAATTTCGGCACTGGAACAGCCTGTGGTTTTTAGGCGCGGAAGGAACTAGCATTTTACTCGAATGTTATTTACACAGATTGACAGCGAAGGCCTTCCAGGCGCGCATCGAAAGAGTAGCCGCAGGGACGTTGAGAGTAATATGGAAGAGCTATGCATAAACCGAGGGGATGGCCACCTCCATAAACATACAACTAAATGACCGGAGCAATTTGGCAGATAGAAAAAATGGTTTTAGGGCGGTTTCAACGGAACAAATAGCTACCAATGCCTAAGTCACGATTTATTGAACCAGTACGTCTGCGTCAGTACATGAACTTTCTCCCTAACGCCTAAAGCCTGCGATCTCGTCCCCAAACTTGATAAACAGTGCATCGGTGAAAGCATCTCGTTCGTTATCGATCGTGACGCTATGTGATTCCATCAATCACAAAAACACGTGCAATTCATTTCCTGGGTCTCACATTTTCACAAGCAAACATTGATACAATGGCCAGTCACCGCCCGCAGCGACCCGCAAGCTGCTCACCACGGTGGAACCATCGCCATCACAGCTGCAAGGTCAGCGCCGTCACACGGAAACTAACGTGGTATGCAATTGGGGAGGAAACGTGACATCCCCTCCTGGAATGATTCATGCATTTGACTATCACTACAGAGAAACATTAAATATGAAGAAAGAGGACGCAGCAGCAGGGACTTCAGACTGGTACCTGAGTTTTCTACGTGGCCTTTGTGGAGAAAGTACAACATGAGCACTGGCGGATCCAAGGTGAGGGGAAAGGAGCCGTGGCCCCCTCCAAAGCCTAACAGAGTACCTTTTGCCCCTCAAAAGGACCACATTTTAGCGTTTTTCTTAAAAAAGTACTGTTCTCGCAGTTTTTCTCACTTTAGCCCCCACCCCCAAAACGTTGGTCTGGCCCCATCCAAAAGCTGCTCCTGGATCCGCCACTGAACGCGAATGACGTACATTTCAGGTGGACCGGCCATTTTCCGTTGACACCAGCGTCTGGCAGTGCGTGTCTCTATCACAGTGTGCAGTGACAAAGTTGATCCTCGTACATTGTGTTCTGGTGAGAGCGCATCACTTGTGTCCACCAGAGGAGCTGGAGTCGCGCTCGGGCACGTTCTGCAGCTGTTCCTTCAGCTTCTGGTTCTCAGCAGTTGCTGCCCGCGACAGCGTGCTCATCTCCTGACTGACGCGCCTGCAAACGACAGCGTGCTCATCTCCTGACTGACGCGCCTGCAAACGACAGCGCGGTCATCTCCTACTGACGCGCCTGCAAAGACAGCGCGGTCATCTCCGACTGACGCGCCTGCAAACGACAGCGCGGTCATCTCCGACTGACGCCCTGCAAACGACAGCGCGGTCATCTCCTGACTGACGCGCCTGCAAACGACAGTGCGGTTATCTCCGGCTGACGCGCCGCAAAGACACGCGGTCATCTCGACGACGCGCCTGCAAACGACAGCGTGCTCATCTCCTGACTGACACGCCTGCAAACGACAGCGCTCGTTTGTTCAACTTCACCTGACATACGCACCCGAATAGGGAGAGGGATGGCGGGGGGAGGGTTCAGAGAAGGTCTGGGTCCCTCATTTTTCATTACAATTTTTATTTTTTTACCAAATCAGGAAAAACGGGAAATGTCTTATTCGGCAAGAGCGGAATATGAGAGCAGAAGTTTTCACTGCGGTTCGAACGATATGACACTATATCCTATGATGACCTTGACCTAACCTTAAGTCAAGTCAGGTCAGACAAAGTGACCTGACAAAATAATAACATACACAATTGGATCAGACTTGAGGAGAAGACTACAGCGGTGCTTATAAGTTTTCTATAGCTCTGCACTGTCAGCCGTTATGACACAAAACTTATGATTCTATTGTATTCCTATGAGAAAGCCAAAAAATAAGAAAACAGTTTTGGTAGATATCGAGATGGTCTATCTTACACCACTTTCCGCTTTTCTCTTCCTAGTATGATTGCCAAGATCGTAGGGGCAATGGTAGCCACCCACCCTACCGGCGAAGAGTGGGCAGACGGCGTAGTTAAAAACCAGGAAAATAAATATTCAACACACGCAAGTGCCCGGTCGCACCAAAAAAGATCACCAGATCTATTAGTCGACAAGTGAAAAGGCGGATCAGGATTGCCCGGGGGCACTGGGGGGGCCATAGTCAGGGGCGCCCACCAAAACCATCAGGCGCCAAATCCGTCGTGGCGCACTTCGTATCCGGGGGGAAGCGACATTTCAGGGGGCGCCATCGACCTTTCAGGGGGCGCCGAGGGTCGATCGGGGGGCACGTGCCCCCTTGCCCCCCTGGAGCCGCCTATGGTGAGAACGGCATTAATCGTACGTGAACAGCCGTTTTGAAACTGCTCCGTTCTTACAAATAGGTTGATATAATCCGTAAAGACAGGTCTGGTCACGTAACACAATTATAAGTATTCCAAATTTTGACTTTAAAAATCTCGGTGTAGCTATTCAGTAAGCTATGCGGGTAATATGTCCAGTTTTCTCTATCACCGATCATTACAGAACCATTCCTTCTCGGTGCAGACCATGGGTTTTCGTTTACACAGATAACCAACCACATGGAGAAAGGCTGGTAAATTGGCAATCAGTAGGCGAGGGGGCAAGCAAAATAGGGGCAAAACACGGATGAGAAGGGCAACTGGGTCAGATAGATCGGCCAGGGTTGTAGACATGTCCCTTTAGTTCTGTCATAACAGTGAATTGTCTTTTACATAATCTAGTTCCCCAAAACAAGAGGACATGCGCGTCGAAATCGGCGGGGCGGAGACGCGACCCCAAATTGCTGAACCAAGGGGAAGTCGCCAATTTATTGATTTGGACCTATTACTTTTCCCATTTAAACCTCTTAACATTAAAGGGGGCCCTCAAATGTACGAGTTCTGCCAGTAGTGAGCTACCTTGGTAACGCTCTTAAAATCCGGTAATTCGTATGGAGCTTTGCCTCCCCTTCTGATCATCATCAGGTCTTCGTCGGTCTTCTCCAGGAAACATTCTGCGGGAATCCCCCACATTGACACCCGAACAACGGTTGGTGTTGGTCCCAGACTTGATTATGACAACAATCGTCGGACAACTTTCAAACATAGCTGGGCAGGTCAGCCAAATAAATGGTACAGTGCTCATCTGAGCGGATTGTATGTTTCCTCATGCTTTGAGCGAGATGCTCTCCTTAGCACCATCTTTCGGCGCGGAGGAACTCAGAAAAGCATACAGTCTCGTGCGTGCATACGTCAGGAATTCCGGGAATATTGCAGAGGGCAGCACATAGAGCTGAAAGGTGACGCTCGTTCCCCGCTTGGTAAGAAGTATTATGAGAACAGTATCAGTCACCCGATATGCGTTTTACACCCAGAGGTATTAATTCAAATATCTTTGGGTTGCCCAGGCACCTCCAATGAAATGTAGGTGCATTTATGAAACATTTATGCAGATTTTCGTGTTTTTCATTAAATGAATTTGAAATCGACTTACACAGTTCTACGGGCCTGTGAGAATGCTAAAACACGCTTGCCCGGTACACTCTGTTCCCTTTCGATGATGAAGTGATCGCCCCAAGTCTCAGAGCACTTCTACACAACTGATCTGTGCGTTTTTTCGGTCACATTTCATTCATGCTGACGTGCCAACAGGGGCGCCGTCACATATTTTTTTCCTGGGGAAGGGGGATGGGCGCGTCTCGAACTGCATTTGAACGGGAGACAGGATGGAAAGCAAAGCCCGGATATGCTGGATGCCTCTGAAGACGAGACAACGCACTTCACCAACACTAGAAATGAGGACGTTGCGTAGGTCTGCGCAAGTAACTGGACGAAAATGCCAAAAGAACTACAGCGAGTCCCGATTTTCTTTCGTGGGGATGGATCTGCCTCCCCTGGTTCACCAGTGAGAAGTCGCGTCACCCCGCTTTTGACGCCTCTGCATGGGCAATCCTCATTACAATTGGTATTACTGTGTCACACCAGAAACCTATAAAATGTATTTCGCTTAGGGAAGCTAAGAAATACACTTTTTACCCCACTTTTTATATCTGAGAGCTGGAGGGGATTCCTCTCGCGGGCTTCACATTCACCTTCGCAAACACATTTGCCCACTTTCAAAGGTTAACCCTATAGCAGCAGCAGCACAGCTGCATATTTGTAACTACCACAGCATTGGATCGATTAGTATGCAACTACCGACACAGACATTTCTAACGTTACTCCCATCTCTGTAAAAGTCTTCTGGTTCGCCCAAAGAATGGAAGAGAAGTAAGAAGATAAGTTATCTGGAATAATTTAGCGATACGTATGGGGGAATATCTTTGTTCAACCGGAGGCTTTATGATATGAACGTTATATTGATAGATGAAAAAATGACTTTTTGGATCAAAACGGAAATTACACGAGCTTAGAACAATTCAAAATATGCTATCCCAGAGCAAGAATAGACCATTTGACTTGTAGTGCATGAAAGCTAGCAATTCCACGTGAGTGGAAACGGTTGCTCGCGGACACAGCAGCACTAAGCGTTGGTGAACGGGAATTATGCACTATAATCAGCATAGAAGGAAAAGACACAAATATCAAACACACAAAGCCAAAAGTATTCGCTGCTCAATGGTTGAATGTTACAACTCCAAATGCTCAAACCAAATGGGAATGTGAAGGCATTGAATTCGAAGAAAATTGACGCAAAGTGTTTGCTATGCCATTTCAAATAACCAAATCTACTAAGCTTCAGAGTCTTCAATTTGGAGTAACACACATATTTTTTCCTACAAGACGTCACTTATGTATCAGAAATATTGTGAATGGCCCATTTTGTAGCAATTGTGGCGAAGTTGAAGCGATGCAGCACCTTTTCCTTGCATGTAATGATATTAAAAAGTTTTGGGATAACTTAACAAGAAAATTAAATGAAAGGCTCCCAGTGCAAAAACATATTGTTCCTAATGTTAAAAACGTAATTTTTGGTTCACTTACAACGTTAGACATCGTTAACTTTATCGTATTATGCGGTAAGCAGTATATCGCTAATCAACATTTCCGTGATGCTGAGCTCAGAGTCGATACGTTTATAAAACTAGTCACTAAAAACTTTAAAATGGAAGAATTTAACGCAGTTAGAACTGGTAAAATCCTCACATTTAGGCGGAGATGGGCTCCTTTTGTTGATGAACACGGAGAACTTGGACTCTAAAGATTTGATATGATGTAATGATATGGTTCATAATATAACGATATGCTGCACCGACCAACTGCGGGCCGATCAATGTGCTATTACAATCGCGGATATGAACATGGATGAGAATGCCAGGGCTAGAGAGGGATTACTCTCGGTCGCATTGTGCTGCCTAAAAGTTTTTTTCGGGACCAATCTACGGTACCGTGAGGCATCCATGTATCAGTACTGAGGAGTGGAATGTTTTTTAGTTTTGTGCTCTCGGGTATCATTGCAGATGGCTCTGGTGTCTTGCGTTCGGCCAGAGGGCAGTGGAACAAGGACTGCCGATGACACGGTATTGTGATACTGTTGTGATACTTTTGTTCCTTTTTTGATGAAATATACTGATAAACGTGAAAAAAGTCTTCTGGTTCGCCACAGCACGCCACCCCCACCCCGTCCCCCCCACATACATGTTTTCTGTGCCGTCCACCCCCCACACATACCTGCTCTCTGTGCCCCTCCCCCGACACACACACGCACGTATCTCAGCAGTGTTCTCAGCCGTCCCCGTCACATATGCATGTATGTATGCACCTATTCTCAGCTGTCCCCCCCCCCATATACCTGTTCTCAGCGCGCAGGTGGTCGGCCTCCAGCTGCTGGTCGTTGAGCCGAGAGCGCAGGTAGGCCAGCTGCCGTTCGTACTCGGCCAGGCGGCTCTCGTGCGAGCGCGTCTGGTCGCCCATCTCGAACCGCATCTGCTCCAGCTGCTGCTGCGACTCGTCGCGAACCGCCTGCCGCGCGCGGAGCGGACGCGAGGGTGAACAGGGGCAGGAGGTCTTACCACATACCCAGCGCAGAGGGACATGTACTCAGCCCGTCCCAAAACGACCAGCTTTCTTTAAAGGTCAATTGTGACCAGTTCACCCATCGGTCACAGGTAGGGCAGCCCCGAGCACAGCTGACCTTGACTTTGTCCTTGAGCCGCAGGCTGTGGGCGCGCTCCTCGCTGATCTTCTCCAGCAGTCGGTCCCCGTCGGTCATTTGAGTGGTGCTGAGCCGCGCCATCTGACTGCGCTCGGCCATCAGCTGATCGGTGGCCGACAGCACCTGTCGGGCAGGAGGCTCAGACCGGCAGGGAACCAGGACAGATAACACGGACCGACAGGGGACCAGGACAGCTCACACGGACCGACAGGCGACCGGGAGAGCTAACACGGACCGACAGGCGACCGGGACAGATGACACGGACCGACAGGCGACCGGGACAGATAACACGGACCGACAGGCGACCGGGACAGATAACACGGACCGACAGGCGACCGGGACAGCTCACACGGACCGACAGGCGACCGGGAGAGATAACACGGACCGACAGGCGACCGGGAGAGATAACACGGACCGACAGGGAACCAGGACAGATAACACGGCTCGACAGGCGACCGGGAGAGATAACACGGACCGACAGGGAACCGGGACCGATAACACGGACCGACAGGCGACCGGGAGAGATAACACGGACCGACAGGGAACCGGGACAGATAACACGGACCGACAGGCGACCGGGAGAGATAACACGGACCGACAGGCGAACCGGGACAGATAACACGCACCGACAGGGGACCGGGAGAGATGACACGGACCGACAGGGAACCGGGACAGATAACACGGGCTGTCAGGGGACCGGGAGAGATAACACGGACCGACAGGCGACCAGGACAGCTTACACAGACCGACAGGCGACCGGGAGAGATAACACGGACCGACAGGCGACCAGGACAGATAACACGGACCGACAAGAGAACCGGGAGAGATGTCACGGACTGGCAGGGGACCGGGACAGATAACACGGACTGGCAGGGGACCAGGAGAGCTGACACGGACCGACAGGCGACCGGGACAGATAACACAGACCGACAGGCGACCGGGAGAGATAACACAGACCGACAGGCGACCAGGACAGATAACACGCACCGACAGGCGACCGGGAGAGATGTCACGGACCGACAGGCGACCAGGACAGATAACACGGACTGACAAGAGGAATGGGACAGATAACACGGACTGGCAGGGGACCGGGACAGCTGACACGAACTGACAGGGGACAAGGACAGCTGACACGGACTGACAGGGGACCGGGACAGATAACACAGACCGACAGGGGACCGGGAGAGATAACACGAACCGACAGGCGACCAGGACAGATAACACGGACCGACAGGGGACCACAAAAAGATAACACGGACCGGCAGGTGACCAAGATGAAACAAACAGAGATGCGACCAGAAAATCTGACCGCAACGGACGGAGACCAGCACAGCTGACTGGAAAAGACCGGTGGCCAGCACAGCTGATCGACACAGCCTGGTGGCCAACACAGCTGACCGACACAGCCTGGTGGCCAACACAGGTGACCGACACAGCCTGGTGGCCACCACAGGTGACCAGGACAGACTGATGGCCAATACAGACGACCAGGATAGACTGGTGATCATCATCTCGAGTTGAATGGGATAGGCAGTCATTTCTTAGCTCAAATAGTGACTGGAAAGAAGAAATTATATTCTATGTTATCAACTAGTGCTAACACAATGCGTCTGATTAGTATAGCTTGTCCTGGCCTTGTGGAGTGGAATAAGGCGATAAGTTGTGAATAAGATGTTTTTTACTACCTCGGCGAGATGCTCCGAAGCTTCCGAGTTGGCCTTTTGCGCCGAGTCCAGATCTCCCTGAAGGGAAGACACTCGCCGCTCAAGGCGACTGCAAAAATACACACAGTTTCAATGAAAAACATGCTCGAAGCCTTCGAACAGTCTAATAAGCCTCTGATAAATTGAAGAAAAAATCACCCAAAGCTAAAAATATATACTATGAAGGTGTCATTTTTATATATCCCTGCTTCACCCGACAACCATAAGCACTGGAAGGATACACGCTTCATTCCTAGCATCCTCAGATAATCAAGATCATTTCAAAATTGTGAGCATGTTCACCACTATCCGCATTCCTAAATCGAAATGTTTGTCGCGCCCACAAACGATAAAATAGGTGACACCTGTTAAAGACGGACATAAATTGGAGTCAAATTATTTCAATTCATGTTAAACAAACCCGAATACTTAACACTAAATTAAAGAAAGGCTTTAAGAAAACTACTACAAAAGCACCTGACAGCATATACAACTCAACAGCAGTATGCATAAACAAGCCGACATTAGCGCCACCTACGTGATTGACTTGTTGGCGGCGCGCAGTTTAGTTTCGGAGGCCACCCGCTGGGTGGCAGCATCGGTCAGCTGCACCACCAGTCGGCGCCGCTCAGCCTGTAGGGCCTCGGTGTCGGCGAGCAGCGAGAGCCGCTCCGATGTGTACCGACTGCGCAGCTCCTCAAATAGTCTGCCGATGCGCACTCACAGTCACGCCTCCCCACGCAACCCTGCGGGAACTGAATCCAAAGATAATTAGCATTCTCGAAACATGTAGAAGAGTCTACGATCTCAAGTGTACGTTGCACGAGCCACGTTCTGAAATAAATGTACTGCTAAGGAATCTTATAGCAATTACGTAGCAGTTTGATAGACAGGAAAACACTGACGCCAAACTGAGAGATATAATAAATAGTCCAATCGGAAACATATTTGTTTCACACTCGAGGTAGTAATTCGGGTTTTGTAGAAACGGGGTCATCCATAGCTGATGCAAACAAATAATTTTAGAGTCAGATCAATACACATTGGCTTCAACGAATTGCTAGCTGTTTGGAACATGCAGTATCGCAAATTCCAACCTTCCGCGAGGGTTTTGAGGGTAATATAACCTTCTTCGGGGAGCCTACCGGGACTTGAGCCTGGGATCCGTAGCTCAGGAGAAAAACGATCTGTCTACCGGTCCCCACGTACCCCCAGCAGGACCAGGACTGAATATAGCGCATACATTCTGACGCTGCGTGACCAACGGCCACAAATTCACGTATGTATGTATGTTGTTGCGAAGGAATTTAAGGCGGAATACAATAACTCAAACGTCCATTAAAAACATCATTTTAGATCCCAATTTCAAGGTAGGAGAGGAGGCGTGGGCGGCGCAGTCGGCTAGCGCGTGCGTCCGACTCGATCACGTGACCTTTTGCGGCGAGTAATGGGTTGCACTTTGAGCCCGCTCAGAGGCAGGACCAGGCACCCTGACCTATCCCCAGCCTAGTCAGTCTGCATCCCCTTCCACGCCATATAACCGAGTAAATGGAGCGTTGGTAAACACCAGCAAAAAATAAGATGTAAGTGAGCTTTAGTCAATATGCTGTTTGCAGGTCCCCGGGCGCTCAGCCCAGTTTTCCAGCGCGGACCACACGGAGGGAGGTTAGGACACTACCTGCGACACTCGGCGACGGCGGAGTTGTGCTGCTCCCGCGGGACTGAGCCCTGCAGCTGCAGCTGCAGCTGGTCCCGCTCAGCTGCCAGCTGGTCCCGCAGCTGGCACTCGCCCTGCAGCCGGGAGCGCAGCTCGGCAGCTGCCCGCTCCAGGTCGGCCAGCCGCGCCGCAGCCGCCGTCTCTGCCCGGCAGAGCCCCCAGCGGTCACTGCAGTCCTCCAACCTTACACAAGCAGACGCTCAGGTCCGACTGCAGGGCATTAGAATCCTTTCGCAGTCAACAATGGAGCCCTGTGCCATCTAGAGAATATGTTAAAGGAACGTTTCAGACCCTTTCTTTGTTGGGAGTCTCTGAACCGGATACAGTTTCATTGATTATTTTCCTTAACAGGCCACGAAAACCTTCGCAGACGAACATCTCACACATCATATCGTGTAGTCGAGGAGGTCCATAATCTTATTTCGATGATTTTTTTCAACCCAACTAGCATGTAGGCGCAATTTAATGGGCAGTTTACATACCCTGGAGCTTTGGCGAAGTTTTAAGTATACATAACCAAACTTGAGGTCTAATCTCGAAATCGAGATACAGAATTTCGAAAGCCGCACATGAGGCATCATACATACATTCTGCCACGTAAATATCGTTATTATCCCATGGTAATGAACGGCCGAGAATAGGATATTTTTCGAGTCCCATAGCTAACCCTTATCATTGAGACTATAAACACCCCAATGTTGATGATTCGGTGTGCGGCTTTCAAAATTCATTGACCAGATGGCTCCTTACCTGACGACAGGAGCGATACAGATTAGAAAGGAAGTGTACACCGGTACCCTGCACGGTCTTTATCTAAATATCTATTTCTACACATATACAGAGGTTTTGACTCGATCTCGGGTCTGTTTCCCTTACCCTGCCGATGTGTTTCAGCGTCCGCTTCAGACTGTTTGTCCTTGAGAATCTGCGCCTGTTGTTTCAGCAGCTGATTCTCCTCTAGCACCAGACGGGCGTTCTCTGACACGGACCTCCACTCCTGATGCGTCACACCCGGCTGAAAACATGGTACACACAGGGTCAGAGGGTATCCACTCGTGATTCGTGACACCTGGCTGAAAACATGGCACACACAGGGTCAGAGGGTATCCACTCGTGATTCGTCACACCCGGCTGAAAACAAGGCAAAGGGTTAGGGACCCGATGCGCACACCGGCGAAAGCATGGTAAAAGGTTCAAGGCATCCACGTGATGCGTACACCGGCTAAAACATACAACAGGGTCAGAGACTGATGCGTCACACCTGGCTGAAAGCATGGTACACACAGGTTCAGAGGGCATCCACTGTGATGGTCACACCCGGCTGAAAAACACAAGGGTCAGAGGGACCCACTGATGCGTCACACCTGGCGAAAGCATGGTACACACAGGTTCAGAGGGCATCCACTGTGATGCGTCACACCCGGCTGAAAACATGGCACACAGGGTCAGAGGGCATCCACTCGTGATGCGTCACACCCGGCTGAAAACATGGCACACAGGGTCAGAGGGCATCCACTCCTGATGCGTCACACTCGGCTGAAAACATGGCACACAGGGTCAGAGGAGTCGCTTCTGATGGGGCACACCCGGCTGAAACCATGGCGCACACAGGGTCAGAGGGGTCTCTTCTGATGGGGCACACCTGGCTGAAAACATAGCAAACACAGGGTCAGAGGGGTCTCTTCTGATGGGGCACACCCGGCTGAAAACATAGCACACACAGGGTCAGAACGAAAATATTGATTTCACAAGTTATGTTTAAAATAACCCGCACCGAAGGTGTAACATACACATCACGTGAAGTTTTTAATATATTTATTACCGCAATGATTTGAAATTCTTCTTGATTTATTGAATTTTAACACGTTTACATCATTTATTTGATATTTATGTAATCCACCCCTCAAATAAATTTATGATACAGGTATTACTTCAACACGTTTATACCAAATAACAAAAGTCAGATGATGAGCTGATATTGAGGTGTGAATAGGTATATATTCGCGCTCGTCATGCGCTGATTTAGAACCTAAGACTCCGTTTCGACCCAGTCTCGAGGTTGCAAAAATGTACATCTCGATAATAAATTCTGTATTTTACCACAAAGAGGCTGGTTATTTACCAAACTTGACTTTGTTACTGCCTCAGCAATCTTCTAACATATATTTAAGTATACACGCGTTTAGTCTATCTAAACTCCCACCCAACTCCACCAGAATTCACACCTTTTTCTACCTGCATTGGATTGATACTTTTCCCGACGATTTTCCCCAGCGCTGGGTGAATAAGCTCACACCCTCGCAAAGCATTATACAAATCTGGCACCGCCTGGGCTCTTTTCGCACCCTCCACCGCCTTGGGTGGGTTCCGATCTGCCCCCCATCCTGCGATCCCGGGAACAAAAAGTGACAAAAAATCGGCGCTGAAAGCGCCTTATTCTCTTCTACTCTTGAGCCGAGTTTGAATCATATCCGTTTGCCACGTAAAGTCACAGTGGGCCAAATTGGGGCAGGTTTTTAGACCGATTTAGGAAATATTTTATAAGTCGGGAACCATGAGACATAGAAAACAAACAAAATACATCAAGGTGTTCGTCTTGACCAAAGGAATTAAGTGATATGACACATGACCCTATAAGGCAATATCATGAACTTGACCTCGGGTCAAGGTCAAATAATAGCCTTTCAAGGTCAAGCTGCATATCATTAGAAATGCCAAGCTCCTTACCATGATACCAAATTGAAGGCTATACCTTGCTTCTGTCAAAAATAATATACACAAACAATTTCGAAAGCCGTGACCTTTGGTGAACTCTCGCCAGCTTGGTATCGACCTGACCTCAAAATGAATAAGAGCACGCAGATTGTTCGTTTCAAGAAATTCCAATTATGCATAGAAACTTGACCCAGCTCTTCTAAAAGCCAAGTTACACCCTGGTTTCTTCAGCCTCATTTTAGAAGAATATAATCGACTTACATGGATTTAGAAATTACGTCATAATTCGTTGATTTGACCTGACCTGACTTCAATTTTCGGTCATGAGTTGTCAAATTGATTACCCTCGAGACCTACAAAGCGAGTGCATGTCACTTAAATCGGCTCAGAATCATTCTCGAAAATCCGACGGGGGTCCAATCGGACCCCAAGGCGGTGGTGGGATAATATTTGGGACTCGTAGACGCACCAACTGCTAGGGTCATAGGACGTCACCAACTATTTCCCTATTGGAAGGATTCCGGAGAGTCAAATTGGTTCTTGCTCAGGAAATCCGCCTGGCGTTGAACCCCGGTTAGCCCCGTGGAAAGGGAACACGCTAACAACTAAACCCTCTTGCAAAGCATAAACTTCATCCAGCGGTGATGACACGATATCAACCCGCGCCCCGGTGGGCCTCCGAGGCCACCTTCGCCCCGGTGGGGGGTGTTTGAACACCCCCTCGAACTCGGTCCCTATGCGGGATAGCGAAAAAATGCGAAAGCTGGTAGAAAGCTCATACAAATTCATGAGGAGACTATATAACTCACCTTCTGGCTCAGGTCAATATTGACGTCATGACAGGTCAAAGAAAGTGGCATTTTGAGCAGAGTTTTTGGGCTCCAGCGTCTGACAGAATTGAGTTAGAATAATTTGTAGGCACCATTCGCTTCTTCTCGTCACAGTGAATCGAATGATGTATAATAGGACCATACTAGGTCAAAACACAAAAATGACCTATCTCAGGTCAGGTGACGGTTACTTTTTAACCTAGCATCGTCAATATGCATATCAATCGACTCGCAATAGCAATCTGAACGCAATGACATCAGAATAAAAGCTGTATCATCATTTCATCCAAAGTTATTGACCTAAGTAAATGCTTAAGTAGCCCCAGACGACCTCTCAGAGGTCACAGGTCAGCAATTGCAACATGAACCTGGAAAGAGGCCAGGATACTATGATTTGGAGAATATGAAGGTATTCTCAGCTGTATCGACACAAATACAGCCCAATTTCTGTTCTTCCCATGTATTTGCAATGAAGAGGTCACGGTCCGTACTTGACCTTAGGTCATCGATATGAAAAATCCCGGAATATATGTTGTAGCAGTCGGTGGGCCCATAATTTGGTATAATTTTCAATCCCATAAATTCGCCCATTTATTACTTATGCCACCTTAAACATTTTTGGAGGTAAGGTCACTTGACCTACACTGGTGACCTGACCTGAGATGACTTAACCTTAGATTTTTTTATAAAGTTGCGGAATTGGTCAAGGATAAGGTGCGCTAAGTACGGCGGCGCTTCGCGCCACTGTTTTTTCGTGCCGCCGGAAAACCCGAGGGGGTGTTCAAATACCCCCCACCGGGGCGAGGGTTAACTGACAGCAAGCAGGAGTTACTAGTAACATGGACGTGCAAGGCTGACGTCGACGTGACCTACCACTTGTACAGAACTCCTTAAAACGACTGTAAGTTTATGAGCTTCATCAGTAAAGAAGCTTACAAAATACACTAGGGCTATTTCTACCGTGTAAAAAGGGTGTCTCTCATTGCCAATTCATTGGAGATGCTCTTTCCTTCAACAGGGGCTTTTAAGTTTATACCAAGTATCACCAAATTTTCTATATGCATACACTTGTCCAAAAGTGTTTGAGGGAAATTATTCACTTCCCCAAAACACCATCTATCAGGACCTGGCTGCCTGGGCGTTTTGTATCTCTTGATTTCCGATATTTAGCGTGGAGGACATACCCCGGTATGAGCCAACCCTCCACTACATAGCTACAGGAGGCAATGCGTGCTTTGTCGTGCAGTTGATGTGACGCTGGTACTGTTTAATTACCGCTACCGCGAATAGCGTTAAGCCAGACGGATCACAACCAGCTGACGTCACAACCGCTGTCGTTACTGCGAAGCGTCACAATCAAACAGCTGTTTTCATACCGCATGGTCTCCAGTGATGCGTTCCCGCGAGCGAATGAACCAAAGCAGCCAAACTGTCAGGTGGTCGCCTCTCCCATCACACGTGCACTCTTCGCTTCACCCATAACACGTGCACACCTCGCCCCTCCCATCTCATGTGCACACCCATAGCACGCACGCACGCACGCACACCCAACACAAACAACAAAAAAACAAAAAAAAAAAAAAAAAAACACACCCCAATTCAAAAACACACACACACACACACACACACACACACACACACACACACACACACACACACACACACACACACACACACACACACACACACACACACACACACACACACACACACACACACACACACACACACACACACACACACACACACACACACACACACACACACACACACACACACACACACACACACACACACGCACGCACGCACGCACGCACGCACGCACGCACGCACGCACGCACGCACGCACGCACGCACGCACGCACGCACGCACGCACGCACGCACGCACGCACACACAATAATATATGTATATATAACGCCCCCTGCAACTTCAGGCTTTCCCTTAATCCTAAATGCGTCCGATACCCAAACCAAGCCCATTTTTATGGCCGTTCGCAAGCAATTAGCCTTCCATTCTGAAATGCAATACAAAGCATGGCTATTCTTCATTTCTCAGTACCTTGCTCTGGGCGTCAGCCAGCTGGGAGTGCAGACTCTCGTTCTCAGCCGTCAGCCCATCCAGCTGACGCCGCAGCTCGGCCAGGTCAGCCCGCAGCGCGTCAGCCTGTTCACTGAGCTCCGCCTGAACCTGACGGCGGACCAGCGCAGCCATTAGCAACCGCCCCGGTGGGCCTCCGAGCCACCTTCGCCATGGTGAGGGAGGTTTTCACACACCCCCTCGAACTCGGCTCCTAAGCGGGATAGCGAAAAACCGCGAAGGCTGGTGGATAGCCCAAAACAATGCATGAAGAAACTACATCAGTCACTTTTGGGCTCAGTTCAATATTGAGGTCATGACAAGTCAAGGAAGGTGGCATGTTAGAGAGGAGTTTCTTGGCTCTAACGTCTGACAGAGTCGAGTAAGGATTATTTCTAGGCACCATTCGCTTCCTGTCTTTAAGACAAATTGAATGATGCATAATATGACCATAGGAGGTCAAAATATAAAATGATCTTGCTAAGGTCAGGTCAATGACACTATCTAACCTAGCATAAGTGGGGGAGAAACTTCAACGATGCTGACACCAAACTTCAACGTCAGGACCAAAACTGTTCGAATTTGGGCTCTTCGTTGCCTCCCGCAGCGGCTGGATATAAGAATGTCCGGTTTTCTCTCATTTTGACTGAGATCAGGAAATTTTGGGCAAAAAGGGGGGAGGCCAGGCCCCCTGGCCCCCTTTTGACGCGTATGTAACCTAGCATAGTCAATTTGCATATCAATCGATTCGCAACAACAATCCAAACGTAATGGTATAAAAAAAGCTCTATTATCATTTCCTGCAAAGTTATTGATACAAGTCCAAAAACCTGCTTCAGTAGCCCCAGATGACCTCTCAGAGGTCACAGGTCCAAACTTGCAGGATGAACATATAAAGGAGCTTAAGATACTATGATTAGACAAAACGATGGTATTCCAAGCGGTATCCACAGAATTTTTCGGCATTTCCATTTATTATCCAGCAATTTTTCGGCCAATTTCCGTTTTTACACTTGCATTTCTATTGGAGGGGTCATGATCCGTACGTGACCCTAGGTCATCGATATGAACAAATCCAGGAATACATGTTGTAGTACTCTGTGCGCCCATTGTGTGTTTCAATTCGATAGATTCACGCTTTGGCCCACCTTAAAATTTTTTGGAGGTGTTCACTTGACCTGCACTGACGATCTAACCTGAGATGATCCAACCTTAAAAATTTCGGGAAAGTTGCGGAATTGATCAAGAATAAGGAGTGCCGTGCCAATCTCCACTGTTTTTTCGTGCCGCCGGAAAACCCCGAGAGGCGGGGTTGTTCAAACACCTCCACCGGGGCGAGGGTTAAGAGAACACCGGGAGTATGGACGGTGCCACAAGAAAGAGCAGGCAGGACATCCTGAAATTAGCCATTTTAACACTAAACCTATGGTGGTGACGGGAAGGAAATAAGTTGAAATGTCACCCTGCCGTCTGAAGTCCCGAAGCTCCGCCGCTGGGCCGGAGAGCCATGGATAGCGACGGTTCCACACGGCGGGTCACTCTGCATACCTCTAAGAATGATTAAAAATAATGGTTTGGCACACTGGTGGCCTGATTGATACCTGGTCGTAGGCGTCGAGCAGCGGCGGCAGGCGTCGTGTGTCGCTCAGCTGGGCGGCGTCGGCGGCGTCGGGCGCAGGACGCCCCTGTCGCCGCGCCAGCTGCTCACTCAGCCGCACCACCAGCTGCCGCAGAACAGCTCCGTCCTGTCGACGGTAACGTCATCGTCAGCTGACCACAGTGATGACACCAGCAGCTGCCGCAGCACAGCGCCATCCTGTCGACGGTAACGTCATCGTCAGCTGCTCACTGAGGCCACACTACCAGCTGCCGCAGAACAGCTCGGTGTCCTGTCAACGGTAACGTCATCGTCAGCTGACCACTAGGCCACACTACCAGCTGCCGCAGAACAGCTCGGTCCTGTGGACGGTAACGTCATCGTCAGCTGGCCACAGTGATGTTATTAGCGGCTGCCGCAACACAGCTCTGTACAGCTCATAATGGACGGCTGTCCTCAGTGATGACACCACCATCTTAATAATAATAACTGTTGGGGCTTATCGACGCACCAACTGCCAGGGTCATATGGTGTCGCCAACTCTTTCCCTGTTGGAAGGGTTTCTCGGGAGCCAGCTTGCTCCTTGTTCAGGGAAGCCGCCGGGCCTTGAACCCGGGTCGGCTGCGTGGGAGCCTGCTGCACTGACCACTCCACTACCGCGCTCCACACCACCAGCTTCCGCAGCACAGCTCTGTACAGGACGTTATCACCAGCTGACTACAGTGACGTCAGCATCAGCTGCCGCAGCAAGTTTCGCATCAGCTGACAATGACACCATCACTACCTGTGGCTGCATAGCACCGTCAGTGACAGCGGGACGTCGGAATTTAAGGCGGGGGGCACCATGGACTTCTCAATCCCTCTCATTCCAGTCAACGCCATAGGGTTAGTGTTAAGTTTCTGATTTCAGGGAGGCACCGTGCCCCGCCCCCCCCCCAGTTCCGCTGCCAGTGGGCGCCATCCTTGGAAGTGATGTATGCATGTACGGATGTATGCACCTAGGAACTGGAAAACACACCAACAAAGTGCACACGGCGGCCTTGATTGCCCGTTATGTTCGCCGGTGTTTTTGGAACTCCTTCTTGAGGCATCCTTAAACGGAGAGTGTCACTTTTCCGGAATTGTTGAAAGGAATATCTATGAAGAAAACAAGTGCGAAAACCAGGGAACCTTAACACGCGCATTGACGGGGCTACCCGCCCCCTCGGGTTTTTCGGAGAGAGCAGAAAAACGGCGGCGCGTAGCGCCGCCGTACTTGATACACCTTTTTCCTTATCATTTTTACAAATTCTGTGGAAAATTTTAAGGTTAGGTCATCTCAGGTCAGGTCACCAGTACAAGTCAAGTGAACTGACCTCAAAAAAAGTTTAAGATAGCATAAGTCGGAGCAGGGTGAACTTATCCGATTGAAACTCATATCACGTAATGGCCCCACCGAGTTCTCTAAAATATGTTCCGGTATTTTTGATATCGATGACCTAAGGTCAGGTACGAGGCATGACCTCTCCATTGAAAATACATGGGAAAAATGGTTTGTACAGAATAACTCAGTAACGGATAGTGATAGAGCATTTATTTTAGCTGCATTAGACTTGCCTGGGCTTTGCGGCTCTAATGATATGCCTTTTATATAATTTGACCCTTACCTGACCTCAGGTCAGGTCAAATCCTTGATTTGACCTAGCAAGGCCAAATTATATATCATTCGATTCGGCTTGCTAAGAGGATTCATATAGTTCAAGCCGTTTTGCTCTATCTTTACTTGTTCAGATGTAATGGCCGAAAAACTGAATTTACATGTTATCCCTATGACGGGCATGTTTTGACCTCTCGTGACCTTAAATGTGACCTGACAAAAAAAAGTTCAAATGTTTTCGATGGAGAAGTGGATGGGCAGCCCAACGCCGTTTACCGTTTTTCGCTACCTACCGTGGTTCTCGAGATCTTAGGGGGGCGGGTACCCGCCCCCCGTCAATGCGAAGGTGGCTCAGACCCCTGTCAATGCGCGTGTTAAACAGGATCAGGAATGATGAAAATAATTCATCCGAAAACTACCCTAACGCGGGCGGGACAGAAATATAGCTATTTCAGAGCCACGCGGTCCGTTACTTCGCTACCTGCGGACTCTTTAAATTGTAGCCGAGCAATTTAGCAAATACAGAGCAAGAGCTATTTAATTTTTGTGTAATTGTTCCGACATCTTATTAGTTGTTATAGTTCAAAAGAGGCGCCTACCTTTATGAATTTGCCCATTTTCTATAAAAATATGTTTTCAGCATCTGACCAGGGTAACCCACTACCTCGACCCACCTTTGGCCTAACACTGAAAACTGATTGTTTATTCTATTGCCAAACTGGGCTTCGCGCCACCACAAACTGTGCTGCGCCTTTGGCTGCAAGAAGCATGCATCCTTATTATCGCGCTCCTGGCGCAGGGGCGTCACCATTATACTGCAGCGGAGCAGGGAGTTGAGGCGCCCCTACGTCCCCTGGATCCGGTGCTCAACACCACACACGACAGTTAATCCTGTCGTATGTCCTGATTATTTTGGCACGAGCCGGCAACCTGCAGTCCTCACAAATAGCCAGTCGCCGGCTTTGCAGGTGAAGTGACCGATCCGTACAGTGAACTGATCTATAATTTGTAAGTCAATGATCTGATTCAACTTCGAGTAACGTAGGCAGTCTTTATCAGAACAAACTCACGGATAGCTGATAGTATTTAATATATTTATAACAATGGCAGAGTGTAACAATAAATACGTCAAATGCATCACATGAAATAATCGTTGTTCAAGAAAGCAGTAAACAGAAAGAAGGGAGGAACTGGAAGGTTTCACTGCGGCAGCAGACCCGCGAGGTTCACGGAGACGTCCTCCCGCACGGCCTTGTCCAGTGCAGTGCGGGCCTTCGCTTCGATCTTGCCCTTGTTGTTGCGCCACCACTTGTTAGCAACCCTCGAGGCAATCCGACTGGCTGGGTCGCCCAGGATCTTGTTGAGGAACCTGCCAACGCGGCTACGGAGGTTGGCCCTCACATGGACGCTGGACAGGTTGAGAGAGACCTGTGTACCGCTGGGCTGCACCGTCAGGGTACCGCTGGCATCAACGTTCACGGTAAGAGTGGTGGTGAGGGTGCCGACGGTGCGGCCAACTGTCACGTGCGGCGTGGCCGAGGCAGACACGCAGCGCTTCTTCCAGAAGATCTTCTTGCACTTCCTGGCCCTGACGAACAGGTCGCCGACGATGCCGGGCCAGGCGATGGAAGCGCGAACCGCGATCTGCTGGTCTCGTGGGAAGGTCACCGTCAGGTCGGGAACTTCGTAGGCAGCCAGGCCACGGATGACGATGTCTCTGGTCTCAATCTCTCCGTCGTTGGATCCCGGAAGACGCAGCGGGTCCGACTCGCGGCGCACCTTGTCACGAGCGTTGAGCAGCAGCTGTTTGAGGCAGCGGCCGAGGGAGGTTGGGTCGGTGAGGTCACAGTTAGTCGGCAGTTGGGCGGCCGAGACGACCAGCAGCGTCGCCATCATCGCCAGCAGGGTGAAGCACCGCATGTCTGCTGTGGAGAGGGTACGGCGGGAGGTGTGGTGCAGTGGGGCGTCGTCAGACACTGAATACCTCTGCCGCCGGCCGCCGCCGCTATATACCCCAGCTGATATAAACAAGTGACGCAGTAACTCACGTCGGAAGAGGGCTGTCCACACTTGCCCGGGAATGCCACGAATACCAATAGGCAGACTGAGAGGCAGGGACTCCCAACAACGCAGCAAAACTTTTATTCCAGGTCTAGGATTTTCTGCACATCGTACACCATTCATGTGAAAATTAACCAAGCATTGTGTGAGTGTTCTATTGATGTAGAATATTAGGTTCGACGTTTGGATGAACGTAAATGTTCATTGTCAATCTGTTACAAATTAATGTTCATTTAAAAAGAATGTGGCGCCTTGGTCGACTCCTGAAATTTAGTATAACTAGGGATATTTTTAGCCGAAAATCATCACAACATGCGTTATTTCTCTGAAAAAGTGCAATGAGCTCAATGTTATTTCTAAAAGGCTCCTCTAGGGAGAAAAACAAACCTCTGCCTGTGGATGACGTCACGGTCTGCCAAATACTACCAGTTCAATAGGCTTTAACCATTTGGCAGGGGGCTAATATTGCCCCTAAGGTTTTCAAGAATATCTCGAAACGGCCGATAGAACTTGAAACTTGACTTTCTAAAACTAGTACAGGCAGGTTTTGAAATTGTCAATATTATATATTTACCAGGGGCGGAGCTATGGCTGGGTTTTGGGAGGTTCTATCCACAAACAAGTATTATCGTATGCGATGGGTTCTTTGTAAAAGGAAGCCGTCTCTGCGATCTGATACCAGTTATATGGTTTTATTATATCATTTTTATGTGAGATGATAGTGCATTCACAATTGTCACTATTTGTATTCATCAGGCGTTACACATTCAAAATGGGGGAATGTTATCAAGAAGGACTAAACGTTAGTAAGTGAAAGACTGCTTACAGCCGTGCCAGGCGAATACAATTGGGTATATGAAAATTCAAAATAGTTATAACCAAATTCTAGATTACCAGAGCGTGTCCAGTCACTACACATTTTCAAAATGCATATTCCCAGCCAGTATCACCGCCGCGACTCAATATCGTTGTATATTAAAATGTGTTTCCAATCACCCCACCGCCCCCACGACGAGAGTCCGATCCGCCTATGTCACCCCTTTCCCAGAGCTGCCATGGGAGGTAAAAATTATCAGAAATAAATTTCAACTACTGAGGGACTAATATACTCATCATACCACTCCATATTGTTGGGATGTATTTACCCCACTGTTTACCTTACTTCATCCGCCCGATGAGTTTTCACTTTTTCATTTATTTATGTGTCAAAGATGCCAAGCAGTATATCACGGCTTCTAATCGCGTAACAAAAACTTTTAGGTTGTATATATTTCCCCTCATAGTCCTGGTCCTGGAACTGCCATTGAATTTCAATTTTTGCGTAAATCAGTATATGACAATTTGGGTCAATTATTTGTAAATCTGAACTAGTTTTGTGAAAATCGTACAACAGAGACAAGGGTTATGGAAAATCTAAAAATACACAAAAATTGTATATTTTGCACGACTTTCTCCTTAAAAATCAAAATTTTGAAATTTTCTTTTTCAAAATAAAGTTTAGCGTCAGGGAATCTATAGCACTTTAATTTTCAAAATCGGCCGGTTAGATTACGAGATCTTAGGGGGGATATTGCCCCCTGCCGGAAATAGGGGAGCCGGGGCCACGAAATAGGGTTAAGGGCGGCAATTGACTGATTACTCACCGTGACGTCAGCGCTGTCGTCACACCAACAGCTGACAACGGTGGCCGCCTGGCTGGGGTACATGTGGGGTACATTTCAGGTAGGTTTTTAGCTTTTCTCCACGGAAAATTTGAGTTTCGAATACAAATGATATATTGAGTACTGAGTTTTCCGGCATGCTTTACAAATTGTCTATCTCAGTTAAAATCACGGTATAAAGGTGCTAAATTCCCTTTAATCGCTTGGTAAGACAGGACATGTTCGGTAATTATAAATAGTGCTATCTGACAGGACTTTGATGAGTCTGGGAGGTCGGTGTGTCCAACAGTGCTGTGAAGAGCACGGCATGCTGATGTCTGCTGGACCACCAATGAGATTCTCATTTACGCAGGCTGGCATAAAGGCCCAAGGAACCCCCACCTAGTTGATGAGGTGACATAAATGTGGGTGTCTGGAGGTTTGGGTCGTCAAGCACCATTTAGGTTGTTAAGGTTGTCCAAATGTTTCGCATTACTGCCAAATTTTAGGTTAAGTTAAGGTTGATTTTAATTTTAGGGTAATTTTAATGTTAATAACCCTGAGGTTATTATCATTAAAATTTCACGATGTTCCCACAAAAAATCAGCTGTGAGAGGGGAACCTAAATTTTCATGTCTAGGTGATAGAAATGCCATGTTCTTTAAATGGGTTCCTTATTGTCGTATATACCATTTCCACTGACGAAAATGCAGCTGACGGAAATAAAAACTTTCACTGCTTTCATTCTCACTCCCACTTAGCGATTGGAAGAGGCGTTGATAACTGGCAAGAGCAAAGGTCGTCAGAAAAAGCCTGGGTCGCAAACGACCCATTTATCCTGAAGCAGTCAAATGCTAACGTGGATAGCGGACTACCAGAGAATTCACAAGCACCATCTCTACCGAAAGCCTGTTAAATGGATCATACTCAAAAGAGAAGGATAGGGAAACTTCTTTTTGCAATTTCAATTATACCTATATATGGGGCATTCCACGACAAATCGACAAATCGATGGGTTGAAATAACACCCTCATATCTCAGATTTTCACGAAAATTTGGGACTAGGGTTCTCAGTGGCGCTGAAAACGACTGTGGTATTTTTAGTCTCGTCCGGACAATCGTTTCGGAGTTATAGCCTCGGGCAATCGAGGATCGGGCGCATGCATCGGACTTTTCGCTAGTGTTTTTAGCCATTTAAATTCAAGGTGTTCCTTCCAGATGTTACATGAAAATAATAACAAAAGTCTGAAAAATACAAATGTGTAAGCTTAATTATATCAATTGGCACGAATATGTATAAAATATAATTCCAAACTTTTGCAAATACAAGCATACATATTTCCTATGTTTTTGTTGATTTCAAAACAACTTCATGTGAAAGAGCATTGCTTAAACTACATATAACGCCAATAAAAAGAATGGAGACTACAGGGCAAAATCAGTAACGAGCACCGCAGACCAAGCCCAACACCGTCGCCGGCCACTCAGCCTGCAGTCGGCACGCCGCATAGACGCGTCCGGTTGGAAGTGAGGTAACGGGGAGGGGAAAACTGAGCAAGACTGCGCTTCGGTGACATTGCGAATGAACTAGATGTGGTGTGGAGGCTGCTATTGCTAACATAAAAATTTGAGCCGTTCCGAAAAAAACTGAACGTATTACCGGAACATTCGGATCAATTCCGACACTCTGGTGCATATGGTGGAAAATGTAGTGGGAGGATTGTGCGTCGAAGGCCGATTATTACTGCTGTCTTAGGTTTGTTTGAGATAGTTTTCTTTTTCTACCCATACCCTAAAAAATTTCCATGTATCCCAGTTCAATTTATATTAAAAAGCACTCATCACAAACAAAAAGCCACATAGCGTCCACGCCGACAACTGATTTTCGAACATATAAGATTAAGACATACTGCTTTATTTAAGATCTGACCCACGGATCGGAAGAACGACTCCATCACATGTTGCCATTGAACTTCACAGCTTCAATTTGAAACTCGAACCTTCTGTCCCTCATCATTGGAGAGCTCATGGACAATAACGGTCTTCGAATTAGCCGGTACTAACTTGTGAATCTTAAATGTTGCTTTTCTCGCGACTGTTATTGAAGCGTTTTCTGAGTTCAGTAGCTAATCTGAGCGTGACGGATCTAGGATTTCGTTAAGGGGGCAGGCTCGGAGGCGCCGAACCTGGGGGCGCCGAACCTGAGGGCGCCGAACCTGAGGGCGCCAATTTCGATGGCGGATCTAGCTGGTCGGTTTGGGAGGAGCAAACCAAAGTTGAAAAGCAAAAAAAGTCACGCAGTAAAAGCTGCGCTACCAATATCACTTGCCCGTAGAATTTTGGGTATTTGAGGCGAAAATAAAAAAAACTTCACGGGGTGAAAAATATGGGCTCGAGATGCTTCTTCCTATCCAAGGCTGGCTATACTATGACTTGCTATACTATGGAGGTCTGGCTATACTATAACTGAGAATTATTTATATTTACTCCATGATTCTGATGAAGGGCTGTGCCTGAACATATAATCTTTAGTGTTTTTTACATTTCCGGATTCGAGGGGACAGGCCAGGGAACATCTTATCAACTTATGTTCTGTTTGAAGTTGAGAGTTGGAACACCAAAATCTTGCTTATAAACTAAGAAGGATAAGAAAAAGGAGGTCGATCGCTTTGGGGGCGAAAACGTAGTTTTGCCGCGAGCTTTTCGTTTGGGGAATGCCTTTTCCCCTCCCCCTTGGATCCGCCACTGGCCAATTTAACACCCAAAAGGCGGCCAGTGTCAATGAAGAACGCGTTTAAAAGGATTTGTAAATGCTTATTTTCATGAAAGCTTCCTCCAGTGAGGACATGTTCACGTTTACCATCAAGCATATTTCGGGTCAGCTAACGACTGGTACCGTGGTAGAAAATGCTGAAAGCACCCACTGACACTAACTGAAGCACGATGAGCAAATAATACAGTTATATTCGGTCATGGTAAAAACTGAGGTGTCGTATCCACCACCTCCACTTATCACAGTTGTCCTGGCTAACGGCTCCATACTGAAATAGCCGATTGACGCTAACCTGAGCCTCATAGGCCGCAGAACCTCTGCGGGCCTGGGCCCCTGAATTTTCGGTGACTTCCCTGAGTTTATATCGAGTCCCCTCAGCTGATCTGGGACCCTTTAGTTAACCAGGCTCTCACACTGAACTTGAAACCTATATGTCGCCGCTGAAGCCTATTCAGCTTTTTGGGCCCTTTTATTGATATAGGGCCCCTCAACCGGTTCTGGGCCCTCTGAGCTAAAAGCTGGAGCTCTGAGCTCTGGCCCCCAAGCTGGATTAGTGTCCCTTAAGCTGGTCAGGGTCCCCTGGGTTGGTATTGTTTTCGTTTAACTGATATAGATCCCTTCAGCTTGTTTGGGGCCCGTTGTGCATATCTGGGCACTAGTTCGTCAGGCACCCAGCTAAACTGGCCTTATTAGTTTTATGGGCCTTCTGAGCTTCTGCAGGTTCCCCTCAGAGTGTCTGGGCCCCATGAGTTGAAAGGACCCCTGGGTCAGTTTTGGGTTCCTGAGCTTATTTAGAAACCGTTAAATAGGTAGGCACCCCACGCTGGTCTTGAGAATCCTGTGTTGGCGCTGAGGTCAAATGAGCTTGTCGGGGGCCCTTATCTGGGGCCCCCTTAACTGGCACGGACCCCTCAGCTGATTTTGGAGACCCAAAATCCCTCCTACTGGATTCCACCCACGCCAGATTTCCTGCCTCCCTAGGGCCCCTGGGGCCATTGGGGATTTTTCCACGATCAGCGCTAGGGCCCCTCCCCGAGACAAAGTCTACAACATGTCTCTGTGTATATACTCTAGCATCTGCCAGAGTTGAGCTAGAATCATTTTTAGGCACACTTCGCTTCCTCTCGTTACGGCGAATCATCAAATAATGCAAATATGACTATACTAGGTCAAAACATAAAAATGACCTGACCTAAGGCTTGGTCAAGGTCACCATTTAGCCTAGCATAGTCAGTATGCATATGAATCAACTCACAATAGCAATAAAAAATGGTATCAAAATACGGGTTTTATCAATATTTCCTGCAACGCAATTAACCCAAGTCTTAAAACCTGCTTAGGAAGCCCCACTGAACTCTCAGAGGTAACATGTCTAAACTTGCAACATGAACCGATAAAGAGGCCTAGGATACCATGATTTGGGGAATCCGAAGGTATTCCAAGCGGCGTCTGCAGACATAGAGCAATTTTTCGGCAAATTTCCGTCTTACCCCATGCATTTTGAATGGAGAGGTCATGATTCGTACCTGTCCCTAGGCCATCGATGGAAAAATCCCGCAATAAATGTGTTAGTACTTTTTGGGCCCATTATATGGTACAAGTTTGAATTCGATAGATTCACCCTTTCTTACTTACGCCAACTTAAACATTTTTGGGGTGAGGTCACTTGACCTGCACTGGTGACCTGACCTGAGATGACGCAACCTTAAATTTTGAGGAAAGTTGCGGAATTGATCAATGATAAGGTGTGACAAGTACTGTGTCGCTTCGCGCCGACGTTTTTCGTGCCACTGGGAGACCTCGAGGGGGTGTTCAAGCACCCCCCAACGGCCGGAACGGGGCTCGAATACTCTAGAACAGGGCTGAGGCCAAAGGAAAAGGCTCTAAACAATGTCTGCAATTTTTGGGGTCAAGGTCCTTCAAGGTCATTGACCTATTACGGCACAACCCAACATATTATGCCTAATTTACGCTATAACTAGCGCTGTGCCCAAGCTTACCAATGACCTTTGATCAAGCCTTGATCATCAAGGCCAGTGACCTTTAAAATTGGCCTGTAACCTTGATCTAAACACTGAATAACCTTTACTTTGATATAATAGCATACGTCATAATAGGAATCGTAACATTAGCAACGTCATTTAGGGGCTGTCCAGGAGTACCTGTGCTCATCAGGGACACCTATGCTCTCTGGGGGCCTTTGCTCGATGAGGCACCTGTGCCACCCAGGGGCGCCTTCGCTCCCCAATGGACGCAACCTAGCTATCCAGGGGCATCTTTGCTGTTCCGGGGTGCCTTTGATACCCAGTGCCCAAGGGGACTTTTCTTATCCAGGTTCACCATGGTATTGAGGGGCGTATTTTTATTCAAGGTAACCTATACTACCCAGTGGCGCCTACCCTATGCAAGGGGCGCTTAGGCTATCCAGAGGGCGGCAATTTGCTATGCATAGGGCGCCCTTATGCTCTCCATGGGCACCTCATTCAGAGGGTGCCCCTGATATTCAGGGGCGCTTTTCCTATCAACAGGGTATCTGTGCCATCTTGGGGCTATTCTTATCAAGGGACGCTGCTGTTATTCAGGAATACCTACACCACTGTCGAGGGTCGCCTTTGCTACCCAGAGGCGCCTTTACTTCTTAGGAAATTTGGCGCCCGTGCTTTAAGGAGTGCTTCGGCATCGATTGATTGCTCTATTATTGGGCTTAGGTGCACGTGGACCTTGAGCTCATGTAGCGCCCATATTGTTGCTAAGGAACGCTTATGCTATCAAAGGGCGCCTTTACTATCCAGGGCCGCTGTTTTATTCAAGGCAGTCTGTTCTATCCACGGGCATCTGATATTTCGGGGGCGGTACCTAGGTTATTCAGGAGGCGTTTTTTCTCCACAGGGGCGCACTATTGCTTTCCAGGGCGCCGTTACTGCCCAGGGGTGTATTTCTATCCAGGGGCGCATATGCTGTCTAGGTGTATTTTTCAATCACAGACATTATTGAAATACATGCCCCTACGTTATCCTAGGGTGCTGTTTGTCTCCGGTGAGGCGCTATTTTTCTCTTCCGGGCACCAGTTTATCCAAGGGCACCTATGTTGTCCAGAGAACCTTTGTTATCTAGGGCTGCCTTCGCTGTTAAGGGTCACCTTTGATACCCAAAGGGAACATTTTACTTTCCTGGAGTGCTTATTTCCATCTAAGGGGAACATATGCTATCTTGGAGCGCCTTTGCAAACATGGGGCGCACTTTTCTATCCAGGTGCGCCTTTGCACTTGAGGGGGCGCCTCTGCAATCCAGGAGGAGCCCAAAATAGATGGAGAATAAGAATTCTGAAATAAGGCGCTCGAACACTGAAATAAAGTGCCTAGGTATCAGAAAGAGGCGCTCATCTGCTGAGCGGGGAGGACTGCTGGTTGGTGAGGGCAGCGTTCTCGGAAACGGGCGCACATACTGAAAAAGGCACCCGGTTGCAGCGATGGAGCACTAAGCCTTCAGTTATAGGTTAATGAAATGTGGTTAAAGGCAGTCTATGCTCAAATTGAGCGCTCGAGCCCTGTAACAGAGCGCGCGACTGTCAGACAGGTGTGCCAAACCATAAACAGAAGGGCAGCTGAAGATGGAAAGGGACACCTATGATATCCTGGGGGCGCCTGTACTCTCAGGTGAGGCGCTTGTTTTCTTTCTCAGGCGCCTAGTTTATCCATGGCCGCCTATGCTGTCCAGATCATCTATTTCAAGAAGGGTTAACTTTGCTGTCCAGGGGCGCCTTTACTATCCAAGGGCGCATATGATATCTGTGGGGCGCTTTATGCAGAGGGCGCCTGGGCTGTCCAAGGGCGCCGTCCTAACCAAAGGCCGCCTTTCACTTCCCTGAAATGCCTATTTCTATGTAAGGAGTGCATATATTATCTAGGAGTGCCCTTGATATACAGAGACGCCTTTTTGTCCAGCGGCTCCTTTGCTCTTGAAGGGCGCTGCTCCAATCCAGGGTAGCTGAAGATAGATAAGGGACATCTATGTTATACAGGGGAGCCTGTACTTTCCAATGGGGCTCTCATTTTCCTTCTCAGGCACCTAGTTTATCTAGGGAGCGCATAGGCTATCCAAAGGCGTCTTTGCTTTCGAAGGCGTGCCTTCCTAGGGGCGCCTTTGCTATCCAGGGGCGCCTTTGCTGTCCAAAGCACTTGTGTTATCCAGGGTTGTCTTTGCTGTCCAGTGGCGCCTTTGCTATCTAAAAGTGCATATGATATCCGTCGGCGCTTTATCCAGTGGGCGCCTGGACTATCAAAGGGCACTTTTTCTATCCAAGGGTTGAATTTATTTTCCTGAAGTGCCTATTTCTATCTAAGGGGCTCCTATTCTGTCTAGGGCACCTATGTTTCCCAGATTTGCCTTTGCTGTCCAGGGACGCCTTTGCTATCCAAGGGCACCTTTCTTAACCAAGGGGCGCATTTTGCTTTCCTGGAGCCCTATTCCTATCTAAGGGGCGCATATGTTATCTAGGAGCGCCTTTGATACCAGGAGGCGGCTTTTTGTCCAGGGGCGCCTTTGCTCTTGGGGGCGCTGCTCCAATGCAGGGCAGCTGAAGGTGGATAAGGGACATCTATGTTATACAGAGGGCGCCTGTACTTCCCAGTGGGGCGCTCGTTTTCCTTCTCGGGCTCCTAGTTTATCCAGGGGGCGTCTAGGCTATCCAAAGGCGGCTTTTCTATCGAATGGGTGCCTTCCTAGGAGCGCCTTTGCTACCCAGGGGCGCCTTTGCTGTCCACGGCACTTGTGTTATCCAGGGTTGTATTTGCTGTCCAGTGGCGCCTTTGCTATCTAAAAGTGCATATGATATCCGTCGGCGCTTTATCCAGTGGGCGCCTGGACTATCAAAGGGCACTTTTTCTATCCAAGGGTTGAATTTATTTTCCTGAAGTGCCTATTTCTATCTAAGGGGCTCCTATTCTGTCTAGGGCACCTATGTTTCCCAGATTTGCCTTTGCTGTCCAGGGACGCCTTTGCTATCCAAGGGCACCTTTCTTAACCAAGGGGCGCATTTTGCTTTCCTGGAGCCCTATTCCTATCTAAGGGGCGCATATGTTATCTAGGAGCGCCTTTGATAGCAGGAGGCGGCTTTTTGTCCAGGGGCGCCTTTGCTCTTGGGGGGCGCTGCTCCAATGCAGGGCAGCTGAAGGTGGATAAGGGACATCTATGTTATACAGAGGGCGCCTGTACTTCCCAGTGGGGCGCTCGTTTTCCTTCTCGGGCTCCTAGTTTATCCAGGGGGCGTCTAGGCTATCCAAAGGCGGCTTTTCTATCGAATGGGTGCCTTCCTAGGAGCGCCTTTGCTACCCAGGGGCGCCTTTGCTGTCCACGGCACTTGTGTTATCCAGGGTTGTATTTGCTGTTCAGGGGCGCCTTTGCTATCCAAGGGTGCATATGACATCCGTAGGCGCTTTTTCCAGTGGGCGCCTAGGCTATCAAAGGGCGCCTTTTCTACCCAAGGTGAGCATTTTATTTTCCTAAAGCGCCCATTTCCATCTAAGGGGCGCTTATGCTGCCCAGGGCACCTATGTTACCAAGATTTGCCTTTACTGCCCAGGGGCGCCTTTCCTAGCCAAGGGCGCATATAGTATCCGTAGGGTGCTTCATCCAGGGGGCGCCTAGGCTATCTAAAGGCGGTTTTTTCTATCGAAGGGGTGCCTTCCTAGGGGCGCCTTTGCTACCCAGGGGCGCATTTGCTGTCCACAGCACTTAGGGTTGTCTTTGCTGTCCAGGGGCGCCTTTGCTATCCAAGGGTGCATATGACATCCGTAGGCGTTTTTCCAGTGGGCGCCTAGGATATCAAAGGGCGCCTTTTCTACCCCAGGTGAGCATTTTATTTTCTTAAAGCGCCCATTTCTATCTAAGGGGCGCTTATGCTGCCCAGGGCACCTAGGTTACCAAGATTTGCCTTTACTGCCCAGGGGCGCCTTTCCTAGCCAAGGGCGCATATAGTATCCGTGGGGCGCTTCATCCAGGGGGCGCCTAGGCTATCTAAAAGGCGGTTTTTCTATCAAAGGGTGCCTTCCTAGGGGCGCCTTTGCTACCCAGGGGCGTCTTTGCTGTCCACAGCACTTAGGGTTGTCTTTGCTACCCAGGGGCGTCTTTGCTGTCCACAGCACTTAGGGTTGTCTTTGCTGTCCAGGGGCGCCTTTGCTATCCAAGGGTGCATATGACATCCGTAAGGCGTTTTTTCCAGTGGGCGCCTAGGCTGTCAAAGGGCGCCTTTTTCTACCCAAGGTGAGCATTTTATTTTCTACAGCACCTATTTCTATCTAAGGGGCGCTTATGCTCTCCAGGGCACCTATGTTACCCAGATTTGCCTTTGCAGCCCAGGGGCGCCTTTCCTAGCCAAGGGCGCATATGATATCCGTAGTTCGCTTCATCCAGGGGCGCCTAGACTATCCAAAGGCGGGTTTCTATCGAAGGGGCGCCTTTGCTACCCAGGGGCGCCTTTGCTGTCCAGGGGCGCCTTTGCTATCCAAGGGTGCATAGGACAAATGACATCCATAGGGCGCGTTTTCCAGTGGGCGCCTAGGCTATCAAAGGGCGCCTTTTTTTACCGAAGGTGAGCATTTTATTTTCCTAAAGCGCCTATTTCTATCTAAAGGGCGCTTATGCTGTCCAGTTCACCTATGTTACCAAGATTTGCCTTTGCTGCCCAGGGGCGCCTTTCCTAGCCAAGGGCGCATATGGTATCCGTAGGGCGCTTCATCCAGGGAGTGCCTATGCTACCCAGGAGCGCTTCATCCAGGGGGCGCCCTAGGCTACTCAGGGGTACATTAGTTCCCCATGGCGCAATCTTGCTATCTAGTGGCGCCTTTTCTTTGCCGGGGTGCTTTTGTTAGCTTTCTAAATTTCATCTTCAACATTTTGCTGGGGCGCAAAGACCAGTAAAGGCGTCTAGTGTTTGGACAGGGGCGCTTTGCCATGGTTTTAAGGAGTATAGTGTTCATTCAAGTGGAATAAGTGGTATCTACCACCTTGGCGCACGAAATGGGTACAGGCGCGCCGCTCATATCGGGCGCCTTCGGCGCCCGATATGAGCTGAGCTTACTGGGGCGCTTCGGGGCTAAGGGGGGCCCAGGCCCCTGGGCCCCCTTGAATCCGTC
This sequence comes from Lepas anatifera, assembly GCA_034440635.1. Lineage (NCBI taxonomy): Eukaryota > Metazoa > Arthropoda > Thecostraca > Lepadidae > Lepas > Lepas anatifera. Next base: position 849,450 of record JAOTON010001855.1, on the reverse strand, counting down.
ACTGAATCTGAGTACTTTTTGTTGAAGCATTTTTGGTAGAGATCGAGGCAAGCAATGGAACACTGCTTTCCGTGTTGCCTTCCAAGCATGTTTGCTGAGATCGTAAGGGGATGGGTACCCGCTGCCAGTGAAGGTGGCCCGGGGCCTCATACCAGCGCGTGTTAAAATCACACTGGAGCGAAGCCTCGGAGGCCCCATCTACTTTTTCCAGGTGGCCGGAAACCCTTTGTGGCCAAAAACACTATTTCGCTACTTTTGAGAATATTTAATGGCAGGTCGATTGGCCAAATACCCTTGAAAATCAGCCTCAATCTATAATTATAGGCTTTCAAAGTTAAACACTTTATTTTGAGATCGCTGCAATCGCGCGGTTGCACCAGTTCACGTGCATCAAAGACCAACTGGCAACGTTATGGCGCCATATAAAACAAGATTGTATGTCAATTTCACCCCTCATGAAGGTCAAGGTCACATTTCAAGGCCATACCAGCATTCTCAAAGTCATTGGTCCGGTGCTTCCGGTGGCATGGCGATACCCGGTATGACGTATATTATGCTACGACGTCATAGTTAAAGGGAATGTGGCACCTTCACAACGTGATTTTAACTGAGATAGCCAAGTTGTAAAGCAGGTCGGAAAACCCGGTACTCCATATTTCATTTGTCTTGGAACTCGATATTTCCGTAGAAAAAAACTAAAACCTACTTGCAATGTACCCCTCATATACCCTTAGCAGCAGGCCAATGTTGTCATGGCTGTTGGTGTGATGACATATGCTGACGTCACGGTGAGCATCAGCCAATCGAAGCCCTTGAAGCGTTCCGAGTATGGTAGTGGTTGCCAGATCGTGACATCATCCACAGTCTGATATTTATTTCTTTTTCTAGAGGAGTATTTTTAAAAACCAAATATTGAGCTTATTGTACATTTTTCAGAGAAATCGTGAGTGGTTTCATTATTTTTGACTAGAAGTACGCCTAACAACACTAAATTCCAGGATTCGACCAAGGTGCCACATTCCCTTTAAGATCAATCAATGTAAAGGTCAGGGTCACAGGTCAAAATGAAATGTCATGGGTAAATGTCAATGCTCATTTCCCGTCCAACGGTTGCTATGGTGCTATTCATGGTGTAAATAAGGGGAATATGTCGTATTGTGACGTCATATGTCAATGACCTTGAATGAATTGAACCCCAAAAATTAGGTTTAAAAATCTTGGGACGTTCTCATTATGACCTTGCACTGTTTTTAGTGCATTCTGTACTTCTTTGAGCTTAATCACGGCATTTCCGTATGAATATCCAGCACGGCTCATACTTGACCTTTATGAACCCTTTTGAACTCGACGATACTGACCTAGGCCAATTAAGATCCGTCATAATATAGACTTCAATAGTTCCCACCCAGTCCCCAACCGGAGTTTTTCTAAGCCTCCCAAATTCTGAGAGCTCAGGGGGCCTACCAGTTCCCCCCTCCAGTACCCGTAATTGTCGGACACCTCTCCAATGCGGGTGTTAAGGAATGGGACATTGGTTAAAATTTATTGTTTTAAATACATCCTTACCCTCATTGTCGACCAATTACACCATTGAGATCTTTTTCGTGACCAGAGACGTTTGATAGTTGCAGCGACGGCGGGCCGCGCTGGCGCACGAACCTCACAAAAGTGGGGATCGGGACGTTTGGGAGCTCAGATCTCGCTTTCTGTTAAAGTCTCCATTCTTTTTATTACTGAATCTTATAGATAAAAGTATAAAGAGTAATATGAACATCAAGAAGTTTAAAATAATTCATAGAAAATATTTTTATAGATTTTGAAAAATTAAAGAATGTATACTATATTTAAAATTTAATTTTTTGAATTATATTTCTAATGAGCCGTAATTTGTAATTCGGCCTTAAGATACCTAGATCAAGATTTTATGGCATTTGTAGAAGCATACGGGTAAAATTTCGTCTTTAAAAAGACATACAAGTGGATATGGTCAAAATGCCTCAGGCTATAATTTTCAAACCGTAAGTCAGGGAGGAAAATGAATAGGAAAATCGTCATCAGCTCCACGAATAGCGCCGCTGACAAAAACACACCAAAATCTGCGATATGAGGGTGTTATCGACTTGTCGATTTGTCGTGGAATGCCCCATTTGCGGCATTCCAGGACAAAACGACCAAAAATATTTCAATTTGACATCACCATGTCTAGAAAAATATGAAACTTCGTCTCCGGGGTAGTTTTGGGTCAGAAACGCGCCTGTGAAAATCTTAGCCCCCTCCGACCAACGGTGACAGAGTTATAGCCCGAGGCATTTTCGGGAGGTCACCTTGTAGACTCATCTTTGATGCTTCATAACTCAATAACGCATGGCCTGATTAACAAGTTTTGTATATCATTGAACTTGTCTTGAACTATACTTTATTTTGAAGAAAATTTTAAAATTTGAAAAATTTTGACTTTTAATTTCTTTGACCTTTTTCTTTTAGACCTCGCTTGACCTTTTGGCAGTTGAAATTACCCTTTTAGACACCTCAAAATTTTTCTTCATAAAATATCTTTCGATAGAATAAAAATGCGTTCTTGCTATAAGTTCCAGATTTCTAGCACCTAAGGTAGGTATGCATACGGTTTTTGACCACAGCGGTAATACAGCCTTATGTTTATTTAACGCCGTAAACAAAGCGATTGCTTTTGTAATCGGTTGCTTGCAATCATATGACATTTTCCTTACGAAATTTTCATCGTGCAAGTGTCAGAATATATGAGAATTAACACGCGCTCACACAAGGGGGTGGGCAACCGGCCTCCTTAGGTCTCTACAGGTAGAAAAAAACTTCGCGCAGCGCCACCGTACTCCATATACCTGTAACACAACATTTTGGAGCTTCTGGAAAAATAATTTAGGTCAACTGGGAGGTGGTAGGTAACGTAAATACTGAAGGCCAGCTGGCAACTGACTGGTGAGAGGGTGACCTGAGGTAGACGGTCGTCGTTATACCTTGTGGGAATTTTAAATTTGGTTCCTTGATTAACACTTCATCGTGGGAGTTGCTCGTTTGGGTGGTGGGGTCAGGGTCTCCGTAAAAAGTCCTTTGATGACTCTAGTGAGAAACCTACTCCTAAAACTGAACTGGCAACAACTTGGACAATATTTATAAAAATAAAAATAACAGCCATTAAATGTGATAGGGATACATTGTTTCGAGCGAGACGAGGGCAAATGAACTTATTAATAATGGACCTTTCAGCCTTAAGCGAAAATTTACAAAAGATGTCGCGACTTTATCAATAATTGAAACAAGTATAACTTATCCTTTGAGCACCACTAGCTCACACAATTACATCATTCCTGGAGATTGAAAAATGGTGTCGATGCAAGGTGACCCAGTGCAGCACAGCATATGTTTAAGAGGATTTATGCAATGTAAACAAACGTGTCTGAAAGGTTTTGATTCCCAAAAAGTAATTTGAATCTGCTCATATATGCAAAAAAATGTCCTGAAATCGTAACGCATTCGACTTGGTCACTTGAACAGGTTGCCTCAAGATATTTTTACAAGGTGATCATTTCATAGCTGACACGGATCCCAGTTCAAACGCCACTTCGAAAGGATTTTAATTGGTGTTTCTTTTAATGATTAGGGGTGGCAAAATTTGAAGCAATATCGAGAGCCACTACGTGAAAATAAATAGCAAAATGTATCATGCGTTCAGCCCTTTCACAGGTCGGTTGAACTAAATTGAAGCACGAAGTAGTATTTGAAATGAAAAAAGAGAACATTCAAAGGATGTTTTACCACTTTTACCTCTGTTTCCAATGTTCATTGGAGGTGGTCGGGCACCATCAAATAGATATAATTCCACACTCCTGGTGCCTTGTATAATCATTGAAGAATAAGGGAATACACTGAGATTATTTCAACACTGACACTGACTTTATCCTGTACAAACACATTCATTCACCTGCAATGATGGCCGTCAGATCACTCGTTACTTATACTCATTACCAAATAATCATAAAGTAAGTATGTTTAATATTACTTTTGCATTGGACATTCACCATGACTAAATTTGCGACCATTCACGCAGCACCCATTAAAAATATTTTTGCGCAGCACGACACTGTTTGGTTCAAACACAGGTATACGAAACCTGAACCTCTCTTCCTTTGCTTATAGATATTTCATGAACAGTGATGCGTGTCTTCTTTAGCGCTAGTATTCTTTGAAAATTGTATTCATTTTTCCATAATCATATCAACGAACAGACTTTGGAGCTGCCTGGCAACATTGGCTATGTTTGGTTATGGAATGTACAATAATTTAATTGTGCTGAAAAATGTATGCGTAAGAAAAGCATACGTACCTTTGGCATCACGTATTTGATCTTTCACTGGACTTTTTAAACCATCGTGATATCTTACCCGTTTCGCAGTGCTCTCGACTTAGTCGCAGGCGCCCTAGCTGTGAGACGTAGAGAAAACAATTCATTTACATAATAGAATTTTGCTTCGATATAACTTTTGCACTGGAATTAAACCTTTGCATTGCTTTGAAATCGCGTGCATGGCGGCTCCATGTGAAGAAGTGAAATATATTTTTGCATTGTGCAGCACAACTCTCCGTCAAAAGATGTACATTCTTTAGGGGTTTTCTCTCGCTTTCATGCTCCAGGCATAAGTTCTGAAAAGCACGAGTCATCGTCAAACACAGTGTTTGGAGACATGCTATATCACACAGGCTCCGTGGCCTAATTGTTGTTTATCTCTGATGTTCAGTAAATCATGTACACAGTGATGAATGAACAGTGCACTGGGAGTGATGCCACTAAATAGCCAGTTTTAATCACTACCGACAATGTTACATACAATCATTTGGTCGTGTCACCTTTGAGGTTGCTGGAAGTCACAGTATTTCTTACAGGAACTAAGTGGAAACCTAAATTTTGTGGCATAATAGATGACAGAAGAGAGCCGTAGAAAAAAATGTTCAGCACCATTGGAACGCTCTTGTTGAGCCTAAACGGATTATGTATCTTATAATATTGCCAAGTCAAATGTCAAAATTAACCTGCTTTGACCTAGAGCCAGGCTTAGGTCTGTATGGTAAAAAGAATATTAATCAAACTGCAGTTGCAAGTCAGACACGACAACGTAAAAATAAAACCTCCATCGCAATTCTCGACAATTGTCAATTCTCGCAAGTTATCAAAATTTACCAATTGCCCCATGCATTTATGATGGAAAGATCATGACCCTGACCTTGCTCCCGGTTATCGATATAGAAATCCTGCTACGAAAAATTATCTTGCTCGGTGACATCACTATGTAATGTAAATCTAAGCAAGATAGGTTAAATTTGATATTACTGATAAACCTCCCAAAGTTTGTTCGAGGTTAGGTCTCTTGATGTGGGCTGGCGGTCTGACCTGGTATGACCCAGACCTAAACTTTTGCCAGAAGCTGCAAAAACTTCGAGTTAGAGGTAGATGAAGTACGGTGGCGCTGCGCGAAGGTGTTTTTTTTTACTTACTGTAGAGACCTAAGGAGGCCGGTTGCCCACCCCCTTGTGTGGGCGCGTGTTAATTCTCATATATTCTGACACTTACACGATGAAAATTTCGTAAGGAAAATGTCATATGATTGCAAGCAACCGATTACAAAAGCCATCGCTTTGTTTGCGGCGTTAAACATAAGGCTGTATTACCGCTGTGGTCAAAAACCGTCTGCATACCTACCTTAGGTGCTAAAAATCTGCAAATTATAGCAAGAGCGCATTTTTTCTATTCAAAAGATGTTTTATGACGACAAAATTTTGAGGTGTCTAAAAGGGCAATTTCAACTGCCAAAAGGTCAAGCTAGGTAAAAGAAAACGTCAAACAAATTAAAAGTCAAATTTTTTTCAAATTTTGAAATTTTCTTTTTCAAAATAAAGTATAGTTCAAGGCGAGTTCAATGATATACAAAACCTGTTAATCAGGCTATGCGTTATTGAGTTATGAAGCATCAAAGATGAGTCTACAAGGTGACCTCCGAAAATGCCTCGGGCTATAACTCCGTCACCGTTGGTCGGAGGGGGCTAAGATTCTCACAGGCGTGTTTCTGGCCCAAAACTACCCCGGAGACAAAGTTTCAGATTTGTTCTAGACATGGTGGTGTCAAGCCTTGGTCGATCTGTCCTGGAATGCCCCATATATATATATATATATATATATATATATATATATATATATATATATATATATATATATATATACATCTGCTCATGGATGTAACATACTAGGCAAAAGCATTCCTTGAGATTTATTTTAAAAGAACAACAAAATATTCTTGGGTAAGACCTAACAAGCGCTTTATAAATAAAAATACAGCGAAAGCGGAGAGGCGGGTAACAATTTTACGACTATAAAGACAGTAAGGCCAGTGGTGGTAGCGGTTCCAGGTCCTCTTCGAAGAAGCAGCTGTTTGAGCAGTTTCGTAGCTGAACCCACAGCTACATTCTCGCTGCAATTTATAGACAACAAATATTCTTGATTACAGACATAACAGGGACTCACTTTGGGCTGGAGAAAAATAAGCCGCACAGTCGATTTTCCGAATGCACTCCAACTTTAACTTCAAAATTTAAAACAAAAGCCGAGAAAACAGGCATATCGAGGGGGAAACTGGAGCGAAAACTTGGCCCCCTCCTCGAGGGCGCATTTAAGGAGACTTGGTACGAAGCGCAGCCCGCAGGCATTATGCTTTGTTGTCAACCATGGAACTTCATATCAGACAGGATCATTTCAAGCACTCTCCAACTCTCCATTCGGTGACAAGCCAGGCCCTTTTTGCCCACCAGAACCGTCTGTAAAAGGGATCCCTTTAAACCACTGGGCTTCTCGGCTCCTATCGTTAGTAAGATCTGCTCTGGTAAGCTGGGCCCTATTCAACCGATAAAGTCGGCAGGGGTATTTGGGCAGCAGGACTCATTGCGACTCGTGGGGGGTTATCGCCAGAGCTATCAGGATGCTGCCTGACCAGCTAGGTTCTCTTCACGTGAGAAGGCCACTGTGGCTACCAGGGACCTCCTTAGCACACATGGCCCAGACTATCTGGAACTTCATTAATTTGAGGAGCCTCTGAACCAGTAGGACCGCCTGATCTCTGCAAGGCTCTCAATCAGCAGGGCCCTCCTTGGTCAGCTGGGTCCTCTCCAGAGGCGTAGCCAGGGAGAACCGGCTGGGCCGGCGCCACTGAGAACCCGGAGCGCTTGACGGCGCGGGCCCTACTGTACAATTTGGCTCGCCGTGGAACCTCATGTCAGACAGGGCACTCCTAAGCCCTCGTGGTTGGTTGCCCTCAGCGTGGTTCTCTGTACCTAGTGACAGCGGAACCTCAAATACCAGCAGAATATTTTCTAACCATTAGGATCTCTAGAGCCAGCGGAACCCTCTCCGACCAGCTGGGCCCTTAATGGTCAATGGAGCTCCCTTTGTCTGCAATAAACGTACTTTTTACACATTTTAAAACCTTTCAGAAGGAACCGGTTTGAAGGTATAAGCAGTTGCTCTTCAAGAAGAAAAAAAACTTCGAGGCCATTTTCGTTTTCCATGGCGCAGTTGAAATATTTCAGGCACACTTTGGCTTAAAACGAATTTTTGGGATCAGCTGGCATGAAAAATTGATTTCCAGAACTGGTTTGTATCTTGGCAGTCGCCACCTCCGACGCTCAACGTTTCTTTTTTATCACTGACAACATTTTTTCCAGAAGAACCCTTTGGCATTATCGCAAGGGCCCTTTTGGTGCTGACTGTTTGTTCACGCAGTTACAAAGTGGGCTCCGCGCCAGCACAAAGCATACTGCACCTTTGGCTACAAGAAATATGCATCATTACTATTGCCCTTCCGGTGCAGGGACGCCACCCCTTCTTCTGCAGCGGAGCAGGGAGTTGAGGCGCCCCTCCGTGTCCTGAATCCGGTGCTCAACACCACACACGATTGTGTTTCCTGTCGTAGGTCATGATTATTTTGGTACGAACCTGCAGTCCTCACAAAGAGCCAGTCGCCGGCTTTGGAGGTAAAGTAGCTCATCCGTACAGTGAACTGAACTTATTTGTAAGTCAATGTTCGTTTCAACGACGAGTAACGGAGACAGCCTTTGTCCAAGCAAAGTCACGGATACTGGCAGTATTTCATATATTTACAGCTAAACAATCAACAATGGCAGAGTGTAATAATAAATACGTCAAATGCATCACATGAAATAATCGTTGTTCAAGAAAGCAGTAAACAGAAAGAAGAGAGGAACTGGAAGGTTTCACTGCGGCAGCAGACCCGCGAGGTTCACGGAGACGTCCTCCCGCACGGCCTTATCCAGCGCGGTGCGGGCCTTCGCTTCGATCTTGCCCTTGTTGCTGCGCCACCACTTGTTGGCAAGCCTCGAGGCAATCCGACTGGCTGGGTCGCCAAGGATCTTGTTGAGGAACCTGCCAACGCGGCTACGGAGGTTAGCCCTCACATGGACGCTGGACAGGTTGAGGGAGACCTTTGTGCCGCTGGGCTGCACCGTCAGGGTACCGCTGGCATCAACGTTCACGGTCAGAGTGGTGGTGAGGGTGCCGACGGTGCGGCCAACTGTCACGTGCGGCGTGGCCGAGGCAGACACGCAACGCTTCTTCCAGAAGATCTTCTTGCACTTCCTGGCCCTGACGAACAGGTCGCCGACGATGCCGGGCCAGGCGATGGAGGCGCGAACCGCGATCTGCTGGTCTCGTGGGAAGGTCACCGTCAGGTCGGGGACTTCGTAGGCAGCCAGGCCACGGATGACAATGTCTCTGGTCTCGATCTCTCCGTCGTTGGATCCCGGAAGACGCAGCGGGTCCGACTCGCGGCGCACCTTGTCACGAGCGTTGAGCAGCAACTGTTTGAGGCAGCGGCCGAGGGAGGTTGGGTCGGTGAGGTCACAGTTAGTCGGCAGTTGGGCGGCCGAGACGACCAGCAGCGTCGCCATCATGGCCAGCAGGGTGAAGCACCGCATGTCTGCTGTGGAGAGGGTACGGCGGGAGGTGTGGTGCAGTGGGGCGTCGTCAGACACTGAATGCCTGTGCCGCCGGCCGCCGCCGCTATATACCCCTGCTGCCATAAACAAGTGACGCAGTAACTCATTTAGGGAGAGGGCTGTCCAAACGTGCCCGGGAATGCCACGGATATCAATAGACAGACTGAGAGGCAGGGACTCCCAACAACGCAGCAGAGCTTTTATTCCAGGCTTAGGACTTTCCGCACGTTTTACACCATTCATGTGCAAATTACTCAAGCATTGTGTGAGTGTTCTATTGATGTAGGATATTAGGTTCGACGTTTGGGTAGACCTAAATGCTCATTGCCAATTTGTGTTACATATTAAACTTTATTTAAAGGGAATGTGGCGCCTTGGTCGAATCCAGGAAATTAGTGTAATGTGGGATTTTTTAGCCGAAAATCATGACAGCGTGCATTATTTCTTTGCAAAATGTACAATGAGCTCAATATTTTCTATTTCTAAAATGCTCCTCTAGGGTGAAAAAGAATCCTCTGCCTGTGAATGACGACATGGTCTGCCAAATACTACCAGTTCAATAGGCTTCAAGGGCTTCGATTGGCTAATTACTCACCGTGACGTCTGCTTGCCGTCACATTAACAGCTGACAACGGTGGCCGCCTGGCTGGGGTACATGTGGGGTACATTTCAGGTAGGTTTTTAGTTTTTCTTCACGGAAAATTTGAGTTTCGAATACAAATGATATATTGAGTACTGGGTTTTCCGGCATGCTTTACAAAATGTCGATCTCAGTTAAAATCACGGTATAAAGGTGCTAAATTCCCCTTAATCGCTTGCTAAGACAGGACATGTTCGACAATCATAAATAGTGCAATTTGACAGGACTTTGATGGGTCTGGGAGGTCGGTGTGTCCGACGGTGCTGTAAAGAGCACGGCAGGCTAATGTCTCTGCTGGACCACTGATGAAATTATCATTCACGCAGGCTGGCGTAACGACCCCAGCAACATCCCACCTGGTTGGTGAAGTGAAATAAATGTTGTCTGAAGGTTTAGGTGGTTAAGCACCACTTAGGTTGTTAAGGTTGTCCAAATGTTCCGCATTCCAGCCGAATTTTCTGTTAAGTATACACCCTGAGGTTACTATCATTAAAATTTTACGATGTTCCCACAAAAATCAGCTGTGAGAGGGGAACCTAAATTTTCATCGCTGTCTAGTCGATAGAAATGCCATGTTCTTTAAATGGGTTCCCTACAGGGACGGCGGATTCCAGGGTGCAAGTGGTGCAGTTGCACCACTCGATTTTTTCAAGTGGTGCAAAAGTATCTTTTTGCACCACTTGTTTTGGCTTTGTCCAGGGAGGCGCCCACCCCCCAGGCCTCAGCCGGCGCCCCCGGCCGGTCAGAGAAAATCAAGCCTAATTACCGCCTACCTGAAGAGGTAGGATCCTCTGTGAAAAAGACATGTTCATACATGAATGACGCACCTTGACATCAAAACTGCGCCCTGGAAAGCAAAAGGCGCCCCCCTTAAGTAAAGGCGCCCCTCTGGATAGCATAGGCGCCCTTGAAAAGCGTAGGCGCCTCCTGGACAGCTGAGGCGCCTCCGAAGAAGAGAAACGGCGCCCCTAGATATCACATGCGCCCCCTGGTTAGCACAGGCACCCCTTGACAGCAAAAGGCGCCCCCCCGCAGAGAAAAGGCGCCCCCTGGACAACATAGGCGCCCTTTGATAAGAAAGGCGCCCCCTGGAGAGATAAGAGAAACCCCCCCTCTCCCGAGAACAACGGCGGCAGGGACGGCGGATTCCGCAGGACAGGGTGTGCAGTTGCACACCTTGAAAAAAATGATGGTGTACAATAGTATATTTTTGCACACCTGGTTTTGACCTCGTACGGGGAGGCCCTCACGGATTTGGGTGGCACCCCGGATTTTGCCGGCGCCCCCGGCCGGTCAAGAGAAAATCAGACACATCGCCTGTCTGAAGGGGTAGTACCCTCTGTGTAAAATAAAATACACTTTCAAATATGAATGGCGCCCCCTGACATCAAAGCTGCACCCTGGACAGCAAAAGGTGCCCACCCCCTTGAGTAAAAGCGCCCCTCTGGATAGCAAAGGCGACCTCTAGATAGCAGAGGCGCCCCTGGACAGAAAAAGGCACCCCCAATTGAGGAGTAACGACGCCCCTGAATAGCATAGGCGCCCTCTGGTTAGCACAGGCACTCCTGTACACTAAGAGGCGCCCCCCTCCCCATAGAGCAAAGGCACCCCTCTGGATATCATAAGCTCCCTTTAATAGCAATCGCGCTCCCTGGACAGCAGGGGCGCCCTCTGGATAGGATAGGCGCCCCCAAAACAGCAAATACGCCCTTTGATACCAAAAGCGCCCCATGGACAGAACACACCCTCTGGATAGCATAGGCACCCCTGGACGGCAGAGACGCCCCTAAAGAAGAGCAACGGCACCCCGGGATAGCATATGCGCCCCTGGTTAGTACAGGCACCCCTGGACAGCAAAAGGCGGCCCCCGCCCCCTGAGTAAAGGATCCGGGTCTCTGGATAGCATAGGTGCCCCTGGATAGCGCATGCGCCTCCTGGACAGCAGAGACGCCTCCGAAGAAGATCAACGGCGCCCCTTGATATCATATGCACCCCCTGGTTAGCACAGGCATCCCTGGATAGCAAAAGGCGCCCCCCTCCGAGAGCAAAGGCGCCCCCTCTGGAAAGAATAAGCACCCATGGATAGGAAAGGCGCCCCCTGGAAAGGACAGCAGAACATTTTTTAAGGAAAACTCAGTTGAGGGGGGGCGGTGGAGATTTTCTTGTGCTGGCCATTATAATGTCTTCGGGGGATCAAACCCCCATTTGGAGGGGGCGTTAATAAAATTTAGACGTGCTAGTGTTAAAAAATGTCTCCTAATTTTTGTTATTCCATATTCTAAAGATTAGAGATGCTGCCCAGGACTGCGGGTTTTTTTCAACGGAAAAAGGCCAAACCGGGTTTGCGAAAAGGCCAAAAGGTTCAAATTGTATTTGCACTAAAAATTCTTGTTTTTTTATAAATTTCGTCCAAGTTCTTCCCAGTACGGCTGTTGGAGTCTGAGTCTCATTAAAGTCCTCAAGGGACTTGTCACGGAGACCCCGACCCCACCACCCGAACGAGTAACGCCCACAATGAAGGGTTGATTTAGAAGCCAAAGTTAAACCTCCCACAAAGCACAGGGATGGCCGCCTCGCTCAGGTCACCCTCTCATCAGTCAGTTGCCAGCCGACCTACGTCGGGCAAACGATTGAGCGCCGGAGCGTCTCAGGGGAACCGATCTCAAGCCTGGACATGCACTGCCACTGCATGCTTCTCAGCAGCGGGCCGGAGCCCGACGCTCTACCAACCGAGCAACCGGGGCGGCCAAATGGCCAAATAAATACCACAAAAGCCATATTTGAGGCTAAAACGAACCCTACCGGGTGTCATAAACCCACAGAAAAAGGACAGAGCACTCTTGTATCACTGCAGTGAACAGTGCACTGTATAAAACTAAATGTTGATAATTTGATATTGACTTGACGATATATTTTTAGCACACTGCCCATCTCATAAGAAGGCAGGAGTCCCCTTCCAATCCCGTGTGGCGACCCAATTATTTTATCCTTATAACTAAACAATTTGTTAGCATCATCAATTATCTTGGCCGCACCACTCCCCACTAACATTTGATATCTTCCTGCTTTTCCTGTGAATTGTTTGCTCTTGAACAGTGACGGATCCATAGGCAGATCCAGGATTGCCAATCGGAGGGGAGCACCTTCCCGGGGGGCGCCATCCGGAGCAGAGGGCGCCACTTTTGACCGGAAAAACCTACCAGGTGGGCGTAAAATCCTATCGGTGAGCACCGATTTCGCATCCTGGGGGAGAGTGGGAAGCGCCACTTCAGGCGAGTGCCATCGACCTTTCAGGGGGCGCCGTGACCATTTCAGGGAGCGCCGAGGATCGATTGGGGGGGCTGCATCTGCCCCTCCCCTTTGCCCCCTGGATCCGCGTATGGGCGGATCTAGAATTTTAGTAAGGTGGGGGGAAACGCGGAGCCTCAAAGTGGGCACTTTACCATCAACTTTTCACCCAAAGGGCGCCTATGGTATTCGGTTTTCGGTTGCCGTCATATTGGTGGATCGTATTTTTAACAACGTCCTATCCCACCCTCTCCCAGCCATAACAGTTTGTACCAGCCAAGCAAGATGCCTATTTGGCGTGATATTTGAAACAATGAATTGCTAAACAGTTCAGTCCACACTTTTTTCGGCACCTCTTGAAAAATCTGTAACTGCCACTAAGTCATGGAGAAATTCAAGACACTTGGGAAGATGCAACAGCTGAACATAAAGGTACATATCTGGGGATTTTTCTATTAGTGAAGAGGGGTTAAGTTTATTTTAATATCAAATATGATAAGCATCATTTTGCCTTTCCACGTGGCCAAGATTCGTAAGATAATGGTGAGAGGACATTGAAAATAATCGCAGCGAGTGTGAACCTGGCCTGTGCGCTGTCCAAGAAAATTACCTCAGCGGAAAAGCTTTTAAGTTGTAGGAAACACAAGCCGGACTTTAACCCACATTATTAATTGCTCCTAAAAAATAATGTTTGAACCAGATGGCAGACTCAAGGAGATATAAGGGATGTTGAAATGTTAAGATAAACACAGAATGAAGTATGTGGGCATTTTCCATCGACCTTTATCTATATTCTTCAATTCATCAGCATGGGAGAATTGCTCTTGTGCGTGAAATTTCGGAGGTGTTAAGAGAATTTCGGTAGCCATGTGATTGAATGCTGAAATAGATCATGCCATAGGCATTTGTGATTTGTGACATAAATGGGCCCTACTAGAATAAAAAGAAAACAGTTTCAACGTGTCCAAGTACTCTCTTGATAAATTGATAACTTTTTTTCGTTTATTGGCTGTAATTTGCGCGTTTAATGATCATGTGCAGTGTTCAGATCGAAGTGAAAAGACCATTCAGATTGATAAAACGAGTATATTTTGTCACTGACCATCCACTTATACCATCAACCATCGCCTTCAGGTCAAGTTCAGGACTCATTTAAGAGAAGAGGTGAGCGTGCACTGTGCATGCCCAAATCGAGACACAGCCGCCCTCCCGATGGACAGACCGCGCAGAAATACGTCCTCGTCGCGTTTGATTTCGCGCACGCGTACGACGTAGTGGACCACCACCTGCTACGCGTTCGCCTGCTGTAGATGGGGCTGTCAAATTGCACGGTGGCCTGGATTTGGCAGTGACTCCGGGACCGAAGAGTCCAGGTGGAACTAAATGGTGTGCTTTCCAGTGAGCGCATTTTCCGAACTGGCCTGCCGTAAGGAAGTGTCTTATCCGCCAGTTTTATTTTGTATGGGCGGCTCGGCTGGTAGACGCACTCTGCGCGGTTCCCGGATGCTCCCCTACATGTACGCCGATGATACGGCGGCTCTCTGCACGGGCAACAACATCCAAGTCGCCAAGGACCGGGCGCAATAAAGCTGCTGCTGGCACCCTCATGAAGTGGACCCGACAGCACAAAATGGTGGTATCAGGAGCCAAGATCCAAGTACTGGTGATGTCCCAGTGGGCCAGAGACGCCGATCCCTTCAATTTTAAGGTCGACGGGAAGTCTGTCACTGCTGGAGACACCCTACAGCTACTTGGCGTCACCATCGATCGGCTCCTCCATTTCGGTCCACACTGTAAGAGACTGTGGGAGAAGGTCCACCCCCGCATCTCCCACCTACGTCAACTGTCCGGCTGCAACTGGGGGCTGCACGAACAGCACCTCCGAACCGTCGCTACTGGCTACGTGAGAGGAGCGATGGAGTAAGCGGCCGCAGCGTGGCTCCACGCCACACCGCCATTTCATGTCGAGCTGCTGGAACGCAAAATGAGAGCGTCGGCGCGTATCATCACAGGATGCACCCACTCCACTCCCAGCCGAGTTAAGACTCCCCGCGTAGCGGCCAGAAGGAGGGTACTCGCGACCCGACTGCTGGTGAAATTCCATACCCTGCCGCCTGAAGACCCTCTGTGAAGACGTGCGGAGGCGACAGCGCCCTCTCGACTCTCCTCGGTGACCGGGTGGCGGCAGGTGGGCAAAGACATGTGGGATCAAGCAGGCATCTCCCTCCCCATCGAGTCTTTCCTTCCTCGACGTCTTCCACTGTGGGTATCAGGAGAGTGAGTCACATTTCAACTAGACGTGGGCCCACTGACATCAGGAGCGCCACCTGTCCGGAAGAAGCGAGTAGCTCTCCCCCACCTCGCTTCCCTGACTCAATGTGCCACATGGGTGTGGACCGACGGGTCAGTGCACGGAGGGGTCACGAGCGGGGGAGCTGGGTCTTCATCGAGTCACCAGACAGAGCCCAGCATGAGCTCAGGCGACCAGCAGGCTCGCTCTGCTCGAGTTTTCAGGCTGAGATGGTAGCCATCCAAACTGCCTGTGTCTTCCTACTGGACTAATCAGTGCACACAGAAGATCCAGTCATCTTCAGCATGGCCTGCCAAGGTGACGACGCATTATAGAAATAAAATGGCTTCAATGTCTGCAGATAAGACAGCGAATCGGTAAAAATCGCAAACTTCCTCACCATCAGTTTAGACACCTAGTCCAAACAGCAAAAAAAATGGAGTACAGCTCTGAAGTAAAAATGGATCCTTCGTAAGGCAAACTAGAAAACTTCTCAACATCGTCACCAACAAATGCACGCTCTGTGCCATTGTCACTTTCTTTTGCAACCGTCTATATAGAAACAGACATGGTTTTCGAACGGCTCCGCAAGCAAGTTCATAAAATACTGGTGCGTCGGTTCTGGCGTAGGTTGTGTTCGTGTTTACTGTCGAGATGAGCTATGGTTCAATAACAGCTGCTTCATGTGGTTCGACGAGATTGCTGTCGATACCAGCCTGTGCCAGCCAGGCACAGACTCTCACTCCCTGGTGACGGGTTGCAAAACGCGAGCCACTGTCTTATCTGACTGAGGTAGGCGTCGCCAAAAAAATGTTTGGTATGTGGGGCGTGTTGGTGACTTATTTTAAAGGGAACGTGGCACCTTGGTAAAATCCTGGAATTTTGTGTAATTAGGCGTACTTTTAGCCGAAAATAATGAAACCACTCATGATTTTTCTGAAAAATGTACAGCAAGCTCAATTCTTTTATTTTTAAAATACTCCTCTAGAAAAATGAATAAATATCTGCCTCTGGATGATGTCATGATCTGGCAACCACTACCATACTCGAAACACTTCAAGGGCTTCGATTGGCTGATGCTCATCGTGATGTCAGCATATGTCGTCACACCAGCAGCTCACAACAATGGCCGCCTGGCGAGAGGTACATGAGAGGTACATTTCGGGTAGGTTTTAGTTTTTTCTACGGAAAAATCGAGTTCCAAGACAAATGATATATAGAGCACCTGGTTTTCCGATTTGCTTTACAACTTGGCTATCTCAGTTAAAATCACGTTCTAAAGGTGCCACATTCCTTTTAATCGCTTAATGCAAAGCGAGTATCTTACTGCGCATTTGTAGCGGTATTTCACTAATTTCCACTAGCATGCTTATTATGGGTGAAGCTTGGAATGCTCCTGTTACTATTCTGATAGCGAGATGACGGACATATCGATAATCTTTTTCGCGGACTAAGGAGTGGCCTCATACGCAACCCCGGTCTGCGACCTGGGATGACCTCCCACCGGCGCAGGAGAGCCGCATGACAATGTGCTGAAATCAGCCATATTTCATTCTCAATGTAGCTCTTCATAAGCCTGTAGGTCAGTGCCATCATTCTTTTCTTTGAAATAAATAGTAAATATCCCGCAGTCAACCTCGGATTCGACCCGCGCACCCCTCATCACGAGACAGGACCTCTAACCACTAGACCACTGCGCCACACTGTACCGACTCCCACTAACCCTACACCTGTGACCCGTCAGGAGGTCACTGGCCGGTATCACGCAATCAAAACGATGCCGTGATCGTGGCGCCGGGTGTTGTGTTCGTACAGAAAAGGCATGGTATAAAGCTGCTTCTAGAAGACGAACCAAACATTAGATTCGCCTAGAATCACTTGTATCGGCGACCCAGGACCCTAAGCTAGCTTTATGCCAAATTGCATCCACTTCCATTCATTTTGAGGACTTGAAACCATGGTGAGAAGCAAACATGTTCCGAGAAATTTAGCTCCTTGAAATACCCTTTCGGACGAATTACTCGAAAGCCGTTGGAGATAAGTGGGTAGTGTAAATGAATTGAATGACTGCTATTAATGTTCCTATTCAGCCATGTCAATTCTGAGCTTGTGAATGACATGTGCTCTGAACCGAAAAGCTGCAAATAAAAGGTTTTCTACTAAAATTATATTTATACATATAAGACAATGAATTTTATTATCACGATATCCATCTCCGAATATTATCAGGCGGAAGCAATGTTCTTTCATTATTTGAAATGAAAAGTCAAATCGGCGCATTAGATCGCGAGAGATTAAGATTTAAATGAAATGAGCAAAAATGTAGTCCTCCGGCAAAATGGCAAAAACTAGGTCAGAATTTTACGTTTTCCACTGGAAACTATGCCTAAGCACAAGAAAATTGACGTAGCTGCCTCCACGTGGCTGTCTTTAAACTAACTGAAGCGTGCCTTCTGATATTTCGAGCTTACAAGTCGGCTGTCAAATTTCAATATCTTTTTTGCTTGTACTAGAAATACTGCGTTTTGGCGTAATAAATATTGTCGGACCAGTTCGAACTTTTTTCTTAGGTGGCCTTGTTGCTTATTCAAAAGGAGGCAAATTTCAAGTTCGTCGCTTAAGAAATAAAAATGATAAAAATGCAAAATTGAAAACATTTGTTCCAAAATTTCTCAAAAACTATTTTGAATTTAAATTCGGGGGCCTTAGTTTGGGCGTCTAGCGTAAAAGGGCAATCACCCTACACAATTGCAGAGCCCTGGTATCAACTGTCAGAACCGCCAAACGGCCAGAATAGAGCCTCTTGAGAAATCTCAATCCGCTTCGCTCCATGGATTTCGTCATGCGGCTCTGACACAGCCGTACTCGATCTTCGGAGGAATAAGTGATCTATACAGCATAAGAAGCTTATAACGTAGCGTATAACAATGAGCGTATAACGTGCGCATAACGTATATATAGGCGATAAGCGTATAACGTGTATAGCATGAGAAACATTTCTCTATCTGCACGGTATCTCATCCTCGTCAACACCTTCAGTATTTTCAGCTTATCGAGTGTGAGCCTGATAAATCTGGTTTCTGCTACAACGTCGCTCGGATTTCCGCGAATTTACAAAATCGGGTATTCAGTCTCAATGTCTATTATAAAAGTGCATGCACTATGTCTTTGAACTTGAAAATTTCAGTCCATTGCATATGATCCATTGCTGCAATGTGTCAAGGTCAAGCTGCAGCCGCCTCTGCGCAGCTGCTGTAGTGGACGCTGTCACCCATATTGTGAACTCTTCAACGAAAAGCACATGCCGTATGTTTGCGGGAAGTGTCTGCAATATCATTGGTCATAACTGCAAACAAGGCTATGAAAATCTCAGAATCCTGGGCTATGCCACTCTGTTGCTGATACAAATCCGATACGACTGAGTTTTAGCGAAATCTAAAATACCTATTTTTCGGAATATTACAAATAAACCACCCCAAGTGGCCTCGCACGCCGAGTCCAAAGAGTTTCTGCAGAACGCCATTGGATAGCAAAGGCGCCCCCCAAGAGATGATGGCGCCCCCTGGGGAGGAAGGCGCCCCCTCCAGAAAATCTTGCACCACTTCTCGAAAATGGAATCCGCCGTCTCTGGTTCCCTATTGTCACATATACCATTTCCACTAATCGAAAATACAGCTGACGGAAAGAAAAACTTTCACTGTTTTCATTCTCACTCTCACTTAGCGATTGGAAGAGGCGTTGATAACTGGCAACAGCAAAGGTCGTCAGAAAGAGCCTGTATCATGTATTACTAACACTTCCACACACATGAGGTGGCTTTCAAACTGTTGTCGTGATGAGTATGAAATGATTAGAAGGAGATGGTAAAGATGAGGGATGGTGGGGATAAAGAGGATGGGATTCTACCTGGAGGGGTCGCTGCAGCCACAGGCGCATGCGCTCACATGCCCCAGGTAGAGTAAGGATAAGGACAAGGATAAGGTACCGGTTAAAAAAAAACGGACACACACAGAGACACAATCGCACACACACACACAAACTTCGAACATTTAAACTAAAACAATATGATGATGAAAATGCTAGATTCTTCGGCTTCGTGCTCATTCTGTCTCCGATCCGATAAATTTCGTTGGCTGTTCTCCATCTTGTCTGTGACAGCGTTGACCGCCATGCTTCACTGCTATTCAATAGTTGCGTCTTTTTGTTTTCCCTAATCTCCAGTGCTGATGTTCCCTTTCCCGAAACTTGTTTTTTTTTGTTCTATAAAATTAGCCATCTTGAAATATTTCAATGTTCCCGCCGTAATTATTTTTTCTTGAAGGAGCTCACAAAAACACGTGAAACGCAACACAAAATAAAGGAGAAAGATAGGCGACGAAAAGACGATAGAAGGCCAAAAATGATGATTTACTTCTTATTTTTAGCTTCTTCTTGCTTGCACCAGAGATGGTTGGTGTGAATGAAAATTAGCACATAATGTAGCCAAAAGAATAGATTCTTCACCAGTATGATATCATTGCTGATTTTGAATTAGAACAGAAGTATTTTGATAGTTTCTAAGATCACGGAAAACACGTCCATTCCTTGTCGCTGGAAGAACTTAACTTGGGTCGCAAACGACCCATTCGTCCTGAAACAGTCAAATGCTAACGTGGATAGCGGACTCCAGAGAATTTACAAGCCCCATCGCTACCGACAGCCTGTTAAATGGACCACTGCTCAAAAAAAGGATACGGAAACTTCTTTTTCCATTTCAATTATACCTATATATAACAATACATCTGCTCATGGTTCATGTAACATACACATAGGTAAAAGTATTCCTTGACACTTATTCTAGAAAAAACAAACAAAATATTGTTGGGTAGGACCGAACTAACGCTTTATAAAAAAAATATAGCGAAAGCGGAGAGGCGGGTAGCAATTTCACGACCTTAAAGACAGTAAGGCCAGTGGCGGTAGCGATTCCAGGTCCTCTTGGAATAAGCAGCTGTTTGAGCAGTTTGGTAGGTGAACCCACAGCTACCTTCTCGCTGCAATTTATAGATAACTAATATTCTTCATTACAGACATTACAGTGACTCACTTTGGCCTGGAGAAAAATACACCGCACCGTCAATTTTCCAAATTCAATCCAACTTTTCCTTTAAAATTTAAAACAAAAACAGAGAAAACAGGCGTATCCAGGGGGCAACAGGAGCGACAACTTGCCCCCCCCTCCCAAGGGCACATTTGAGGAGACTTGGTACGAAGCGCGGCCCGCAGGCATTATGCTTTGTTGCCAACCATGGAACTTCATATCAGACAGGATCATTTCAAGCCCTCTCCAACTCTCCTTTCAGTGACAAGCCAGGCCTTTTTTACCCACCAGAACCGTCTGTAAAAGGGATCCCTCTAAACCACTGGGCTTCTCGGCTCCTGTCGACAGTAAGATCTGCTCTGGTCAGCTGGGCCCTATTCAACCGATAAAGTCGGCAGGGGTATTTGGACAGCAGGACTCAGTGCGACTCGTGGGGGGTTATCGCTAGAGCTGTCAGGGCGCTGTCTGACCAGCTAGGTTCTCTTTACGTGAGAAGGCCACTGTGGCTACCAGGGACCTCCTTAGCACACATGGCCACACTATCTGGAACTTCATTAATTTGAGGAGCCTCTGAACCAGTAGGACCGCCTGATCTCTGCAAGGCTCTCAATCAGCAGGGCCCTCCTTGGTCAGCTGGGTCCTCTCCAGAGGCGTAGCCAGGGAGAACCGGCTGGGCCGGCGCCACTGAGAACCCGGAGCGCTTGACGGCGCGGGCCGTACTGTACAATTTGGCTCGCCGTGGAACCTCATGTCAGACAGGGCACTCCTAAGCCCTCGTGGTTGGTTGCCCTCAGCGTGGTTCTCTGTACCTAGTGACAGCGGAACCTCAAATACCAGCAGAATATTTTCTAACCATTAGGATCTCTAGAGCCAGCGGAACCCTCTCCGACCAGCTGGGCCCTTAATGGTGAATGGAGCTCCCTTTGTCTGCAATAAACGTACTTTTTACACATTTTAAAACATTTCAGAAGGAACCGGTTTGAAGGTATAAGCATTTGCTCTTCAAGAAGAAAAAAAACATTCGAGGACATTTTCGTTTTCCATGGCGCAGTTGAAATATTTCAGGCACACTTTGGCTTAAAACGAATTTTTGGGATCAACTGGCATGAAAAATTGATTTCCAGAACTGGTTTGTATCTTGGCAGTCACCACCTCCGACGCTCAACGTTTCTTTTTTATCACTGACAACATTTTTTTCCAGAAGAACCCTTTGGCATTATCGCAAGGGCCCTTTTGGTGCTGACTGTTTGTTCACGCAGTTACAAAGTGGGCTCCGCGCCAGCACAAAGCATACTGCACCTTTGGCTACAAGAAATATGCATCATTACTATTGCCCTTCCGGTGCAGGGGCGCCACCCCTTCTTCTGCAGCGGAGCAGGGAGTTGAGGCGCCCCTCCGTCTCCTGAATCCGGTGCTCAACACCAATCACGATTGTGGTTCCTGTCGTATGTCCTGATTATTTTGGTACGAACCTGCCGTCCTCACAAAGAGCCAGTCGCCGGCTTTGGAGGTGAAGTAGCTCATCCGTACAGTGAACGAAACTTATTTGTAAGTCAATGTTCGTTTCAACGACAAGTAACGGAGACAGCCTTTGTCCAAGCAAAGTCACGGATACTGGCAGTATTTCATATATTTACAGCTAAACAATCAACAATGGCAGAGTGTAATAATAAATACGTCAAATGCATCACATGAAATAATCGTTGTTCAAGAAAGCAGTAAACAGAAAGAAGAGAGGAACTGAAAGGTTTCACTGCGGCAGCAGACCCGCGAGGTTCACGGAGACGTCCTCCCGCACGGCCTTGTCCAGTGCAGTGCGGGCCTTCGCTTCGATCTTGCCCTTGTTGTTGCGCCACCACTTGTTGGCAAGCCTCGAGGCAATCCGACTGGCTGGGTCGCCAAGGATCTTGTTGAGGAACCTGCCAACGCGGCTACGGAGGTTGGCCCTCACATGGACACTGGACAGGTTAAGAGAGACCTGTGTGCCGCTGGGCTGCACCGTCAGGGTACCACTGGCATCAACGTTCACGGTCAGAGTGGTGGTGAGGGTGCCCACGGTGCGGCCAACTGTCACGTGCGGCGTGGCCGAGGCAGACACGCAACGCTTCTTCCAGAAGATCTTCTTGCACTTCCTGGCCCTGACGAACAGGTCGCCGACGATGCCGGGCCAGGCGATGGAGGCGCGAACCGCGATCTGCTGGTCTCGTGGGAAGGTCACCGTCAGGTCGGGGACTTCGTAGGCAGCCAAGCCACGGATGACAATGTCTCTGGTCTCAATCTCTCCGTCGTTGGATCCCGGAAGACGCAGCGGGTCCGACTCGCGGCGCACCTTGTCACGAGCGTTGAGCAGCAGCTGTTTGAGACAGTTGCCGAGGGAGGTTGGGTCGGTGAGGTCACAGTTAGTCGGCAGTTGGGCGGCCGAGACGACCAGCAGCGTCGCCATCGTGGCCAGCAGGGTGAAGCACCGCATGTCTGCTGTGGAGAGGGTACGGCGGGAGGTGTGGTGCAGTGGGGCGTCGTCAGACACTGAATGCCTGTGCCGCCGGCCGCCGCCGCTATATACCCCTGCTGCCATAAACAAGTGACGCAGTAACTCATTTAGGGAGAAGGCTGTCCAAACGTGCCCGGGAATGCCACGGATATCAATAGACAGACTGAGAGGCAGGGACTCCCAACAACGCAGCAGAGCTTTTATTCCAGGCTTAGGACTTTCCGCATGTTTTACACCATTCATGTGAAAATTACTCAAGCATTGTGTGAGTGTTCTATTGATGTAGGATATTAGGTTCGACGTTTGGGTAGACGTAAATGCTCATTGCCAATCTGTGTTACATATTAAAGTTTATTTAAAGGGAATGTGGCACCTTGGTCGAATCCAGGAAATTAGTGTAATGTGGGATTTCTTAGCCGAAAATCATGACAGCGTGCATTATTTCTTTGCAAAATGTACAATGAGCTCAATATTTTCTATTTCTAAAATGCTCCTCTAGGGTGAAAAAGAATCCTCTGCCTGTGAATGACGGCATGGTCTGCCAAATACTACCAGTTCAATAGGCTTCAAGGGCTTCGATTGGCTAATTACTTACCGTGACGTCTGCCTGCCGTCACACCAACAGCTGACAACGGTGGTCGCCTGGCTGGGGCAGAGACGGCGGATTCCATTTTCGAGAAGTGGTGCAAGATTTTCTGGAGGGGGCGCCTTCCTCCCCAGGGGGCGCCATCATCTCTTGGGGGGCGCCTTTGCTATCCAATGGCGTTCTGCAGAAACTCTTTGGACTCGGCGTGCGAGGCCACTTGGGGTGGTTTATTTCTAATATTCCGAAAAATAGGTATTTTAGATTTCGCGTAAACTCAGTCGTATCGGATTGGCATCAGCAACAGAGTAGCATAGCCCAGGATTCTGCGATATTCATAGCCTTGTTTGCAGTTATGACCAATGATATTGCAGACACTTCCCGCAAACATACGTCACGTGTTTTTCGTTAAGACTTCACAATATGTGTGACAGTGTCTACTACAGCAGCTGCGCAGAGGCGGCTGCAGCTTGGCCTTGACATATTGCAGCAATGGATCACACGCAATGGACTGAAATTTTCAAGTTCAAAGACATAGTGCATGCACTTTTATAATAGACATTGAGACTGAATACCCGATTTTGTAAATTCGCGGAAATCCGAGCGACGTTGTAGCAGAAACCAGATTTATCAGGCTCACACTTGATAAGCTTTCATATGTGCCACACCTGAAAGATTTCCGCAAAAAAATGTTTCGATACGCTGAAAATACTGAAGGTGTTGACGAGGATGAGATACCGTGCAGATAGAGAAATGTTTCTCATGCTATACACGTTATACGCTTATCGCCTATATATACGTTATGCACACGTTATACGCTCATTGTTATACGCTACGTTATAAGCTTCTTATGCTGTATAGATCACTTATTCGTCCGAAGATCGAGTACGGCTGTGTCAGAGCCGCATGACGAAATCCATGGAGCGAAGCGGATTGAGATTTCTCAAGAGGCTCTATTCTGGCCGTTTGGCGGTTCTGACAGTTGATACCAGGGCTCTGCAATTGTGTAGGGTGATTGCCCTTTTACGCTAGACGCCCAAACTAAGACCCCCGAATTTAAATTCAAAATAGTTTTTGATAAATTTTGGAACAAATGTTTTCAATTTTGCATTTTTATCATTTTTATTTCTTAAGCGACGAACTTGAAATTTGCCTCCTTTTGAATAAGCAACAAGGCCACCTAAGAAAAAAGTTCGAACTGGTCCGACAATATTTATTACGCCAAAACGCAGTATTTCTAGTACAAGCAAAAAGGTATTGAAATTTGACAGCCGACTTGAAAGCTCGAAATGTCAGAAGGCACGCTTCAATTAGTTTAAAGACAGCCACGTGGAGGCAGCTACGTCAATTTTCTTGTGCTTAGGCATAGTTTCCAGTGGAAAACGTAAAATTCTGACCTAGTTTTTGCCATTTTGCCGGAGGACTACATTTTTGCTCATTTCATTTAAATCTTAATCTCTCGCGATCTAATGCGCCGATTTGACTTTTCATTTCAAATAATGAAAGAACATTGCTTCCGCCTGATAATATTCGGAGATGGATATCGTGATAATAAAATTCATTGTCTTATATGTATAAATATAATTTTAGTAGAAAACCTTTTATTTGCAGCTTTTCGGTTCAGAGCACATGTCATTCACAAGCTCAGAATTGACATGGCTGAATAGGAAAATTAATTGCAGTCATTCAATTGATTTACACTACCCACTTATCTCCAACGGCTTTCGAGTAATTGGTCCGAAAGGGTATTTCAAGGAGCTAAATTTCTCGGAACATGTTTACTTCTCACCATGGTTTCAAGTCCTCAAAATAAATGGAAGTGGATGCAATTTGGCATAAAGCTAGCTTAGGGTCCTGGGTCGCCGATACAAGTGATTCTAGGCGAATCTAATGTTTGGTTCGTCTTCTAGAAGCAGCTTTATACCATGCCTTTTCTGTACGAACACAACACCCGGCGCCACGATCACGGCATCGTTTTGATTGCGTGATACCGGCCAGTGACCTCCTGAGGGGTCACAGGTGTAGGGTTAGTGGGAGTCGGTACAGTGTGGCGCAGTGGTCTAGTGGTTAGAGGTCCTGTCTCGTGATGAGGGGTGCGCGGGTCGAATCCGGGGTTGACTGCGGGATATTCAAAGAAAAGAATGATGGCACTGACCTACAGGCTTATGAAGAGATACATTGAGAATGAAATATGGTTGATTTCAGCACATTGTCATGCGGCTCTCCTGCGCCGGTGGGGGGTTATCCCAGGTCGCAGACCGGGCTTGCGTATGAGGCCACTCCTTAGTCCGCGAAAAAGATTATCGATATGTCCGTCATCTCGCTATCAGAATAGTAACAGAAGCGTTCCAAGCTTCACCCATAATAAGCATGCTAGTGGAAATTAGTGAAATACTGCTACAAATGCGCAGTAAGATACTCGCTTTGCATTAAGCCATTAAAAGGAATGTGGCACCTTTAGAACGTGATTTTAACTGAGATAGCCAAGTTGTAAAGCAAATCGGAAAACCAGGTGCTCTATATATCATTTGTCTTGGAACTCAATTTTTCCTTAGAAAAAAAAACTAAAACCTACCCGAAATGTACCTCTCATGTACCTCTCGCCAGGCGGCCATTGTTGTGAGCTGCTGGTGTGACGACATATGCTGACATCACGATAAGCATCAGCCAATCGAAGCCCTTGAAGTGTTTCGAGTATGGTAGTGGTTGCCAGATCATGACATCATCCAGAGGCAGATATTTATTCAATTTTCTAAAGGAGTATTTTAAAAATAAAAGCATGGAGCTTGTTGTACATTTTTCAGAGAAATCATGAGTGGTTTCATTATTTTCGGCTAAAAGTACGCCTAATTACACAAAATTCCAGGATTTTACCAAGGTGCCACGTTCCCTTTAAAGTAAGTCACCAACACGCCCCACATACCAAACATTTTTTTTGGCGACGCCTACCTCAGTCAGATAGACAGTGGCTCGCGTTTTGCAACCCGTCACCAGGGAGTGAGAGTCTGTGCCTGGCTGGCACAGGCTGGTATCGACAGCAATCTCGTCGAACCACATGAAGCAGCTGTTATTGAACCATAGCTCATCTCGACACTTAACACGAACACAACCTACGCCAACAAAGCAAAAATTTGCCTCCTGAACCGACGCGCCAGTATTTTATGAACTTGCTTGCGGAGCCGTTCGAAAACCATGTCTGTTTCTATATAGACGGTTGCAAAAGAAAGTGACAATGGCACAGGGCGTGCATTTGTTGGTGACGATGTTGAGAAGTTTTCTAGTTTGCCTTACGAAGGATCCATTTTTACTTCAGAGCTGTACTCCATTTTTTTTTGCTGTTTGGACCAGGTGTCTAAGCTGATGGTGAGGAAGTTTGCGATTTTTACCGATTCGCTGTCTTATCTGCAGACATTGAAGCCATTTTATTTCTATAATGCGTCGTCACCTTGGCAGGCCATGCTGAAGATGACTGGATCTTCTGTGTGCACTGATTAGTCCAGTAGGAAGACACAGGCAGTTTGGATGGCTACCATCTCAGCCTGAAAACTCGAGCAGAGCGAGCCTGCTGGTCGCCTGAGCTCATGCTGGGCTCTGTCTGGTGACTCGATGAAGACCCAGCTCCCCCGCTCGTGACCCCTCCGTGCACTGACCCGTCGGTCCACACCCATGTGGCACATTGAGTCAGGGAAGCGAGGTAGGGGAGAGCTACTCGCTTCTTCCGGACAGGTCGCGCTCCTGATGTCAGTGGGCCCACGTCTAGTTGAAATGTGACTCACTCTCCTGATACCCACAGTGGAAGACGTCGAGGAAGGAAAGACTCGATGGGGAGGGAGATGCCTGCTTGATCCCACATGTCTTTGCCCACCTGCCGCCACCCGGTCACCGAGGAGAGTCGAGAGGGCGCTGTCGCCTCCGCACGTCTTCACAGGGGGTCTTCAGGCGGCAGGGTATGGAATTTCACCAGCAGTCGGGTCGCGAGTACCCTCCTTCTGGCCGCTCAGCGGGGAGTCTTAACTCGGCTGGGAGTGGAGTGGGTGCATCCTGTGAAGATACGCGCCGACGCTCACATTTTGCGTTCCAGTAGCTCGACATGAAATGGCGGTGTGGCGTGGAGCCACGCTGCGGCCGCTTACTCCATCGCTCCTCTCACGTAGCCAGTAGCGACGGTTCGGAGGTGCTGTTCGTGCAGCCCCCAGTTGCAGCCGGACAGTTGACGTAGGTGGGAGATGCGGGGGTGGACCTTCTCCCACAGTCTCTTACAGTGTGGACCGAAATGGAGGAGCCGATCGATGGTGACGCCAAGTAGCTGTAGGGTGTCTCCAGCAGTGACAGACTTCCCGTCGACCTTAAAATTGAAGGGATCGGCGTCTCTGGCCCACTGGGACATCATCAGTACTTGGATCTTGGCTCCTGATACCACCATTTTGTGCTGTCGGGTCCACTTCATGAGGGTGCCAGCAGCAGCTTTATTGCGCCCGGTCCTTGGCGACTTGGATGTTGTTGCCCGTGCAGAGAGCCGCCGTATCATCGGCGTACATGTAGGGGAGCATCCGGGAACCGCGCAGAGTGCGTCTACCAGCCGAGCCGCCCATACAAAATAAAACTGGCGATAAGACACTTCCTTACGGCAGGCCAGTTCGGAAAATGCGCTCACTGGAAAGCACACCATTTAGTTCCACCTGGACTCTTCGGTCCCGGAGTCACTGCCAAATCCAGGCCACCGTGCAATTTGACAGCCCCATCTACAGCAGGCGAACGCGTAGCAGGTGGTGGTCCACCATAGGCGTAGGAACCGGGGGGCCAGGGGGGCCACTGGCCCCCCACTTTTCTGGGATGGGCCCCCCGCAACGGAGATAAGAATATCAACAACTGTAATATCAAGCAAGAAACTCAAACTGGCCCGATAGCTTGCCCCGGAACCCAGTTAAACTTACCTGTGTCCCTAAACTAAGTTGAGGTTCTATGAGTTGATTTTAAGGTCCCCTAAGCTTCTCGGGGCCCCTGAACTGGCCTCTGATGCCATACGAGCTAATCTAGGCCCTTTGAGCTGAACTGAGCGCCCCTGAGATGGTTTGGGCAGCATGAACTGTTCTAGGATGCCTAAACTGAGCTAGGAGCCGTAACCTTAAGCAGGGCCCCGTGAGTTGGCCAGAACCTATATCTACCGACCTGGGGGCCCCTGAGCTGAGCTGGGACCGTAAAGTTAATATTGTCCCTTGAGCTAATCTGGATCCCCTGTGATGCACAGAGGACCCTAAACTTATCTGAGGCCCCTGCACAGGAATAGGGCCCCTGCTCTGAAATTGGGTTATAAGCTTTAATTGAAACCCTGAACTGTTTTGAAACCCCAAATATGCCGACAAGGGGCCCCTGGATGATCCGGGCCCTTAAGTTTATCTGGTCATCAGAGCTAATATGGGCCTCTGTGTTGAACTGAGGGCCCCTGAGATGGTCTGGGACCCCTATAAGGATTTACAGCCACTGACCGGGCGGCCGTGAGCTTGAATGGGCCCCTTGAGATGTTCTGACAATAGCGTAGCCAGGGGAGGGTTCCCTGGGATGTTCTGACAGTGGTGTAGCGAGGGAAGGGGGGTCTCAGGGATCCGTGGACCCCCTTGGGCTGACCTTATGCACTAAAAACACAAAAATTGATTTCAGGGGCCCCTGAGCTTGGTCTCGGGGAGGGGGCCTCCCGAGCTTGGTCTCAGGAGGCCCCCGATAATCGGTATCGAGGGCTCCAGAGTACCGAATATTGATCTTGGGGAACCCCTGTGCTCAGTCTCAGGGGGTTCCGAGCTAGCGCCTCAGGGCCCCCGAGCTTGGTCTCAGGGGCCCCGAGCTTGGTGTCTGGGGGGCCCTCCGAGCGTGGTCGCAGGGAGCTCCCGAGCTTAGTCTCAGGGGGCCCTTCGAGTTTGGGATCAGGGCCCCCGAGCTTGGTCTCAGGGACCCGCGAGCTTGGTGTCAGGGAACCCTCCGAGCTTGGTCTCAGATAACCCCGAGCTTGGTCTCAGGGCCCACGAGCTTGGTCTCAGGGGACCCCCGAGCTTGGTCTCAGGGAGCTCCCGAGCTTGGTCTCAGGGATGCCCCCAAGCTTGGTCTCAGGCCCCCCCCTCTCCCCGAGCTTAGTGTCAGGGGCCCTCGAGCTTGGTCTTAGGGGGCATCCGAGGGCATCTGATGCATAAGACTGACCGTATGCAATGGAAAACACGAGCATTGGTCTCGGGGGGCCCTGATCTTGGTCTCAGGGGGCCACCGAGCTTGGTCTCAGCGCCCCCTGAGCTTTGTGTCAGGGGCCCCGAGCTCGGTGTCAGGGGCCCTCCGAGCTTGGTCTCAGGGAACGCCCGAGCTTGGTCTCAGGGGACCCCCGAGCTTGGTCTCAGGGGCCCCCTGATCATCGGTATCGAGGGCTCCAGAGTACCGAACATTGATCTCGGGGGCCCCCTGAGTTCGGACTCACGGACCTTTCGATCTTGGTCTCACGGGCCTTTCGATTTTGGTCTCAGGGTGCCCCAGAGCTTGGTCTCAGGGCCCCACGAGCGTGGTCTCAGGCGACCCCTGAACTTGGACTCAGGGGCCCCGAGCTTGGTCTCACGGGCCTTACGAGCTTGGTCTCAGGGGACCCCGATCATTGGTATCGAGGGCTCTGGAATACCGAATATTGATCTCGGGGGCCCGTGAGCTTGGTCTCAGGGGCCCCCGAGCTTGGTCTCAGGGACAACCGAGCTTGGTCTTAGGGGGGGCAAGCTTGGTCTCATGGGCCTTTCGATGTTTGGTCTCATGGGCCCTTCGAGTTTGGGATCAGGGCCCCCGAGCTTGGTCTCAGGGGCCCGCGAGCTTGGTGTCAGGGAACCCTCCGAGCTTGGTCTCAGATAACCCCGAGCTTGGTCTCAGGGCCCACGAGCTTGGTCTCAGGGGACCCCCGAGCTTGGTCTCAGGGAGCTCCCGAGCTTGGTCTCAGGGATGCCCCCAAGCTTGGTCTCAGCCCCCCTCTCCCCGAGCTTAGTGTCAGGGGCCCTCGAGCTTGGTCTTAGGGGGCATCCGAGGGCATCTGATGCATAAGACTGACCGTATGCAATGGAAAACACGAGCATTGGTCTCGGGGGCCCTGATCTTGGTCTCAGGGGGCCACCGAGCTTGGTCTCAGCGCCCCCTGAGCTTTGTGTCAGGGGCCCCGAGCTCGGTGTCAGGGGCCCCGAGCTCGGTGTCAGGGGCCCTCCGAGCTTGGTCTCAGGGAACGCCCGAGCTTGGTCTCAGGGGACCCCGAGCTTGGTCTCAGGGGCCCCTGATCATCGGTATCGAGGGCTCCAGAGTACCGAACATTGATCTCGGGGGCCCCTGAGTTCGGACTCACGGACCTTTCGATCTTGGTCTCACGGGCCTTTCGATTTTGGTCTCAGGGTGCCCCAGAGCTTGGTCTCAGGGCCCCACGAGCGTGGTCTCAGGCGACCCCTGAACTTGGACTCAGGGGCCCCGAGCTTGGTCTCACGGGCCTTACGAGCTTGGTCTCAGGGGACCCCGATCATTGGTATCGAGGGCTCTGGAATACCGAATATTGATCTCGGGGGCCCGTGAGCTTGGTCTCAGGGGCCCCCGAGCTTGGTCTCAGGGACAACCGAGCTTGGTCTTAGGGGGGGGCAAGCTTGGTCTCATGGGCCTTTCGATGTTTGGTCTCATGGGCCCTTCGATCTTGGTCTCACGGGGTCTCGAGCTTGGTCTCAGGGAACCCCCAGCTTGGTGTCAGGGGCTCTCGAGCTTGGTCTCAGGGAGCATCCGAGCTTGATCTCAGGGTCCCCTCGAGCTTGGTCTCAGGGGCCCCCAAGCTTGGTCTCAGGGGTTCAGGGGCCCCACTCGGGGTGCCCCCGACTATTGATATCGAGGGACTCATGAGTGAGGCACGAGCATTGGCCTCATGAGACCCAGAGTTTGGTCCCAGGGGCCACCAGGCCTGGGTTCAGGACCCCCGAGCACCGGCATCGAGGGGCTCCAGAGCACCGAGCATTAGTCTCGGGGGGGGGCTCGAAATATTGATCTTGAGGGCCCCGGAACATCGGTGTCGAGTTACCTGAAAAAAGCGCGAGCATGGGTCTAAGGGTGCCCCTGAGCCTGATCTAAGTGGGACCCCGAGCTTAGTCTTAGGACCCCCGGGCATCAGCATCAAGGGGCTCCGGAGTATTGGTCTAGGGGGAGCAATTATTTTAGGGGCCTCCAAATGGTGATTTCAGAGGGCCCCCGAAAGTGTGGATGCAGTGGTGTAGCCAAGGGGGCCCTAGGCGTCCGCAGACTCCCACCCCTTGGGCCAATCTGAACCACTGCAAAGGATTCTCTGATCAGGGGCCCCCAGAGTCAGTCTCAGGGGCCCCTGAAGATTCTTTCTCAGGGCGTCCCGAGTCGGCCTCACGGCCCCCGCCCTGAGAGTCGGTCTCAAGGCCCCCCGAAGGTAGATTTTAGGGGCCCAGAGGGTTGGTCTCAGGGGCCCCAAAATTCGGTATCAGGGGCCGCGGGAGTCTGTCTCAGGGGAAGGGGCCGAGCTAGTCTCAGGGGCCCCCCAGAGAGTGGTTCTCAGGACCCTGCAACATAGTCTATTTCAGGGGGCCCCTGAGAGTCAGTCTCAGAGAACCCCAAGAGTCGGTCAAGGGGACCCTAAGAGTCTGTCTTAGGGGACCCCGGGATTCAGTCACGGGGTCCCCCTGAGAGTCTGTCTCAGAGAACCCCAAGAGTCAGTCTCAGAGCACCCCAAGAGTCGGTCTCAGGGGCCCTCATAGTCTCACGGGCTTCTCTCTCAGGAGTCAATATTTAGTTTCAGGTGGCCCCGAGAGTTAATCCGGGGGTCCGAGAGTTAGTCTAATTTGATCCGCAGAGTGCTGGTTTCAGGGGGCCCCAGAGGGGTAATTTTGGGAGCCCTCGAGATTTAGCTTTAGGCTGTGCCCCCCCTCGAGTTTTGGTATAAGCGGCCCCGAGGGTCAATCTCAGGGAGCGCCCAAAAGTTAGTCTCAGAGGGCTCCCGGTTGTCAGTCTCAGAGACATCCGAGAGGTGATCTCGGGGTTCTGAGGGTAATTTCCAGAGGTGCTCCCGAGTTTTGGTCTCACGGGCCCGGATTTAGCCTTAGGCCCGCGAGAGCTAATCTAGAGCCTCCGAGTCAGTCTCAGGAACGCCAAAGACTCAGTCTCAGAGGTGATTCCACCCCCCCCGGGTGTTTGTCTCAGGGGCGCCCTAGAGTAAGTCTCAGAGAGCTGTC
This sequence comes from Lepas anatifera, assembly GCA_034440635.1. Classification (NCBI taxonomy): domain Eukaryota; kingdom Metazoa; phylum Arthropoda; class Thecostraca; family Lepadidae; genus Lepas; species Lepas anatifera. The sequence goes on along the minus strand of JAOTON010001855.1, from coordinate 816,806 downwards.
GGAAGTCATTCCCAGCCCCCTCCCCCACCCCAAAGACAGCCTCAGGGGACCCCAATAGCTAATCTGGATGGCCACGATAGTCAGTCTCAGCCCCCCCTCCAGAGCAAATCTGGGGGGCCCAATAATTAGTCTCAGAGGTGCTGCCGATAACTAATCTCAGGAACCCCGAGAGATTCTCAGGAGCCCCCAGTTTTGATCAAGAGGCGCCGTGAATCGGTCTCCGAGACCCCCTGAGATCTAATCGGGAGAGCGGCCGAAAATTAGCTTTGTGAGCGCCGCCAAGTGTTGGTCTTAGGTGGCCCCAGAGCTCAAATAAAAAATGTCAAAATCATATGCCTCGGAAAAAATGTACCTACCCCTATTGCGTACTAAAAAAGCATAAATTGGAACATGTCCATCAGGCACCATTATCGAAGAAAAGGCAAACATTAATCTAATTTTACCATAAGAGCAAATCGAACAGGGAATTTGGCACTTTAGTCAATTTTTAATATATTAGGTTAGCACCAATAACTACATTCCTAAATATTCTGAAATAAACAACTTCCCAATATTTTCGTAGGAAACCAGACAAACAAGGGTAATGACAGAAATTGATGAGCATAATCCCAAAGAGAAAAATAGGTATGAAAGGTTGAAAATAACAATAACAGAGTTAGCCAAGGCGATAGATATCTTGGGCGCCTTTTGTCTTGGTAATTTGCTCGTTTACAAGATAGCAAGGGTAAGAAAGTAACTGGATCTCAATAGGATCTGTCGACGGAACAGAGGTTATGTAACGTTCGGGACACACTACCATATCCCTTGTATTTTTATTCGTTTTTTTCGTTTCTTTGGAAATTTTCTGATTAAAGAGTTCATGGATTCGACACTGGGGTATAATTGCTAATCATTTCCCGTAGAATATTATTTTTTCGTACTCAAAACGACTGACCTCCAATAACTTCATGTCTGATTACCCGAGTGAATTGAGGTAGACTCAGGTTTATTCAGGTAGACTCAGGTAGACTCGCGCATCAACATTGAACTTCCCGAATTATGGCTCAAAGCTGTTATTATAGCCACGCTACCATATAAGGTATGGGTCATCCTTAATATTTGGTGACCTTAGTTTACCAACACTTGGTCGGATCGAAAAAACAAGCTATAAACAAAATAAGAATGAATGCTTAAAAAGGCACAACAAAATTTCCTTCGTGTGAATGTTATAATGTTAAAATACTATACAAAAGATATAGGAGATGGGCCCGGTTACTAAGGGGACCCCCGGCCTGGGGCCCCCCGACGGTAGTCGGACCCCTCCTTGGCCGAATCCTGGTTACGACACTGTGTTCTGAGACTCTATATCAGCCACCCTGGGACCCCCTAAGCCTAGCTGGGGCCCTGAGCTAATCTGGGTACCGCTGTGCTTAACTGGGGCCTCTGATCTGGTATGGGGGCCCTGAACTGTTCTAGCATCATTGAGCTAAGCTGGGCTCCGTGAGCTTGAACAAGTCCCTTGAGCTGTTTTGAGACCCTACATAAGTCAACCTGGGGACCTCCGAGCTGAACCGGGCCCCTAATCTAATCTGTCACCCTGTGCGAATCTGGAACTCCCCTGTGATGAGCTTCTAGGGGTCCTGTGCTTATGTAGGGTCCCTTGATAAGCTGGTCCCGAGGCTAATGCACTGGTCTAGGCCCTTGAGCTGACTGATCTGGGTTCCTGAGCCATGGTCTGGACCTTGGGGCCCTCCGAGATAATTTAGCGGTCCCTGGGCGGTATAGGCATAGGAACCGGGGTCAGGGAGATACTGTCCCCCCTTTTGAGGTGGGCCCCCGCAACAAATATACAACTATCAGCAAATGTAATATAGAACAAGAAACCCAAACGGGCCCGATAGCTTGTCAGGGAACGTTCAAATGCGGTAGTACGCTGCCTGCAAGCCCCTGGAGGAGGAGCGCTTCGTAAAAAGCCAAGGCACCTACTACCCGAGTGTTTCCAAATGAGTCCCGAGAACTGGGCCCAATCAAACTCCATCCCAATCCCAACACAACATATGAATTGGACACGGACCCCGCACCAAATGCCGAGCAACAGTCGTCCCTGAGCCATCGAAAGGCGCGACGTCTTTCGATGCCAGGGTTATATGGCGTCGCCAACTCTTTCCCTGTTGGAGAGGTTCTTGGGAGTCAAATTGCTCCTTGCACAAGGAATCTGCTGTGCCTTAAACCCGAGTTGGTCGCGTGGAAAGCAAGGTTTCTAACCACTATAACACCATGCCCACACCTCCTCGGCATTACAAAGCTGGCCATCAAGTACCTACATTGCACCTGCAGTCATGCTGGAACTCTGCATTTTAGGCATCGAAATATAGCTAGGCGTATTTATTGTGATCAGGCTTCACCTAAATCAATCTCTAATGATGGTAAGAAGAGATCTGTAATAACCTAAATAAATGTTCCCATTTTCGTCATTGAATAAGCAAATACAAGTTGATTAGGCATAGCGAAGTGAGGCTATTTGGTATCAAAGCATTGTCTGTAGTTTTCTAAACAGTTCTCAATTTTGTAGATGTGATGAAAAGGGCCTAGACATCTCTAAATATAAAAAAACGCGCTCGTGGTAAAACAGATTGAAAACCTCCAAAAAAGCTTAAAAATGTATTTCGTATTTGAAATGGGTCTTGGTAAAAAACCAAAAAATGTTTTTTTGGCGTTTTACTATGATTTATTAGATCATAATAGGTACAACTCGAAATCATAGGGCAAAATTTAATTTCTCAATTTTCCATATATTGACATCCTTGTGTGCATGCGTGCCTTATTGACACCAAACGAGCTAACTTATTTTTTTATAATTATGGGCCCCCGTGGACTGGGGCCCCCCTTGAGGTGGGCCCCCTCTAAGGTTGGCCCCCTCACTTTTCAAACCGTTCCTACGCCCCTGTGGTCCACTACGTCGTACGCGTGCGCGAAATCAAACGCGACGAGGACGTATTTCTGCGCGGTCTGTCCATCGGGAGGGCGGCTGTGTCTCGATTTGGGCATGCACAGTGCACGCTCACCTCTTCTCTTAAATGAGTCCTGAACTTGACCTGAAGGCGATGGTTGATGGTATAAGTGGATGGTCAGTGACAAAATATACTCGTTTTATCAATCTGAATGGTCTTTTCACTTCGATCTGAACACTGCACATGATCATTAAACGCGCAAATTACAGCCAATAAACGAAAAAAGTTATCAATTTATCAAGAGAGTACTTGGACACGTTGAAACTGTTTTCTTTTTATTCTAGTAGGGCCCATTTATGTCACAAATCACACATGCCTATGGCATGATCTATTTCAGCATTCAATCACATGGCTGCCGAAATTCTCTTAACACCTCCGAATTTTCACGCACAAGAGCAATTCTCCCATGCTGATGAATTGAAGAATATAAATAAAGGTCGATGGAAAATGCCCTCATACTTCATTCTGTGTTTATCTTAACGTTTCAACTTCCCTTATATCTCCTTGAGTCTGCCATCTGGTTCACACATTATTTTTAGGAGCAATTAATAATGTGGGTTAAAGTCCGGTTTGTGTTTCCTACAACTTAAAGCTTTTCCGCTGAGGTAATTTTCTTGGACAGCGCACAGGCCAGGTTCACACTCGCTGCGATTATTTTCAATGTCCTCTCACCATTATCTTACGAATCTTGGCCACGTGGAAAGGCAAAATGATGCTTATCATATTTGATATTAAAATAAACTTAACCCCTCTTCACTAATAGAAAAATTCTCAGATATATACCTTTATGTTCAGCTGTTGCATCTTCCCAAGTGTCTTGAATTTCTCCATGACCTAGTGGCAGTTACAGATTTTTCAAGAGGTGCCGAAAAAAGTGTGGACTGAACTGTTTAGCAATTCATTGTTTCAAATATCACGCCAAATAGGCATCTTGCTTGGCTGGTACAAACTTTTATGGCTGGGAGAGGGTGGGATAGGACGTTGTTAAAAATACGATCCACCAAAATGACGGCAACCGAAAAACGAATACCATAGGCGCCCTTTGGGTGAAAAGTTGATGGTAAAGTGCCCACTTTGAGGCTCCGCGTTTCCCCCCACCTTACTAAAATTCTAGATCCGCCCATACGCGGATCCAGGGGCAAAGGGGAGGGGCAGATACAGCCCCCGATCGATCCTCGGCGCCCCCTGAAATGGTCACGGCGCCCCCCTGAAAGGTCGATGGCACTCGCCTGAAGTGGCGCTTCCCACTCTCCCCCAGGATGCGAAAATCGGTGCTCACCGATAGGATTTTACGCCCACCTGGTAGGTTTTTCCGGTCAAAAGTGGCGCCCCCTGCTCCGGGTGGCGCCCCCGGGAAGGTGCTCCCCTCCGATTGGCAATCCTGGATCTGCCTATGGATCCGTCACTGTTCAAGAGCAAACAATTCACAGAAAAAGCAGGAAGATATCAAATGTTAGCGGGGAGTGGTGCGGCCAAGATAATTGTTGATGCTAACAAATTGTTTAGTTATGTGGATAAAATAATTGGGTCGCCACACGGGATTGGAAGGGGACTCCTGCCTTCTTATGAGATGGGCAGTGTGCTAAAAATATATCGTCAAGTCAATATCAAATTATCAACATTTAGTTTTATACAGTGCACTGTTCACTGCAGTGATACAAGAGTGCTCTGTCCTTTTTCTGTGGGTTTATGACACCGGTAGGGTTCGTTTTAGCCTCAAATATGGCTTTTGTGGTATTTATTTGGCCATTTGGCCGCCCCGGTTGCTCGGTTGGTAGAGCGTCGGGCTCCGGCCCGCTGCTGAGAAGCATGCAGTGGCAGTGCATGTCCAGGCTTGAGATCGGTTCCCCTGAGACGCTCCGGCGCTCAATCGTTTGCCCGACGTAGGTCGGCTGGCAACTGACTGATGAGAGGGTGATCTGAGCGAGGCGGCCATCCCTGTGCTTTGTAGGAGGTTAAACTTTGGCTTCTAAATCAACCCTTCATTGTGGGCGTTACTCGTTCGGGTGGTGGGGTCGGGGTCTCCGTGACAAGTCCCTTGAGGGCTTTAATGAGACTCAGACTCCAACAGCCGTACTGGGAAGAACTTGGACGAAATTTATAAAAAAAACAAGATTTTTAGTACAAATACAATTAGAAACTTTTGGCCTTTTCGCAAACCCGGTTTGGCCTTTTTCCGTTGAAAAAAAAACCCGCAGTCCTGGGCAGCATCTCTAATCTTTCGAATATGGAATAACAAAAATTAGGAGACATTTTTAACACTAGCACGTCTAAATTTTATTGACGCCCCCCTCCAAATAGGGGTTTGATCCCCCGAAGACATTATAATGGCCAGCACAAGAAAATCTCCACCGCCCCCCTCCACTGAGTTTTCCTTAAAAAATGTTCTGCTGTCCTTTCCAGGGGGCGCCTTTCCTATCCATGGGTGCTTATTCTTTCCAGAGGGGGCGCCTTTGCTCTCGGGGGGGGCACCTTTTGCTATCCAGGGATGCCTGTGCTAACCAGGGGTGCATATGATATCAAGGGGCGCCGTTGATCTTATTCGGAGGCGTCTCTGCTGTCCAGGAAGGCGCCTGCGCTATCCAGGGGCACCTATGCTATCCAGAGACCCGGATCCTTTACTCAGGGGCGGGGGCCGCCTTTTGCTGTCCAGGGGTGCCTGTGCTAACCAGGGGCGCATATGCTATCCCGGGGTGCCGTTGCTCTTCTTTAGGGGCGTCTCTGCCGTCCAGGGGTGCCTATGCTATCCAGAGGGTGTGTTCTGTCCATGGGGCGCTTTTGGTATCAAAGGGCGTATTTGCTGTTTTGGGGGCGCCTATCCTATCCAGAGGGCGCCCCTGCTGTCCAGGGAGCACGATTGCTATTAAAGGGAGCTTATGATATCCAGAGGGGTGCCTTTGCTCTATGGGGGAGGGGCGCCTCTTAGTGTACAGGAGTGCCTGTGCTAACCAGAGGGCGCCTATGCTATTCAGGGGCGTCGTTACTCCTCAATTGGGGGTGCCTTTTTCTGTCCAGGGGCGCCTCTGCTGTCTAGAGGTCGCCTTTGCTATCCAGAGGGGCGCTTTTACTCAAGGGGGTGGGCACCTTTTGCTGTCCAGGGTGCAGCTTTGATGTCAGGGGGCGCCATTCATATTTGAAAGTGTATTTTATTTTACACAGAGAGTACTACCCCTTCAGACAGGCGACGTGTCTGATTTTCTCTTGACCGGCCGGGGGCGCCGGCAAAATCCGGGGGTGCCACCCAAATCCGTGAGGGCCTCCCCGTACGAGGTCAAAACCAGGTGTGCAAAAATATACTATTGTACACCATCATTTTTTTCAAGGTGTGCAACTGCACACCCTGTCCTGCGGAATCCGCCGTCTCTGCCGCCGTTGTTCTCGGGAGGGGGAGGGGGTTTCTCTCTTATCTCTCCAGGGGGCGCCTTTCTTATCAAAGGGCGCCTATGTTGTCCAGGGGGCGCCTTTTCTCTGCGGGGGGCGCCTTTTGCTGTCAAGGGGTGCCTGTGCTAACCAGGGGGCGCATGTGATATCTAGGGGCGCCGTTTCTCTTCTTCGGAGGCGCCTCAGCTGTCCAGGAGGCGCCTACGCTTTTCAAGGGCGCCTATGCTATCCAGAGGGGCGCCTTTACTCAAGGGGGGCGCCTTTTGCTTTCCAGGGCGCAGTTTTGATGTCAAGGTGCGTCATTCATGTATGAAAATGTCTTTTTCACAGAGGATCCTACCTCTTCAGGTAGGCGGTAATTGGGCTTGATTTTCTCTGACCGGCCGGGGGCGCCGGCTGAGGCCTGGGGGGGGCGCCTCCCTGGACAAAGCCAAAACAAGTGGTGCAAAAAGATACTTTTGCACCACTTGAAAAAATCGAGTGGTGCAACTGCACCACTTGCACCCTGGAATCCGCCGTCCCTGGGCTGGGGTACATGTGGGGTACATTTCAGGTAGGTTTTTAGCTTTTCTTCACGGAAAATTTGAATTTCGAATACAAATGATATATTGAGTACTGGGTTTTCCGGCATGCTTTACAAAATGTCGATCTCAGTTAAAATCACGGTATAAAGGTGCTAAATTCCCCTTAATCGCTTGCTAAGACATGACATGTTCGGCAATCATAAATAGTGCAATTTGACAGGACTTTCATGGGTCTGGGAGGTCGGTGTGTCCGACAGTGCTGTAAAGAGCACGGCATGCTAATGTCTCTGCTGGACCACTGATGAAATTATCATTCACGCAGGCTGGCGTAACGACCCCAGCAACATCCCACCTGGTTGGTGAAGTGAAATAAATGTTGTCTGAAGGTTTAGGTGGTTAAGCACCATTTAGGTTGTTAAGGTTGTCGAAATGTTCCGCATTCCAGCCGAATTTTCTGTTAAGTATACACTCTGAGGTTATTATCATTAAAATTTTACGATGTTCCCACAAAAAATCAGCAAAGAGAGGGGAATCTAAATTTTCATGTCTAGTTGATAGAAATGCCATGTTCTTTAAATGGGTTCCCTATTGTCACATATACCATTTCCACTGATCGAAAATACAGATGACGGAAAGAAAAACTTTCACTGTTTTCATTCTCACTCTCACTTAGCGATTGGAAGAGGCGTTGATAACTGGCAAGAGCAAAGGTCGTCAAAAGAGCCTGTATCATGTATCATGTATTACTAACACTTCCAGACACATGAGGTGGCTTTCAAAGTGTTGTCGTGATGAGTATGAAATGATTAGAAGGAGATGGTAAAGATGAGGGAAGGTGGGGATAAAGAGGATGGGATTCTACCTGGAGGGGTCGCTGCAGCCACAGGCGCATGCGCTCACATGCCCCAGGTAGAGTAAGGATAAGGACAAGGATAAGGCACCGGTTAAAAAAAAAACGGACACACACAGAGACGCAATCGCACACACACACACTTCGAACATTTAAACTAAAACAATATGATGATGAAAATGCTAGATTCTTCGGCTTCGTGCTCATTCTGTCTCCGATCTGATAAATTTAGTTGGCTGTTCTCCATCTTGTCTGTGACAGCGTTGACCGCCATGCTTCACTGCCATTCAATAGTTGCGTCTTTTTTTTTCCCTAATCTCCAGTGCTGATGTTCCCTTTCCCAAAATTTGTTTTTTTGTTCTATAAAATTAGCCATCTTGAAATATTTCAATGTTCCCGCCGTAATTATTTTTTCTTGAAGGAGCTCACAAAAACACGTGAAACGCAATACAAAAATAAAGAAGAAAGATAGGCGACGAAAAGACGATAGAAGGCCAAAAATGATGATTTACTTCTTATCTTTATCTTATTCTTGCTTGCACCAGAGATGGTCGGTGTGAATGAAAATTAGCACATAATGTAGCCAAAGGAATGTATTCTTCACCAGTATGAAATCATTGCTGATTTTGAATTAGAACAGAAGTATTTTGATAGTTTCTAAGATCACGGAAATCACGTCCATTCCTTGTCGCTGGAAGAACTTAACTTGGGTCGCAAACGACCCATTCGTCCTAAAACAGTCAAATGCTAACGTGGATAGCGGGCTCCAAAAATTTACAAGCCCCATCGCTACCGACAGCCTGTTAAATGGACCACTGCTCAAAAAAGGATACGGAAACTTCTTTTTTGCAATTTCAATTATACCTATATATAACAATACATCTGCTCATGGTTCATGTAACATACACATAGGTAAAAGTATTCCTTGACACTTATTCTAGAAAAAACAAACAAAATATTGTTGGGTAAGACCGAACTAGCGCTTTATAAAAAATAAAATACAGCAAAAGCGGAGAGGCGGGTAGCAATTTCACGACCTTAAAGACAGTAAGGCCAGTGGCGGTAGCGATTCCAGGTCCTCTTGGAATAAGCAGCTGTTTGAGCAGTTTGGTAGCTGAACCCACAGCTACCCTCTCGCTGCAGTTTATAGATAACTAATATTCTTCATTACAGACACAACAGTGACTCACTTTGGGCTGAAGAAAAATACACCACACCGTCAATTTTCCAAATTCACTCCAACTTTTCCTTTAAAATTTAAAACAAAAGCCGAGAAAACAGGCGTATCCAGGGGGCAACAGGAGCGACAACTTGCCCCCCTCCCAAGGGCACATTTGAGGAGACTTGGTACGAAGCGCGGCCCGCAGGCATTATGCTTTGTTGCCAACCATGGAACTTCATATCACACAGGATCATTTCAAGCCCTCTCCAACTCTCCTTTCTGTGACAAGCCAGGCCTTTTTTACCCACCAGAACCGTCTGTAAAAGGGATCCCTTTAAACCACTGGGCTTCTCGGCTCCTGTCGACAGCAAGATCTGCTCTGGTCAGCTGGGCCCTATTCAACCGATAAAGTCGGCAGGGGTATTTGGGCAGCAGGACTCAGTGCGACTCGTGGGGGGTTATCGCTAGAGATGTCAGGGCGCTGTCTGACCAGCTAGGTTCTCTTTACGTGAGAAGGCCACTGTGGCTACCAGGGACCTCCTTAGCACACATGGGAGCAAGCTGGCTCCCGAGCAACCCTTCCAACAGGGAGAGAGTTGGCGACGCCATATGACCCTGGCAGTTGGTGCGTCGATAAGCCCCAATAATTATTATTAGCACACATGGCCACACTATCTGGAACTTCATTAATTTGAGGAGCCTCTGAACCAGTAGGACCGCCTGATCTCTGCAAGGCTCTCAATCAGCAGGGCGCTCCTTGGTCAGCTGGGTCCTCTCCAGAGGCGTAGCCAGGGAGAGCCGGCTGGGCCGGCGCCACTGAAAACCCGGAGCGCTTGACGGCGCGGGCCGTACTGTACAATTTGGCTCGCCGTGGAACCTCATGTCAGAAAGGGCACTCCTAAGCCCTCGTGGTTGGTTGCCCTCAGCATGGTTCTCTGTGACTAGTGACAGAGGAACCTCGAATACCAGCAGAATATTTTCTAACCATTAGGATCTCTAGAGCCAGCGGAACCCTCTCCGACCAGCTAAGCCCTCAATGGTCAACGGAGCTCTCTTTGTCTACAATAAACGTACTTTTACACATTTTAAAAACTTTCGGGAAGGAACCGGTTTGAAAGGTATAAGCAGTTTCTCCTCAAGAAGAAAAAAACACTCGAGGCCATTTTCGTTTTCTATGGTGCAGTTGAAATATTTCAGGTACACTTTGGTTTAAAACGAATTTTTGGATCAGCTGGCATGAAAAATTGATTTACGGAACTGGTTTGTATCTCAGCAGTCGCTGCTTCGGACGCTCAATGTTTCTTTTTTATCGCTGACAATATTTTTCCAGAGAGACCCTTTGGCATTATCGCAAGGGCCCCTTTTGGTGCTGACTGTTCCGTAATTACAAAGTGGGCTCCGCGCCAGCACAAAATATACTGGACCTTTGGCTGCAAGAAATATGCATCATTACTATTGCCCTTCCGGTGCAGGGGCGCCACCCCTTCCACTGCAGCGGAGCAGGGAATTGAGGTTCCCCTCCGTCGCCTGGTTCCGGTGCTCAAAACCACACACGATTGTGGTTCCTGTCGTATGTCCTGATTATTTTGGTACGAACCTGCAGTCCTCACAAAGAGCCAGTCGCCGGCTTTGGAGGTGAATTCGCCGATCCGTACAGTTAACTGAACTTATTTGTATGTCAATGTTCGTTTCAACTACGAGTAACGGAGGCAGCCTTTGTCTAAGCAAAGTCACGGATACTGGCAGTATTTCATATATTTACAGCTAAACAATCAACAATGGCAGAGTGTATAATAAATACGTCAAATGCATTACATAAAACAATCGTTGTTCAAGAAAGCAGTAAACAGAAAGAAGGGAGGAACTGGAAGGTTTCACTGCGGCAGCAGACCCGCGAGGTTCACGGAGACGTCCTCCCGCACGGCCTTATCCAGCGCGGTGCGGGCCTTCGCTTCGATCTTGCCCTTGTTGTTGCGCCACCACTTGTTGGCAACCCTCGAGGCAATCCGACTGGCTGGGTCGCCCAGGATCTTGTTGAGGAACCTGCCAACGCGGCTACGGAGGTTGGCCCTCACATGGACGCTGGACAGGTTGAGAGAGACCTGTGTACCGCTGGGCTGCACCGTCAGGTACCGCTGGCATCAACGTTCACGGTCAGAGTGGTGGTGAGGGTGCCGACGGTGCGGCCAACTGTCACGTGCGGCGTGGCCGAGGCAGACACGCAGCGCTTCTTCCAGAAGATCTTCTTGCACTTCCTGGCTCTGACGAACAGGTCGCCGACGATGCCGGGCCAGGCGATGGAGGCGCGAACCGCGATCTGCTGGTCTCGTGGGAAGGTCACCGTCAGGTCGGGGACTTCGTAGGCAGCCAAGCCACGGATGACGATATCTCTGGTCTCGATCTCTCCGTCGTTGGATCCCGGAAGACGCAGCGGGTCCGACTCACGGCGCACCTTGTCACGAGCGTTGAGCAGCAGCTGTTTGAGGCAGTGGCCGAGGGAGGTCGGGTCGGTGAGGTCACAGTTAGTCGGCAGCTGGGCGGCCGAGACGACCAGCAGCGTCGCCATCGTGGCCAGCAGGGTGAAGCACCGCATGTCTGCTGTGGAGAGGGTACGGCGGGAGGTGTGGTGGAGTGGGGCGTCGTCAGACACTGAATGCCTCTGCCGCCGGCCGCCGCCGCTATATACCCCAGCTGATATAAACAAGTGACGCAGTAACTCACGTCGGAAGAGGGCTGTCCACACTTGCCCGGGAATGCCACGAATACCAATAGGCAGTCTGAGAGGCAGGGACTCCCAGCAACGCAGCAAAACTTTTATTCCAGGCTTATGATTTTCCGGACATTTTACATCATTTATGTGAAAATCAATAAAGCATAGTGTGAGTGTTCTATTCATGTAGGATATTAGTTCCGACGTTTGGGTAGACGTAAATGCTCATTGCCAATCTGGGTTACAAATTAATGTTTCTTTAACCCGCGCCCCACCGGGGGTCCAGCGCCACCTTCGCCCCACCGAAGGGGGGCCATCGATGGCCCCCCTCTAACTCCGAAAATATGGGCGTTAGCGCAAATCTGCAAAGTGCAATAGAAAGCTCGCGTGAATTCAGTAAGAAATTACTTCACATGTTTTAGTGCTCAGGTCAATGGTTTGACCTACAGAGGTAAAATTAGGTCAAGATCGGCTATTTTCACTCAAATATGCAATGCTTAAGCAAACTGGGCATAACTCTTATGCCATTAGAGCTATTGAGATCTGGTAAAGTACATTTGATAGGAAATTGTCAGTCCTTTTTCCGGTATCTGAAACCTAAAGACCTCCCGCCAGTGGTTTGACCTCCAGAGTTCACCTCGTTACCTAAGATGACCTGAGGTCACGAAAGTTCAAAAAGTGACATTGCCGTATATCAAATGAAAGCCAGTGACAAGACAAACACGATGGTGTTTGTTTCAGCGCTCTAGCTTAAATAGGTCAAAAGTTATTGTCAAAATACTGTTTTTGACCCCTGGTGACCTTGGATGACCTTGGAGAGGTCAAAGGGCAAATATGGCCCCTGGAATCCGTGAAAGGGTGTCTAAGAACGCTTTTCTGATCAAGCTGAGCATTTCCAATCGCTTTTGTGACTTTTAGATCATAAGACAGCTTTTCCCCATGCTTTTTAAAGAGGAGAGGTCACCTCGTGACCTGACCTCAGGGCACGAAATCGAAAAATCCCGGATATACATGTTGTAGACCCTGGAAGGGTCATGAAGTATAGGAAGTTTCAAATTGATCGACTTCGAAATGTAGCTCTTACAGAGCTCTAAATTTGAAGTGAGGTGACCTTGGTTGACCTCGTCTGTTGACCTGACCTTGGGTGACCCGGGGTAAAAAATTTCAGGGATGGTGGGAAAATGATGCAGTGAGAGGTAGAGCCCTCAACCGCGGCGCTGCGCCTCTTCGTTTTTCTGCAATCCCGGAAAAACCTTAGGGGGCCATCGATGCCCCCTCCCGGTGGGGCGAGGGTTAAAGGGAATGTGGCACCTTGGTCAAATCCAGGAATTTAGTAAAATTAGGGAGATTTTTAGCCGAAAAGCATGACAACGTGTATTATTTCTCTGCAAAATGTGCAATGAGCTCAATGTTTTTATTTCTAAAATGCTCCCCTAGGGTGAAAAATAAACCTCTGCCTGTAGATGACGGCATGGTCTGTCAAATACTACCAGTTCAATAGGCTTCAAGGTCTTCGATTAGCTGATTACTTACCGTGACTTCAGCGCTGCCGTCACACCAACAGCTGACAACGGTGGTCGCCTGGCTGGGGTACATGTGGGGTACATTTCAGGTAGGTGTTTAGCTTTTCTCCACGGAAAATTTGAGTTTCGAACACAAATGATATGTTGAGAACTGGGTTTTCCGGCATACTTTACAATTTGACTCCCTCAGTTAAAACCACGTTATAAAGGCGCCACATTCCCTTTAATCGCTTGCTAAGATAGGCAAGTTCAGTTGCTAAGTTCGACAATCATAAATAGTGCGATTTGACAGGACATTGATGGGTCTGGGAGGTCGGTGTGTTCGACGGTGCTGTAAAGAGCACGGCATGCTGACGTCTCTGCTGGACCACTGATGAGATTCTCATTCACGCAGGCTAGCATAAAGGCCCAAGGAACCCCCACCTAGTTGAGGAGGTGACAGAAATGTAGGTGTCTGGAGGTTTGGGTTGTCAAGCACCATTTAGGTTGTTAAGGTTGTCCAAATGTTTCGCATTACTGCCAAATTTTAGGTTAAGTATACACCCTGAGGTTATTATCATTAAAATTTCACGATGTTCCCACAAAAAATCAGCTGTGAGAGCGGAACCTAAATTTTCATCTCTGTCTAGTTGATAGAAATGCCATGTTCTTTAAATGGGTTCCTTATTGTCGCATATACCATTTCCACTGACGAAAATGCAGCTGACGGAAATAAAAACTTGCACTGCTTTCATTCTCACTCTCACTTAGCGACTGGAAGAGGCGTTGATAACTGGCAAGAGCAAAGGTCGTCAGAAAGAGCCTGGGTCGCAAACCACCCATTCGTCCTGAAGCAGTCAAATGCTAACGTGGATAGCGGACTCCAGAGAATTCACAAGCACCATCTCTACCGACAGCCTGTTAAATGGACCATACTCAAAAGAGAAGGATAGAGAAACTTCTTTTTTGCGATTTCAATTATACCTATATATGGGGCATTCCATGACAAATCGACAAATCGATGGGTTGAAATAACACCCTCATACCTCAGATTTTCACGAAAATTTGGGACTAAGGTTCTCAGTGGCGCTGAAAATGACTGTGGTATTTTTAATCTCGTCCGGATAATCGTTTCGGAGTTATAGCCTCGGGCAATCCAGCATCGGACGCATGCATCGGACTTTTCACTTGAGTTTTTAGCCATTTACATTAAAGGTGTTCCTTCAAGATGTTACATGAAAATAATAACAAAAGTCTGAAAAATACAAATATGTAAGCTTAATCATATTAATTGGCACGAATATGTATAAAATATAATTCCAAACTTTGCAAATATAAGCATACATATTTCCTATGTTTTTGTTGATTTCAAAAAAACTTCATGAGAAAGAGCATTGCTTAAGCTACATATAACGCCAATAAAAATAATACAGACTACAGAGCAAAATCAGTAACGAGCACCGCAGACCAAGCCCAACACCGTCGCCGGCCGCTCAGCCTGCAGTCGGTACGCCGCATAGACGCGTCCGGTTGGATGTGAGGTAACGGGGAGGGGAGAACTGAGCAAGACTGCGCTTCGGTGACACTGCGAATGAACTAGATGTGGTGTGGAGGCTACTATTGTTAACATAAAAATTTGAGCCGTTCCGAAAAAAACTGAACATATTACAGGAACATTCGGAACAATTCCGACACTCTGGTGCATATGGTGGAAAATGTGGTGGGAGGATTGTGCGTCGAAAGCCGATTACTACTGCTGTCTTAGGTTTGTTTTAGATAGTTTTATTTTTCTACCCATACCCTAAGAAATTTCCATGTATCCCAGTTCAATTTATATTAAAAAACACTCATCACAAACAAAAAGCCACATAGCGTCCACGCCGACATTGATTTTCGAACATAAAATATTAAGACATACTGCTTTATTTAAGATCTGACCCACGGATCGGAAAAACGACTCCATCACATGTTGCCATTGAACTTCACAGCTTCAATTTGAAACTCGAACATTCTGTCCCTCATCATTGGAGAGCTCATGGACAATAACGGTCTTCGAATTAGCCGGTACGAACTTGTGAATCTTAAATGTTCCTTTTCTCGCGACTACTATTGAAGCGTTTTCTGAGTTCAGTAGCTAATTTGAGCACTTTTTGTTGAAGCATTTTTGGTAGAGATCTAGGCAAGCAATGGAACACTGCTTTCCGTGTTCCCTTCCAAGCATGTTTGCTGAGATCGTAAGGGGATGAGACCCGCTGCCAGTGAAGGTGGCCCGGGGCCTCTTACCAGCGCGTGTTAAAAAGCACACTGGAGCGGGAGCCTCGGAGGCCCCACCTACTTTTTTCCAGGTGGCCGGAGAACCGTTTGTGGCCAAAAACACTATTTCGCTACTTTTGAGAATATTTAATGACACGTCGATTGGTCAAATACCCTTGAAAATCAGCCTCAATCTGTAATTATAGGCTTTCAATTACAGACCCCGTTCATTCAATTCAATTATATTCAATTATAGACCCCGTCAATGCGCGTGTTAACACATGCCCCGCTGGGATCCCTGGCATGACGCGCCCCGCTGGGGGAACATATTTCGCCCATATTGGTATCTAATTTCCCAGATAATTCCACGATAAATCGACCAAGGCATAAACCCTTCTATTTTTAATTTCCTCCAAAATTGGTATATGGGGACTAACAAGGGCGTAGAATCCACCCATGGCACCCAAAAAATTATTTAAAAATTGGTTTCAGAGAAATGGCATCCGGAAATTTCTGAAGGTCATTATACAGGCATTGTTTAGAATGCCTATAGCCCCAAAAGTTTTCAAGTGATTTCTAAAAATTTTATAGATTTAGGATGTAAATTTTACGGGCAAAATTTTGACTATCTTTAATTTTGAAATTTAAACAAAAAATTTTTGGTGACCTCATGACCTATTTTTATAACGGTGACCTTGACCCGTAGTACAGTGAAATTCAAAAATTCTCTTGAAAGCGTTTTGACATATGGTAGTATTCTTTCATATCAAATAAAGAAAAATGGCTTTCGAAGTGCATAGACTACTTTTAGCTTTATATATATATATATATATATATATATATATATATATATATATATATATATATATAACACTAGGTGTCACTGTGGAGCTGTGCTATCGTAACTAATGTTCTGATTAGAGGTGGGAGTTTCGGGCAATTTTGCAGGCCCGGGCCCGGGCCCGGTCTGCTGCTGATTTTAGAAGCCCGTCACAAGCCCGGTTTGTAGAAGAAATGGCTTATCAAGCCCGGGAAGGCCCGGTATCATGGAAAACCCGTAAACGACTATATACAGCATTTATTTACTTTAAAGCTGTCTCAAATACATGTTTTAAGCCAATTTATCCTGGAAAAAGTTTTGGTTTCACCCAAAACCATATTAAAAATGTGCATGCAGCATCAGTAGCCTCAGCTATCTTAATAATTCAGTAGAAAATGATACTGAAAAAGCACACGGTATGAAACATGGCTTGCTTATGATGCAAGCTTACTTCAGGTAATGACCAGCATCACCTTATAAAACAATGGGCATTCTAGATAGAGGTATGCACATGGTAGCTATAAGAATCTGGATGAAATAAGCTCACTCATATCAGACATTTCCTCCACGATTGCACTTTTATAAATCATTATATGCTGGCACGAGCCTCACAATTGAGTTCCAATAATGTTTATGAATAGAGGAGAGAGCAGTGACAAGTTTTCAGCTATAACGTTTCAGACAACCCGGCGCGCCGGCCTGTTCAAGCCGCCTGTGGCCTTCCGTCGCGTGGACGCGACTCAGAACTACTGTTACCGGCGTCCCCCCAACAACCGCCGACCAAAGTACCAGAGGGCGGCAGTGCGGCGACCAGGCGGTCACCCGCCTGTAGGACCATATGCCGCAGCACCGCTGGTCGTTCGGCCTACCTTCGAGTCGCGGGCCAAACGGCGCAGACTCACCGACAACCTCGGCCGGTTCCCGCGCCTACTTCTACAACGGTGCTGGACGCCTCCGTCAGCGGCACCAACACTGAGGCCGGCGCGACCGGGGATATCCCCGGCATCTCTGACGTCGAGGCGGATGACGGGGTGCCAGACTTTGCCGTGGACCGGGAGTCCGAGGTCAGTGAGGGGAGGCTGGCGTCAATGGTGCCGTCGATAAGGCTGACGTCACTGATCCGGACGGCCGTCCGTCTGCTCCTACCCGGGGAACTGGCCAAGCACGCCGTGTCTAAGGGCACCAAGGCCGTCACCAAGTACTCCAGCAGCAAGTAAATCCCCGTGGGTGCAGTGTTTAGTCTCGCGTTCGTCGGTGATGCTGCTTCATTTTCATCAATCATTTCTCCTCATGCTCATCGGCGCCGGCGACTGACGGGATACCCGCGTCGCAACCAAAACTGACTGAGGCGTCGCGCGTTCCGCCGGGTGCGGTGTGGTGAATAGATCGTCCGTGACTGTGTTGAGGAAGGGGCGCTGCTCCCCTGGGCGGTGTTCGCCCACTGTGAGGCCACCTCTATGTTTATTTGGTTTTGCTCCCGTTTTAGCTGTGTTTAGTTTGTCCCGTGCATACGCTCATCTTCATCCTGATTTATTTTTCACGCACCCGGCCGTTAGACGTCTGCCGGGCTCCGCGCCCGTGCCCGTCTGGGCGTAATTTAGAGCGCTCGCGCCGTCGGCGGTCACGGGTTCGGGGCTCGGCGCCTTCGTTTATAAATTTGATTTGTCCACCTCAGCCGGCCGGGGCGTGATCTTAGGGTCTCTGTATGTTTCATGTACCGCCGTAGTGTCAATATACGTGTATGGTTGAAAAAAAGAATATCATGGCAGAATGGCGGTGAATGAACCAAAAATCCTTCACATCGTCCCTGAATTGATACATGTGAGCATTTTCTTTTAATTTAGTCCCTAAACAGCTTGGAAGATAGTCAAAAGATTGTTCTGCTTGACTGCTTGGATCAGCCCGATCAGCAAAGTAGGTAAGCCAACAGGCCAACAAGGTCCATCAGCCTATCTTGATAAAGAACCACCAGTTTTCCATAGGTTCGCACCAAACATGGTATAAAAAGATTGCACCAATCTCCACCAAAAAGTAAATCTGACACAAAAAACAACTCGAGTTCATCCACATTACCATCACCATGCGGGCTTGAACACTACTTCTGCTTGTTTTGCTGTATTTTAGGGGCTTGCGCTTAGAAGATATCTGAAGCGCCGTGCTTGTCTACATTAGAACAATCATTTATGAAAAAATATTTTTCACTAAAATTTACCAGAATAGTAAGTTTATTACAGTTAAACTATTTCAATACTCTTGAAAATATATTTTAAAATTTCACGGATTTAAAAATAAGCACAAAGTGTGTGGTGCATTTGTTTTGTTCCTGAGAATAGGCCACTTTTTGCGCAGTTGTTTCATATATGACACTTTTCTGGCTTTGTAAAGCTTTTCAAGCTGCTCTCAAGCCCGCGGAATGTGGCGTATCTGAAGTCCATCATAATTTGGATAGTCTGTTTTTGTGTTCTGTGTTTCTATGTTTCTGTACATTTTTAGTGTGGTGGGAGGGAAGTGCAAAGTAAATGTATCTTGGGAGGAAAGTGCTGTTATGTTCAAAGCTTATAAAAGAAGTTGTATTTCATAGAGGCCAGGGAAGTATCTCCACAAGGAAAATGCAACACATGATGTCAAGTATATTCATGTTTTGGTGCAATTTCAAAGGTTCCTTCTAAGGCTGACTGCTCTCTCCAGTATCTCCCCACAACTGACTAATTTGTTTTAAAGTACTTCGATCAAAAACATGTTTCCTTTGTGCCTATTCCCTTGCTTATACTAGCCTTTTCTGAGTGGATTCTGCATCTTTTGGGCAATGAATGAGCAAGATGAAGCTGTGGAAGTTTCAAACCTATCAACATTTGTTCTTGCATCTAGAGTTAGGAGGCCAATTTGACAATTATGGGCTCCCAATAGATAGTTTGTACCTGGCATTCACTTCACCATTTTTCGCAGAGGACATGGGAATGGCCCCATAGATGACATTTTCTTTTTACCTGAAGCAGAAAGCTTCTGGAAAGAATGTTCTAGCTAGAGCTAGGTGTCAGTATCAATATGTCAGCAGCAAATTGATTAAATGACTTCCTTTGAAATGGTATACTGACAATATGGAAGTAACAAATAGGCTATCACAATTTATATTTTGTTCACCCATATATGACTTAAAGATTTTGAAGTCATTTGGATATTCATAAGATGACAGTACATCATGGATGTGTAAAACTGTAGGTATTATTCAATATTTGATTGTAAATATTGAAACAGGGTTAAGTAACTTGCTTTTGGCCCTGGCATGAGTAACAGATAGAAAGTTAGAGCTTCATAATTTTACATTCCTGATGTATGTCTTAAAGTCCATGTCTCAAAATTAATTGTAAATGCATTTTCAAAAGCTGCAGGTGCATGAATAAGATTATGTTTTAATGGAAAAAACTAGATCTGTACTGAAAAAGGCTTATTTAACTTACAAAAAATTGACTTTGAAGTCCCAGTTCAGTTGAAGCCCGGAATGAGCCTAGGTGAAGCCCGTCATCAGCCCGGCATTGGCCTAAATCAGGCCTTCAGGCCCGGTCCAAGCCCGCGGGCCTGGGCCGGGCTTTTGCCCCGGGCCCCCGGGCCTGGAAAGTCCCACCTCTAGTTTTCCATGGCGCAGTTGAAATATTTCAGGCACACTTTGGTTTAAAACGAATTTTTGGGATCAGCTGGCATGAAAAATTGATTTCCGGAACTGGTTAGTATCTTGGCAGTCGCCACCTCCAACGCTCAACGTTTCTTTTTATCACTGACAACATTTTTTCCAGAAGAACCCTTTGGCATTATCGCAAGGGCCCTTTTGGTGCTGACTGTTTGTTCACGTAATTACAAAGTGGGCTCCGCGCCAGCACAAAGCATACTGCACCTTTGGCTACAAGAAATATGCATCATTACTATTGCCCTTCCGGTGCAGGGGCGCCACCCCTTCTTCTGCAGCGGAGCAGGGAGTTGAGGCGCCCCTCCGTCTCCTGAATCCGGTGCTCAACACCACACACGATTGTGGTTCCTGTCGTATGTCCTGATTATTTTGGTACGAACCTGCAGTCCTCACAAAGAGCCAGTCGCCGGCTTTGGAGGTGAAGTAGCCGATCCGTACAGTGAACTGAACTTATTTGTAAGTCAATGTTCGTTTCAACGACGAGTAACGGAGGCAGACTTTGTCCAAGCAAAGTCACGGATACTGGCAGTATTTCATATATTTACAGCTAAACATCAACAATGGCAGAGTGTAATAATAAATACGTCAAATGCATCACATGAAATAATCGTTGTTCAAGAAAGCAGTAAACAGAAAGAAGGGAGGAACTGGAAGGTTTCACTGCGGCAGCAGACCCGCGAGGTTCACGGAGACGTCCTCCCGCACGGCCTTGTCCAGTGCAGTGCGGGCCTTCGCTTCGATCTTGCCCTTGTTGTTGCGCCACCACTTGTTGGCAAGCCTCGAGGCAATCCGACTGGCTGGGTCGCCCAGGATCTTGTTGAGGAATCTGCCAACGCGGCTACGGAGGTTGGCCCTCACATGGACGCTGGACAGGTTGAGAGAGACCTGTGTGCCGCTGGGCTGCACCGTCAGGGTACCGCTGGCATCAACGTTCACGGTCAGAGTGGTGGTGAGGGTGCCCACGGTGCGGCCAACTGTCACGTGCGGCGTGGCCGAGGCAGACACGCAGCGCTTCTTCCAGAAGATCTTCTTGCACTTCCTGGCCCTGACGAACAGGTCGCCGACGATGCCGGGCCAGGCGATGGAGGCACGAACCGCGATCTGCTGGTCTCGTGGGAAGGTCACCGTCAGGTCGGGGACTTCGTAGGCAGCCAGGCCACGGATGACAATGTCTCTGGTCTCGATCTCTCCGTCGTTGGATCCCGGAAGACGCAGCGGGTCCGACTCGCGGCGCACCTTGTCACGAGCGTTGAGCAGCAGCTGTTTGAGGCAGCGGCCGAGGGAGGTTGGGTCGGTGAGGTCACAGTTAGTCGGCAGTTGGGCGGCCGAGACGACCAGCAGCGTCGCCATCATGGCCAGCAGGGTGAAGCACCGCATGTCTGCTGTGGAGAGGGTACGGCGGGAGGTGTGGTGCAGTGGGGCGTCGTCAGACACTGAATACCTCTGCCGCCGGCCGCCGCCGCTATATACCCCTGCTGCCATAAACAAGTGACGCAGTAACTCATTTAGGGAGAGGGCTGTCCAAACGTGCCCGGGAATGCCACGGATATCAATAGACAGACTGAGAGGCAGGGACTCCCAGCAACGCAGCAGAGCTTTTATTCCAGGCTTAGGACTTTCCGCACGTTT
The DNA here is from genome assembly GCA_034440635.1 of Lepas anatifera. Classification (NCBI taxonomy): domain Eukaryota; kingdom Metazoa; phylum Arthropoda; class Thecostraca; family Lepadidae; genus Lepas; species Lepas anatifera. The sequence continues at coordinate 795,303 of JAOTON010001855.1, read as the reverse complement.
TACACCATTCATGTACAAATTACTCAAGCAATGTGTGAGTGTTCTATTGATGTAGGATATTAGGTTCGACGTTTGGGTAGACGTAAATGCTCATTGCCAATCTGTGTTACATATTAAAGTTTATTTAAAGGGAATGTGGCGCCTTGGTCGAATCCAGGAAATTAGTGTAATGTGGGATTTTTTAGCCGAAAATCATGACAGCGTGCCTTATTTCTTTGCAAAATGTACAATGAGCTCAATATTTTCTATTTCTAAAATGCTCCTCTAGGGTGAAAAAGAATCCTCTGCCTGTGAATGACGGCATGGTCTGCCAAATACTACCAGTTCAATAGGCTTCAAGGGCTTCGATTGGCTAATTACTCACCGTGACGTCTGCCTGCCGTCACACCAACAGCTGACAACGGTGGCCGCCTGGCTGGGGTACATGTGGGGTACATTTCAGGTAGGTTTTTAGCTTTTCTTCACGGAAAATTTGAGTTTCGAATACAAATGATACAGTGAGTACTGGGTTTTCCGGCATGCTTTACAAAATGTCGATCTCAGTTAAAATCACGGTATAAAGGTGCTAAATTCCCCTTAATCGCTTGCTAAGACAGGACATGTTCGGCAATCTTAAATAGTGCAATTTGACAGGACATTGATGGGTCTGGGAGGTCGGTGTGTCCGACGGTGCTGTAAAGAGCACGGCATGCTAATGTCTCTGCTGGACCACTGATGAAATTATCATTCACGCAGGCTGGCGTAACGACCCCAGCAACATCCCATCTGGTTGGTGAAGTGAAATAAATGTTGTCTGAAGGTTTAGGTGGTTAAGCACCATTTAGGTTGTTAAGGTTGTCCAAATGTTCCGCATTCCAGCCGAATTTTCTGTTAAGTATACACTCTGAGGTTACTATCATTAAAATCTCACGATGTTCCCACAAAAAATCAGCTGCGAGAGGGGAAGCTAAATTTTCATCTCTGTCTAGTCGATAGAAATGCCATGTTCTTTAAATGGGTTCCCTATTGTCACATATACCATTTCCACTGATCGAAAATACAGCTGACGGAAAGAAAAACTTTCACTGTTTTCATTCTCACTCTCACTTAGCGATTGGAAGAGGCGTTGACAACTGGCAAGAGCAAAGGTAGTCAGAAAGAGCCTGTATCATGTATCATGTGTTACTAACACTTCCACACACATGAGGTGGCTTTCAAAGTGTTGTCGTGATGAGTATGAAATGATTAGAAGGAGATGGTAAAGATGAGGGAAGGTGGGGATAAAGAGGATGGGATTCTACCTGGAGGGGTCGCTGCAGCCACAGGCGCATGCGCTCACATGCCCCAGGTAGAGTAAGGATAAGGACAAGGATAAGGCACCGGTTAAAAAACGGACACACACAGAGACACAATCGCACACACACACACTTCGAACATTTAAACTAAAACAATACGATGATGAAAATGCTAGATTCTTCGGCTTCGTGCTCATTCTGTCTCCGATCTGATAAATTTAGTTGGCTGTTCTCCATCTTGTCTGTGACAGCGTTGACCGCCATGCTTCACTGCCATTCAATAGTTGCGTCTTTTTGTTTTCCCTAATCTCCAGTGCTGATGTTCCCTTTCCCAAAACTTGTTTTTTTGTTCTATAAAATTAGCCATCTTGAAATATTTCAATGTTCCCGCCGTAATTATTTTTTCTTGAAGGAGCTCACAAAAACACGTGAAACGCAATACAAAATAAAGAAGAAAGATAGGCGACGAAAAGACGATAGAACGCCAAAAATGATGATTTACTTCTTATTTTTATCTTATTCTTGCTTGCACCAGAGATGGTTGGTGTGAATGAAAATTACCACATAATGTAGCCAAAGGAATGTATTCTTCACCAGTATGAAATTATTGCTGATTTTGAATTAGAACAGAAGTATTTTGATAGTTTCTAAGATCACGGAAAACACGTCCATTCCTTGTCGCTGGAAGAACTTAACTTGGGTCGCAAACGACCCATTCGTCCTGAAACAGTCAAATGCTAACGTGGATAGCGGGCTCCAGAGAATTCACAAGCCCCATCGCTACCGACAGCCTGTTAAATGGACCACTGCTCAAAAAAGGACACGGAAACTTCTTTTTGCGATTTCAATTATACCTATATATAACAATACATCTGCTCATGGTTCATGTAACATACACATAGGTAAAAGTATTCCTTGACACTTATTCTAGAAAAAACAAACAAAATATTGTTGGGTAAGACCGAACTAGCGCTTTATAAAAAAAAACAAAATACAGCGAAAGCGGAGAGGCGGGTAGCAATTTCACGACCTTAAAGACAGTAAGGCCAGTGGCGGTAGCGATTCCAGGTCCTCTTGGAATAAGCAGCTGTTTGAGCAGTTTGGTAGCTGAACCCACAGCTACCTTCTCGCTGCAATTTATAAATAACTAATATTATTCATTACAGACACAACAGTGACACTCTTTGGGCTGAAGAAAAATACACCACACCGTCAATTTTCCCAATTCACTCCAACTTTTCCTTTAAAATTTAAAACAAAAGCCGAGAAAACAGGCGTATCCAGGGGGCAACAGGAGCGACAACTTGCCCCCCCCTCCCAAGGGCACATTTGAGGAGACTTGGTACGAAGCGCGGCCCGCAGGCATTATGCTTTGTTGCCAACCATGGAACTTCATATCAGACAGGATCATTTCAAGCCCTCTCCAACTCTCCTTTCTGTGACAAGCCAGGCCTTTTTTACCCACCAGAACCGTCTGTAAAAGGGATACCTTTCAGCCACTGGGGCTTCTCAGCCCCTGACGACAGTAAGATCTGCTCTGGTCAGCTGGGCCCTATTCAACCGATAAAGTCGGCAGGGGTATTTGGGCAGCAGGACTCAGAGTGACTCGTGGGGGGTTATCGCCAGAGCTATCAGGGTGCTGCCTGACCAGCTGGGTTCTCTTCACGTGAGAAGGCCACTGTGGCTACCAGGGACCTCCTTAGCACACATGGCCCACACTATCTGGAACTTCATTAATTTGAGGAGCCTCTGAACTAGTAGGACCGCCTGATCTCTGCAAGGCTCTCAATCAGCAGGGCGCTCCTTGGTCAGCTGGGACCTCTCCAGAGGCGTAGCCAGGGAGAACCGGCTGGGCCGGCGCCACTGAAAACCCGGAGCGCTTGACTGCGCGGGCCGTACTGTACAATTTGGCTCGCCGTGGAACCTCATGTCAGACAGGGCACTCCTAAGCCCTCGTGGTTGGTTGGCCTCAGCATGGTTCTCTGTAACTAGTGACAGAGGAACCTCGAATACCAGCAGAATATTTTCTAACCATTAGGATCTCTAGAGCCAGCGGAACCCTCTCCGACCAGCTAAGCCCTCAATGGTCAACGGTGCTCTCTTTGTCTACAATAAACGTACTTTTTACACTTTTTTAAAACCTTTCGGAAGGAACCGGTTTGAAGGTATAAGCAGTTTCTCCTCAAGAAGAAAAAAACACTCGAGGCCATTTTTGTTTTCTATGGCGCAGTTGAAATATTTCAGGTACACTTTGGTTTAAAACGAATTTTTGGATCAGCTGGCATGAAAAATTGATTTACGGAACTGGTTTGTATCCCAGCAGTCGCTGCTTCCGACGCTGAACGTTTCTTTTTTATCACTGACAATATTTTTCCAGAGGGACGCTTTGGCATTATCGCAAGGGCTCCTTTTGGTGCTGACTGTTTGTTCCGTAATTACAAAGTGGGCTCCGCGCCAGCACAAAATATACTGGACCTTTGGCTGCAAGAAATATGCATCATTATTATTGCCCTTCCGGTGCAGGGGCGCCACCCCTTCCACTGCAGCGGAGCAGGGAATTGAGGTTCCCTCCGTCGCCTGGTTCCGGTGCTCAACACCGCACACGATTGAGGTTCCTGTCGTATGTCCTGATTATTTTGGTATGAACCTGCAGTCCTCACAAAGAGCCAGTCGCCGGCTTTGGAGGTAAATTAGCCGATCCGCACAGTGAAATGAACTTATTTGTATGTCAATGTTCGTTTCAACTACGAGTAACGGAGGCAGCCTTTGTCTAAGCAAAGTCACGGATACTGGCAGTATTTCATATATTTACAGCTAAACAATCAACAATGGCAGAGTGTAATAATAAATACGTCAAATGCATCACATGAAATAATCGTTGTTCAAGAAAGCAGTAAACAGAAAGAAGGGAGGAACTGGAAGGTTTCACTGCGGCAGCAAACCCGCGAGGTTCACGGAGACGTCCTCCCGCACGGCCTTGTCCAGCGCGGTGCGGGCCTTCGCTTCGATCTTGCCCTTGTTGTTGCGCCACCACTTGTTGGCAAGCCTGGAGGCAATCCGACTGGCTGGGTCGCCCAGGATCTTGTTGAGGAACCTGCCAACGCGGCTACGGAGGTTGGCCCTCACATGGACGCTGGACAGGTTGAGGGAGACCTGTGTGCCGCTGGGCTGCACCGTCAGGGTACCGCTGGCATCAACGTTCACGGTCAGAGTGGTGGTGAGGGTGCCGACGGTGCGGCCAACTGTCACGTGCGGCGTGGCCGAGGCAGACACGCAACGCTTCTTCCAGAAGATCTTCTTGCACTTCCTGGCCCTGACGAACAGGTCGCCGACGATGCCGGGCCAGGCGATGGAGGCGCGAACCGCGATCTGCTGGTCTCGTGGGAAGGTCACCGTCAGGTCGGGGACTTCGTAGGCAGCCAGGCCACGGATGACAATGTCTCTGGTCTCGATCTCTCCGTCGTTGGATCCCGGAAGACGCAGCGGGTCCGACTCGCGGCGCACCTTGTCACGAGCGTTGAGCAGCAGCTGTTTGAGGCAGCGGCCGAGGGAGGTTGGGTCGGTGAGGTCACAGTTAGTCGGCAGTTGGGCGGCCGAGACGACCAGCAGCGTCGCCATCGTGGCCAGCAGGGTGAAGCACTGCATGTCTGCTGTGGAGAGGGTACGGCGGGAGGTGTGGTGCAGTGGGGCGTCGTCAGACACTGAATGCCTCTGCCGCCGGCCGCCGCCGCTATATACCCCTGCTGCCATAAACAAGTGACGCAGTAACTCATTTAGGGAGAGGGCTGTCCAAACGTGCCCGGGAATGCCACGGATATCAATAGACGGACTCAGAGGCAGGGACTCCCAACAACGCAGCAGAGCTTTTATTCCAGGCTTAGGACTTTCCGCACGTTTTACACCATTCATGTACAAATTACTCAAGCATTGTGTGAGTGTTCTATTGATGTAGGATATTAGGTCCGACGTTTGGGTAGACGTAAATGCTCATTGCCAATCTGTGTTATATATTAAAGTTTATTTAAAGGGAATGTGGCGCCTTGGTCGAATCCAGGAAATTAGTGTAATGTGGGATTTTTTTGCCGAAAATCATGACAGCGTGCATTATTTCTTTGCAAAATGTACAATGAGCTCAATATTTCCTATTTCTAAAATGCTCCTCTAGGGTGAACAAGAATCCTCTGCCTGTGAATGACGGCATGGTCTGCCAAATACTACCAGTTCAATAGGCTTCAAGGGCTTCGATTGGCTAATTACTCACCGTGACGTCTGCCTGCCGTCACACCAACAGCTGACAACGGTGGCCGCCTGGCTGGGGTACATGTGGGGTACATTTCAGGTAGGTTTTTAGCTTTTCTTCACGGAAAATTTGAGTTTCGAATACAAATGATATATTGAGTACTGGGTTTTCCGGCATGCTTTACAAAATGCCGATCTCAGTTAAAATCACGGTATAAAGGTGCTAAATTCCCCTTAATCGCTTGCTAAGACAGGACATGTTCTGCAATCATAAATAGTGCAATTTGACAGGACTTTGATGGGTCTGGGAGGTCGGTGTGTCCGACGGTGCTGTAAAGAGCACGGCATGCTAATGTCTCTGCTGAACCACTGATGAAATTATCATTCACGCAGGCTGGCGTAACGACCCCAGCAACATCCCACCTGGTTGGTGAAGTGAAATAAATGTTGTCTGAAGGTTTAGGTGGTTAAGCACCATTTAGGTTGTTAAGGTTGTCCAAATGTTCCGCATTCCAGCCGAATTTTCTGTTAAGTATACTCTCTGAGGTTACTATCATTAAAATCTCACGATGTTCCCACAAAACATCAGCTGCGAGAGGGGAAGCTAAATTTTCATCTCTGTCTAGTCGATAGAAATGCCATGTTCTTTAAATGGGTTCCCTATTGTCACATATACCATTTCCACTGATCGAAAATACAGCTGACGGAAAGAAAAACTTTCACTGTTTTCATTCTCACTCTCACTTAGCGATTGGAAGAGGCGTTGATAACTGGCAAGAGCAAAGGTCGTCAGAAAGAGCCTGTATCATGTATTACTAACACTTCCACACAGATGAGGTGGCTTTCAAAGTGTTGTCGTGATGAGTATGAAATGATTAGAAGGAGATGGTAAAGATGAGGGAAGGTGGGGATAAAGAGGATGGGATTCTACCTGGAGGGGTCGCTGCAGCCACAGGCGCATGCGCTCACATGCCCCAGGTAGAGTAAGGATAAGGACAAGGATAAGGCACCGGTTAAAAAAACGGACACACACAGAGACACAATCGCAAACACAACCACTTCGAACATTTAAACTAAAACAATATGATGATGAAAATGCTAGATTCTTCGGCTTCGTGCTCATTCTGTCTCCGATCTGATAAATTTCGTTGGCTGTTCTCCATCTTGTCTGTGACAGCGTTGACCGCCATGCTTCACTGCCATTCAATAGTTGCGTCTTTTTGTTTTCCCTAATCTCCAGTGCTGATGTTCCCTTTCCCGAAACTTGTTTTTTTTGTTCTATAAAATTAGCCATCTTGAAATATTTCAATGTTCCCGCCGTAATTATTTTTTCTTGAAGGAGCTCACAAAAACACGTGAAACGCAACACAAAATAAAGGAGAAAGATAGGCGACGAAAAGACGATAGAAGGCCAAAAATGATGATTTTCTTCTTATTTTTATGTTCTTCTAGCTTGCACCAGAGACGGTCGAGGCGAATGAAAATTAGCACATAATGTAGCCAAAAGAATGTATCCTTCACCTGTATGGTATCATTGCTGATTTTGAATTAGAACAGAAGTATTTTGATAGTTTCTAAGATCACGGAAAACACGTCCATTCCTTGTCGCTGGAAGAACTTAACTTGGGTCGCAAACGACCCATTCGTCCTGAAACAGTCAAATGCTAACGTGGATAGCGGACTCCAGAGAATTCACAAGCCCCATCGCTACCGACAGCCTGTTAAATGGACCACTGCTCAAAAAAGGACACGGGAACTTCTTTTTGCGATTTCAATTATACCTATATATAACAATACATCATAGGCGGATCCAGGATTGCCGATCGGGGGGGCACCTTCCCGGGGGGGGCGCCATCCGGACCAGGGGGCGCCACTTATGACCGGCAAAAGCTATCAGGTGGGCGCCAAATCCTATCGGTGGGCGCCGAATTTCGCATCCTGGGGGGGGTGGGTGGGAAGCGACATTTCAGGGAGCGCCATCGACCTTTCAGGGGGCGCCGAGGGTCGATCGGGGGGGCACGTGCCCCCCTTGCCCCCTGGATCCGCCTATGCAATACATCTGCTCATGGTTCATGTAACATACACATAGGTAAAAGTATTCCTTGACACTTATTCTAGAAAAAACAAACAAAATGTTGTTGGGTAAGACCGAACTAGCGCTTTATAAAAATAAAATAAAATACAGCGAAAGCGGAGAGGCGGGTAGCAATTTCACGACCTTAAAGACAGTAAGGCCAGTGGCGGTAGCTATTCCAGGTCCTCTTGGAATAAGCAGCTGTTTGAGCAGTTTAATAGCTGAACCCACAGCTACCTTCTCGCTGCAATTTATAGATAACTAATATTCTTCATTACAGACACAACAGTGACTCACTTTGGGCTGGAGAAAAATAAACCACACCGTCAATTTTCCCAATTCACTCCAACTTTTCCTTTAAAATTTAAAACAAAAGCCAAGAAAACAGGCGTATCCAGGGGGCAACAGGAGCGACAACTTGCCCCCCCCTCCCAAGGGCACATTTGAGGAGACTTGGTACGAAGCGCAGCCCGCAGGCATTATGCTTTGTTGCCAACCATGGAACTTCATATCAGACAGGATCATTTCAAGCCCTCTCCAACTCTCCTTTCTGTGACAAGCCAGGCCTTTTTTACCCACCAGAACCGTCTGTAAAAGGGATACCTTTCAGCCACTGGGGCTTCTCAGCCCCTGACGACAGTAAGATCTGCTCAGGTCAGCTGGGCCCTATTCAACCGATAAAGTCGGCAGGGGTATTTGGGCAGCAGGACTCAGTGCGACTCGTGGGGGGTTATCGCCAGAGCTATCAGGGAGCTGTCTGACCAGCTGGGTTCTCTTCACGTGAGAAGGCCACTGTGGCTACCAGGGACCTCCTTAGCACACATGGCCCACACTATCTGGAACTTCATTAATTTGAGAAGCCTCTGAACTAGTAGGACCGCCTGATCTCTGCAAGGCTCTCAATCAGCAGGGCGCTCCTTGGTCAGCTGGGACCTCTCCAGAGGCGTAGCCAGGGAGAACCGGCTGGGCCGGCGCCACTGAAAACCCGGAGCGCTTGACTGCGCGGGCCGTACTGTACAATTTGGCTCGCCGTGGAACCTCATGTCAGACAGGGCACTCCTAAGCCCTCGTGGTTGGTTGGCCTCAGTATGGTTCTCTGTAACTAGTGACAGAGGAACCTCGAATACCAGCAGAGTATTTTCTAACCATTAGGATCTCTAGAGCCAGCGGAACCCTCTCCGACCAGCTAAGCCCTCAATGGTCAACGGAGCTCTCTTTGCCTACAATAAACGTACTTTTTACACATTTTTAAAACCTTTCGGAAGGAACCGGTTTGAAGGTATAAGCAGTTTCTCCTCAAGAAGAAAAAACACTCGAGGCCATTTTCGTTTTCTATGGCGCAGTTGAAATATTTCAGGTACACTTTGGTTTAAAACGAATTTTTGGATCAGCTAGCATGAAAAATTGATTTACGGAACTGGTTTGTATCTCAGCGGTCGCTGTTTGCGACGCTCAACGTTTCTTTTTATCTCTGACAATATTTTTCCAGAGGGACCCTTTGGCATTATCGCAAGGGCCCTTTTGGTGCTGACTGTTTGTTCCGTAATTACAAGGTGGGCTCCGCGCCAGCACAAAATATACTGGACCTTTGGCTGCGAGAAATATGCATCATTACTATTGCCCTTCCGGTGCAGGGGCGCCACCCCTTCCACTGCAGCAGAGCAGGGAATTGAGGTTCCCCTCCGTCGCCTGGTTCCGGTGCTCAACACCACACACGATTGTGGCTCCTGTCCTATGTCATGATTATTTTGGTACGAACCTGCAGTCCTCACAAAGAGCCAGTCGCCGGCTTTGGAGGTGAAGTAGCTCATCCGTACAGTGAACTGAACTTATTTGTAAGTCAATGTTCGTTTCAACGACGAGTAACGGAGACAGCCTTTGTCCAAGCAAAGTCACGGATACTGGCAGTATTTCATATATTTACAGCTAAACAATCAACAATGGCAGAGTGTAATAATAAATACGTCAAATGCATCACATGAAATAATCGTTGTTCAAGAAAGCAGTAAACAGAAAGAAGGGAGGAACTGGAAGGTTTCACTGCGGCAGCAGACCCGCGAGGTTCACGGAGACGTCCTCCCGCACGGCCTTGTCCAGTGCAGTGCGGGCCTTCGCTTCGATCTTGCCCTTGTTGTTGCGCCACCACTTGTTGGCAAGCCTTGAGGCAATCCGACTGGCTGGGTCGCCCAGGATCTTGTTCAGGAACCTGCCAACGCGGCTACGGAGGTTGGCCCTCACATGGACGCTGGACAGGTTGAGAGAGACCTGTGTGCCGCTGGGCTGCACCGTCAGGGTACCGCTGGCATCAACGTTCACGGTCAGAGTGGTGGTGAGGGTGCCGACGGTGCGGCCAACTGTCACGTGCGGCGTGGCCGAGGCAGACACGCAGCGCTTCTTCCAGAAGATCTTCTTGCACTTCCTGGCTCTGACGAACAGGTCGCCGACGATGCCGGGCCAGGCGATGGAGGCGCGAACCGCGATCTGCTGGTCTCGTGGGAAGGTCACTGTTAGGTCGGGGACTTCGTAGGCAGCTAAGCCACGGATGACGATGTCTCTGGTCTCAATCTCTCCGTCGTTGGATCCCGGAAGACGCAGCGGGTCCGACTCGCGGCGCACCCTGTCACGAGCGTTGAGCAGCAGCTGTTTGAGGCAGCGGCCGAGGGAGGTCGGGTCGGTGAGGTCACAGTTAGTCGGCAGTTGGGCGGCCGAGACGACCAGCAGCGTCGCCATCATGGCCAGCAGGGTGAAGCACCGCATGTCTGCTGTGGAGAGGGTACGGCGGGAGGTGTGGTGCAGTGGGGCGTCGTCAGAGACTGAATGGCTCTGCTGCCGGTCGCCGAAGCTATATACCCCTGCTGCCATAAACAAGTGACGCAGTAACTCACGTCAGAAGAGGGTTGTCCAAACGTGCCCGGGAATGCCACGGATATCAACAGACAGACTGAGAGGCAGGGACTCCTGGCGGGGCAGCTGAGCTTTATTCCGGGTCTGGGATTTTCCGTACATTCTACACCATTCCTGTGAGAATTACTAGACCGTTGTGAGGGTGTTCTTTTGGTTCAGGACATTAAGTTCGACTTTTGCGGCCATGTAAATGTTCATTGCCAATCTGTGTTAGAAATTGCTGTTTCCTTATTCATCTGCTAAGAGAGCACGTGTCCGAGAATCATAAGTAGTGTTATTTGACAGGACTTTGATGGGCCTGAGAGGTCGGTGTGTCCAACAGTGCTGTGAAGAGCATGGCAGGTTAATGTCTCTGCTGGACCACTAATGAGATTCGCATTCGCGCGAACTGGTATAAAGGCCCCCGCAACCCCCCACCTGGTTGGTGAGGTGAACGAAATGCCGTTCTCCAGAGGTGTAGGTTGTTAAGCGCCATCGGCAGGTGCATGGTACCCTAGACGAATGGATGATACCTTCACCAAAATTTGGACGTCGCTGCCGTTCCGTGAGAACCAAACCTGAGATGGAAGATACGAAACGCATCAGAAGAACATGGCACGTTTGTTTGGTAGGCTCACGGAAAATGTGTGACTCGGAGAGAGCATCTCTCTCCTGATCCACAAATCCAGGTTCAAGTACCCGTTGGTTCTTTGAATGATCGCATCCACAAACCGCTCCAAGCAGGGTGGAGTTGACGCCAATGTATGACCTTATCAGTTGGTGAGCCGTTGAGTCAATAACTAATCTTATCAACATGAGTACTATTATTGGAAAAGGAGCTCTGACGATGCAGCACGCCGGTCTTATGAAGGGCGCCCTCCCCTCCCTGCCACGACGCCAATTCTGTCGGCGGCGGGGGATGGGAGCTCCGAATTCTGACAGTGAAGTAGCATATTATATTTTTCCACAGCAGCGAAATTTTCTAAATAGGGGCGGAAAATAGTCAAACTGGGATCTGCGGTCCATTTTGGGGGGGGTAGGGCAGGGGATTGTTCATCAATGCGCCAATTACCGGTGTCAGATGATTTCACCGATTATTTCCCTGTTTGTCGCAGTTTTTTCATTGTTAATTGAGCTACATGTACATAAATTGACACCAATGTAATAGCCTTCTTCTTTCTTTGTTTACGGATGTGCACTGATATTATGATTACAAAATTATGGCCATATATGTCCGACAATTGCCTAAGAATCTCTACATATCGACACCTAATTTTGTAATTTTAAGCTCTCAAATCCGTAGATTTGTAAACATACATAAAAACTGAGGGAGAAATGTACAATTTGCATAATCGGCCCTATAAATTGCTTCGCTGTTTAATGCGATTTCATAGGGTCATGGCTTGATCCTATGAAGTCGTTTTAAACAGCGAAGAAGTTGATAGAGGCGACAATGGCATTTCGACTTTTTCACTTTTTATGTTTGTTTACAAGTCTATGGATTTAAGAGATTAAAACTGCGAGCTGGAAATCCACCAGGCTTCGAACCCGTGCCACCGGCATTAAAAGCAGGCGCACTAACCACTACACCACTCCATCCCGCAGGATTGACGGTGGAGAGGTTTCAACCTCCCCAGTTGAGGAAGCCGAAGTACAGGGCGCCTCAGCCCGAGTCGTCAACGCAGCGCCTTTACCGCAAGTTCGGCATTCCGCTGATGTTGGCAGTCCAGAAGGCCACTCGACATGGCTGCGGGAGCCTCCATCAACCTACGTGGTGGATGATCCGTCTGTTCCCCCTTGAGCCCGTCCCTGGGCGGCGACACGCAGTCGGTGAGGTGGGAACCTCTACGCGCATGCGCGTATTTGGGTTTTAGGGCGCTTTAGTATCTTGGCTATATCGCACCCATCAGATTTATTTTTTCAGGAGGTAAGAGTACGTCTGCTGTCGACCCTGTCGTACATATCATTTTAAGAAAAATAAAATCAGAGGACGTTTTCCAGTCTACCAGCATTCAGGCTCTACTGCCTTGCCCAACTCTGCGGTAAGCAAAACTTGCGATCCCCTCTGGCTAACTTTAATGTTCATCTCATACTCAAGCCACTATTTATGAATTTCTGACTTCGACACAGTTCATAAAGTTGATTGATTTAGTTACTTAAAACTTGAACCCGCTTCCAAAGTCCTCACTTCCACAAACATAGAAAAATTCAAACATTGAACGGTGAGCACCCTATACACTGATCGGAGATGTCACAGGGCACGTCGGCGGATAAGACTATATGTGGAACAGTGATCAATATATACAAAATATAGTGACCAATGGTCAAAGTATAGTGACCAATGGTCAATGTATAGTGACCATTGGTGTATTTATAAATAAATAAATAAATAAATAAATAAATAAATATATATATATATATATATATATATATATATATATATATATATATATATATATATATATATCATTCGTACCTGGTTAATCTAAATTGTGCAGAAATGACCACAAAAACTGTGGGACATAAAAACGCACCCTGTCACAGCGAGTTCTCTGGATACATGTAATCTGCCCCCGGAATTTCCAACTGGTTGAGGACTCGTGACTGTTGTTGTCAGGAACGCAGTGGTGTCGGGGCTAGCACGCTCGCTTTCCACGCGGCTGACCCCGGTTCAAAACCCCGGTGGATTACCTAAAAAATGAACAATCTAGGTTCATCACCTACTATTTTGCACGTTTGTGACCATTTATGAAATACCGATGAAAATTTGTGTATATGGTAGATTTCAATTCAAGTGCTGATTAAGTCATTCTGGTAAAGCTGGAAGTTTGCAAATCTGAATCCGAAAGCTAATTTAATCGCTCTGCCAATGTTGCAAGTTTTTAAATCTGAGTTGATGTGCTAATTGAATAATTCTGGCAAAGTTAGAAGTGATATAAATCTGTATTTGCTTGCTAATTTAGTCACCCCGTGAAAGTGCAAAGTATGTTAATCTGAATTCACCTGCATTATAAGTCATACGAAATACGTCAGTGGCATTTACGTCAAGTGGTTGGGCCGCGAAGACCAAATGATGAAAACATGCTGTTGGTATGCAGATCCTTCTCCTCCTACATGTCGGTGCAGTGATAAGCGTTGGAATAGGGGGGAGCTAGAGGGGCCTAATCTTCCACTTTCCATGCCAGAATCTGCTGGTTTCGGCCAGATTTGGACGACATCGGAGAGTTCTGTAGCCAGCCAGTGCAGAAGGAAACAATGAGCCCGAATGCAGTGAGTTTTTGGTAGTAGAGGGAGCCTATCTCACTTTTTTCTGGTGACGACGCTTAGGGCTCCATTGTCCAGAAATGGAAAAAATTACGCGCTAAAAATATTGTAAGCCTATGGTCCGGAGCTAATAGTCTCCGTGAACGTGCTCTATCGATCAAAAACCTTCACCATTGGATCAAAAACATCTTAACGATAAATAAGGAAGTGCCGCACTTGGCGGAGCGGCAGGTTCAGGGGCACCCGGCGGGGATTACCTTTAGGCATTCATAATAATGTACAGCCCCCGTCAGCGCGGTACCGAAGCTGCGACACAGGTGCACCGAGGCACCGACCTCTGTCCTTCCCTTTTGCTGAAATATTTGGAAATCGAATGGCTGTAATTCGCTCCTGAAATTGGTTTTGATCACGCCAACGATTTCTTGATTACAGTCGGTATGTTTTTAAGTTACAGTACAAGAGTGGTGATAAAGGGATTATGTCTCACCAAAATCAGTTATTATTAAAAACACACAACTAAATCACGCATCGCTAGGATCATTTACGGTGTCCAAATAACGACGAGGTTAGCAAGGTTAGAAGCTTTCCGTTTGTCCCATTCTTTCCAAAAATGTTCTGTGTTGAATATTTACGCAAAACCATCTCAAGACGTGTTTACTGAAACTCTAAAAATTTGTTCTTTACTCAAACTCATATGAATACCTAAGATGCCCGTTCATGCATTCACATTCTGTACGAGTAGTCATGAGCAGAATAGAGATTGGAATTTTAAGATTTTAAGGTGAAACTTTGCATATCGAATACTAGGTACAGTAGGCATCACAACATGATGTACACACAGGAATTTTGTCAATGTTGAGTGGGGGGGAGGAGGCAAAAGTTGTCAACGCTGGTGGAGTAAAAAGATTCGACCTATCACTTGATTTGTCAACAAAAAGGTCCGGAATCGGCTCAAAGTAGTCGGGGGCACTGCCCACTAGTCCGAAAGTTGGGGGCATCCACCCCCTGCGCCATGGCTCCTGCGCCTATGCAACATGTCAGGCATTCAAATATTCAAATTAATGTTACTCCGGAAAATGTTAAAGGTGGAGCTGGAACTGGTTCCAAAATTAATCTTTTGGCGAAACAGATTTAGGAAATTTTGATCGTTGCGCTGGCTCTAGACGGTCCGTAATACTTTGAAAATAGACTGAAGTTAAAAACTAAATCAGAGATCTGCATGCCCCCAAAAACCCTGTCACAGCGAAATTTTCATTTGCGTCTATGTAGGTGGCTGTCCCCGGGGCTCTTCTCCCTTACCATGGTACAAAAACTTTAAAAATTATGCAGTGGAGCAGTTGCAGGATTTCAACTGGACTAAGGTCAGTGGAGACGACCGCGTATCATGGCTATAGCAAGAAGGGATATCAATATCCCAGACCATGCTTTGTTTGCTTAAGATCAATTGCGATGCGATTAAGCCTCTGTACGGCTCCATTAAAGTTGTGTACTGACTGACTTTATTTCTGCCCAAGGCAACGTATTTGTGTCAAACCTCAATAAATGCAGTCTTTTTCTTCGGCCAGGTCACAGTTACACGTCTGACACCGTATCGCTTGCGTTACTTTTGAGACACGGACTTTCCGCCCGATTGTTTATCATTGGCGGGGTATATAGCGGCGGCGGCCGGCGGCAGAGGCATTCAGTGTCTGACGACACCCCACTGCGCCACACCTCCCGCCGTACCCTCTCCACAGCAGACATGCGGTGCTTCACCCTGCTGGCCACGATGGCGACGCTGCTGGTCGTCTCGGCCGCCCAACTGCCGACTAACTGTGACCTCACCGACCCAACCTCCCTCGGCCACTGCCTCAAACAGCTGCTGCTCAACGCTCGTGACAAGGTGCGCCGCGAGTCGGACCCGCTGCGTCTTCCGGCCTCCAACGACGGAGAGATCGAGACCAGAGACATCGTCATCCGTGGCCTGGCTGCCTACGAAATCTCCGACCTGACGGTGACCTTCCCACGAGACCAGCAGATCGCGGTTCGCGCCTCCATCGCCTGGCCCGGCATCGTCGGCGACCTGTTCGTCAGGGCCAGGAAGTGCAAGAAGATCTTCTGGAAGAAGCGCTGCGTGTCTGCCTCGGCCACGCCGCACGTGACAGTTGGCCGCACCGTCGGCACCCTCACCACCACTCTGACCGTGAACGTTGATGCCAGCGGTACCCTGACGGTGCAGCCCAGCGGCACACAGGTCTCCCTCAACCTGTCCAGCGTCCATGTGAGGGCCAACCTCCGTAGCCGCGTTGGCAGGTTCCTGAACAAGATCCTGGGCGACCCAGCCAGTCGGATTGCCTCGAGGGTTGCCAACAAGTGGTGGCGCAACAACAAGGGCAAGATCGAGGCGAAGGCCCGCACCGCGCTGGACAAGGCCGTGCGGGAGGACGTCTCCGTGAACCTCGCAGGCCTCTTGTAAAAAAGAAGATAATGAAGTTGGGGCTTACATGAACCATGTGTGTAAGCAATGCAGCCTTAGAAGCTGCATTGCCGTAAACACCACCAAACACATACGTAACGAAGCCAAATAATGAGACCAGTGCTTTCATATTTTGCCTTTCTTGAACGTGTATGTTTACTGCATTCATATTTTGCTGTTTGGTATATAAATACAAGTTATATTATCTGAACACCTTGGGTTTTTAACAAATAAAGTGTGAAGAAATGTGCGCCAACTAGTTCTGAACAGGCAATATGACCGGCTTAAATATACAGGATATCACAGAAGAAACGAACGCATATGATCAGGGGCGAACCCAAGGGTGGAAGGCATTTGCCCCCCGAAACGGAAAAGCTCGGGGATAACTATGTTTTTGCCCCCCAAGTGATCGACCTCCTTTTTTCCCCCGACTCCTTTTTAGTTTATAAACAAGATTCTGGTGTTTAACTCTCAACTTGAAACAGAGCCAGTTAAGTTCGGTGTAAATATTGGGACTCGGACCGGAAAAGGTATCTCTAGCCCATATTGTTCAACCCGTGAAATTTGGTTTTGCTTTTCGCCTCCAATACCCAAAATTCTAAAATTTTACAGGCAAGTGATATTGAAGCGCAGCTTTCACGACGTAACGTTTTTTTTTGCTTTTCGACTTTTGACTTTGATTTGCCCCTCCCAAACCGACCAGCTAGATCCACCACTGCATATGGTTTGCACATAACTTTTGAACAACTGTTCTTCTAGAGTTGCGAAACTACCAGCAAACGATAGCAAACTCTGTGGAAATGTATTCCATTGTGGCCTGAACATGTTTGTGTAACTCCAAGCATCCCAGAAATGGAGGCTTCACATTGTTTCCATTTCTGACTGCGCAGACACTAGTCCAGCGCTTCGCTTCCTTTGCTTCTCTCCCCCACATCTGGGTGGTGATCTTGTGGATGCCGGCGGAGATAGCTTGTTTGGGCTGCCCTACATCCTTAGTGATGTCTCGGTACACCAGGCTCTTGAGGTGTCCTCTAAGGACGAAATATAACTGTTGGATTTTACCTCTTTATGGATTACATCTGTGCTCCTGTGGAGGGTGGCTTCAGTAGCCGCCCCTTATATCAGGCAACTCAGCACTGTAGTGATCTTGCCCGTGAACGCTCGATTCAACAGGATGAGAGTTTATACTTTTTTGCGATTTTCAACTGTGGCTCTCATGAGGCTCTTAAAAAAACTAATCCTGGAGAAAATTCCCCCGATAGAAAATCCTGGATGAGTTTATACATGCCGTAGATTACCTTTTTAACTGATCTAAGGAAAATGTTCCGTATTTTTGTCATAATTCTCGTTGCGCACCTGAGCGACTCCACGTGCACTGGGGTGGGTCAAGGTACTGCCAGGAGTGATCCTTGAGTTTAGTTTGCGGGTAGTGAGGGACATATGTATAGTGATATATCGTTAGTTGAAATGTATGTTTGCTTTCATTTTCTATCAAATTACATCGGAACTTTATATCTAAGTTTTATCTTTTCTGTATTCCCTATTATGCGTCTAGGAGAGGGATATTGGTGTATGATAGAGCAAGGGCAAATAACTTTTTGAACGTGCTCAGCCAGGTGCTCGGGAGACGCCTACACGTCTGGGGGAGGTGCTACGTAAGCAGAGACTGTGCAATGTGTCAGAGGATGTACCTGGCCTCGTGTGCCCTGACCCTGAGCGCTCCCGCGTCGGTCCAATACAGTATTGACCGAGATAACCTGTTGTGTGGGTCACCAGGACATTACACCTAGCAAGGCAATATTATACATCATTCAATTCGCCACGATGAGAGGAATCCAATGATGCATAAATATCTGCTGTAGCTCTGCTGAGTAAATATCTTGAGGGGGAAACGTACACTGCCCTTTTGTAAGCCTATGGAATCCTCTTTGACCTATGCTGACCTCAAAATTGACCTGACTTAAGAATGCTTCTTGTAGTTTCTTTTGGTCTTGTCAAGAGCTTTCGAACACCGTCCGTAATTTTTCTTTGGCTTTCCTGGGAAATGAGATACCGAGATCGGCGAAATATGCCCAACAGTGGGGCACGTCATGCCAGAGACCCCAGCGGGGCGTGTGTTAAGGGGGCGACTGCCCGCTTCCCCTCCTTGGATCTGTCACTGGCCGTGTTAAGTGTAATAATAATTTTTGGAGCTGATCAACGCACCAAATGCTGGGGTTATATGACTTCGCCAACTCTTTCCCTGTTGGTGGGGTTTCTTGGGAGCCGGGTTACTCCTTGTTTTGGGAATCCGCCGGGCCTTGAACCCGAGCCGGCGGCCCGGAAAGTGCACGTGCCAACCACTACACCATCCCGTCCCCGTTGTACGTTTCATTCGAGGGAAGTTCTCTCACAGTTTCTCCATAACTTGCTTGCTCTGACGCAGTGATAAAAGTATTTTACTCTAATTGTTGTTCCGTTGATGGTGGAAACCCCCTTTCTTGTCGTTATTTTGACTGCATTATCAATTTTCCAGAGTTAAAGCAGAATCCGCCCTTGAAATCGGTGCGTCAGAAATTCGGAGAGACGTTTATCTTAATGGCTGAGCTGGTAATTAATTCACTATCGACGAATGTGAAGCCGATGTTTACCGAGTCACAGGTCTCAGAGACAAACGCCTCTCTCCGTTAACTCTTATATGGGTCGACTGACAATGATTTACGTCGTTAGCAACCTTCTGGTTGTTATATAATGTCTGTATACTTAAAGGGAATGTGGCACCTTCACAACGTGATTTTAACTGAGATAGCCAAGTTGTAAAGCAGGTCGGAAAACCCGGTACTCCATATTTCATTTGTCTTGGACTCGATATTTTCGTAGAAAAAAGCTAAAACCTACCTGACACCAGCCCCCTCAGCCCCCCGTCGCCGGCGGCCATTGTTGTGAGCTACTGGTGTGACAACATATGCTGACGTCACGATGAGCATCAGCCAATCGAAGCCCTTGAAGCGTTTCAAGTATGGTAGTGGTTGCCAGATCGTGACATCATCCACAGTCTGATATTTATTTCTTTTTCTAGAGGAGTTTTTTTAAAAACCAAACATTGAGCTTATTGTACATTTTTTCACAGAAATCATGAGTGGTTTCGTTATTTTTGACTAAAAGTACGCCTAATTACACTAAATTCCAGGATTCGACTAAGGTGCTACATTCCCTTTAAAGGGAGATACGCGAAAAAATTTTATTGGCTATATCAAAAGGTTACAAAAAGTTGTTTCAGAAGTCCTATTCTCATTTTTGCGAATTCGGCCTGCAAATGCCTTAAAATTGTTCTCAAAGTCAACATTTCTAGACGACTTTACCAGCACACCTCATACCGATGTATATGACGTACACACGGCTAAGGCTATCAATTTCTCTAAGAATTCGGTCATATCTATCCTAAACAGTGATGTAGAACTGTGGACTACTACAGAAAAAAATTTCTTTAGAAAACAACATTCCAAAACTCTTTTGAAACAGAAATATAGGGCTTAAAAGAAATCACAACTAACCAATCATAAGTCTAGGAATTCTCAAACCGGGGTCACGTGACCTATCTGACGCAAAAGTTTTGTCAACCTGGGGCCGAAGCAGAAAATGACTCAAGACCTGAGGTACGAAACCGCTGAAGATTTGAGTAATTATCTTTTTTCCGTTTCTGGGGCAAACTAATTCATTTTGTAGTTTTTACAAGCTTTTTAAAATTAATTCAAATACAAATACAGGAGAACAGACATTTTTATTACAAAAAAACATTACTTTTCAACTGTAAATAGTTTTCGAAAAGTAAGTGATGGGTATGGGCATGGGTAATAGGGGGGCCCTTTTGGCAACTTTTTCTTTAATGTTTCGGGACCAGTGGGTTTCTGATGTTCTCGGACCCACTGATTTCGAATTTGACCTTGAAATTTTGAATTTCGAATTTTTCAGCCCGCCCCTGCGCCTTCAAGTTTTCGAAAAACAGAGAAAATGCAGGTTTTTGCATCCCCAAATAGCAATCACTGAGAAGAGCAAAATAAAATTTAATTCATCAGTTAGAACAGTTTCTTACCTACAGATCTGCGCAAACTGCATGTTCATGGGGTTTCTTATGCCTTATTTATTGCGCCTCAAATATTGCGATTTTTGCCTAACGGTGGTATACTGTGCCGCACGGCACCTTACGGCGCGTTGCTCTCCGGGCAGTCCAGGAAGCATGCCAACTTAAAATGTGGTACTTTTACATTATATTTCGCATGAATTGGATGAGGAATGCCAGTGTACATGGTTTTCTATTTCAAAAGGTGACAGGGGCGGATGTAAGCAATTATTTTTCGGGAAAAATTAGCGAAAATAGTGAAAATCTTTTATTTAGAAAGAAAGTGAGGCAAATCGGCAAACCTTGGCGAACGACCGGTTTCGGTAGGTGGTGCCACTCTTGATTAGGGGATACCACGATATCAGAAAAATTAGGCATTATGCAAAGAACTGTAATTAAAAGGCATAAAAACAAAACATTGTCAGAGTACCTTGATCACTCGACGAAGAAAGACGACAGCCTTCCACTGTCATGAGCTACAGGGACAGGGACTGAACCGAAAGCAGAATCGACTCCGGGCACCACTCGCGTCTATTTTCCCTGACGGCAGCGAAATGTATCTTGTTGAGCGCCTTGCCATCTTGTCAGCGCACCACACGCTGGCAACTGACTCGCTATCAGTTTTAAGGCCCTCTATTGACTGAGTGTGGCACGGAATGCCTGTCCGGAGAGATGACCCGACTAAAGTCCTGAGTTGGGTCTGCGTAAAGCCGTTCAGGAAGGGTGCCTCCACATTGGATGCATGACAGACCCTTTTACGCTGCTGTGCAGCTCCATGTAGCTGGTTGCACACCGCTTGAGCTGCCCCGGCAGCACCTGGTAGCGCCGGACACAGGCACCATGCGCTCGGCCCTTCAAAGTTGGACCTGTGCGCCCACCAGAGGAGCTGTCCGCCGGCTGCTGGGAGGTGCTGAGAGAGCACTGCCCGCTCTCAGAAGCGACGTGCTGCTCACTGCAGGTGTTGGATGTACGCGCCAGATAGGGACTTGACTTGACGCGCCAGATAGGGACTTGAGTCGCTCTTGACTCTGGGGAAGTTGGCGATTGGCAGCAAGTGCACTGCCCCAGAGATTTCTCTCCCTATTCAGCTGGAACCTGAAGCTAGCGTACCTCTGTGCAAAGACGGGATACGGGGATGCTAGTGCTGTCGCCCATAAGGCATACGGTAAACTGTACCAGGCGCGGTGGTACACGGCGCAGAGTCACCTGCTGCGTCTGTACATGTCCAGGGCTGAGCCATCGCCTGAGATACAGATACTGGCGCAGTATCTGGTCTGTGTCTACGTGCCAATGACAGTCCGAATCAAGCACGAGTGGGACGCTGTCCACGCTGCGCGCCATCTGGCAGAGGAGCTGCGGCTGCAGCGAAGGTATGTAAATGACCTGTGACGCACTGACAGTTTTGCAGGATAGCGTGGCGAAGGACGCTCTCATAGCGCATACGGAAAGCATCATTTTGGCGATGCTGGGTGACGACGACCAGAAAATCAGAGCTGCAGCTGTCAGTAAGATCGTCTCGTCCCGGAGCGCGAGGTTAACACAAGCGCAGATGAAGCCGGTCCCTATCCAGCGCGTACACCCAACGCCTCCTGCAGTGAGCAGCACGCCACTTCTGAGAGCGGGCAGTGCTCTCCCAGCACCTCCCAGCAGCCGGCGGACAGGCCCAACGTTGAGGGCCGAGCGCATGGTGCCTGTGTCCGGCGCTACCAGGTGCTGCCGGGGCAGCTCAAGCGGTGTGCGACCAGCTACATGGAGCTGCACAGCAGCGTAAAAAGGGTCTGCCATGCACCCAATGTGGAGCCACCCTTCCTGAACGGCTTTACGCAGACCCAACTCAGGACTTTAGTCGGGTCACCCCTCCGGACAGGCATTCCGTGCTACACTCAGTCAATAGAGGGCCTTAAAACTGACAAGCGGGTCAGTTGCCAGCGTGTGCGGCGCTGACCGCCAAGATGGCAAGGCGCTTAACAAGATACGTTTCGCTGTCGTCAGGGAAAATAGACGCGCGTGGTGCCCGGAGTCGATTCTGCTTTCGGTTCAGTCCTTGTCCCTGTAGCTCATGACAGTGGAAGGCTGTCGTCTTTCTTCGTCGAGTGATCAAGGTACTCTGACAATGTTTTGTTTTTATGCCTTTTAATTACAGTTCTTTGCATAATGCCTAATTTTCTGATATCGTGGTATCCCCTAATCAAGAGTGGCACCACCTACCGAAACCGGTCGGTCGCCAAGGTTTGCCGATTTGCCTCACTTTCTTTCTAAATAAAGGATTTTTCACTATTTTCGCTAATTTTCTCCCGAAAAATAATTGCTTACATCCGCCCCTGTCACCCTTTGAAATAGAAAACCATGTAAACTGGCATTCCTCATTGAATTCATGCGAAAAATAATGTAAAAGTACCACATTTTAAGTCAGCATGTTTCCTGGACTGCCCGGAGAGCAACGCGCCGTAAGGTGCCGTGCGGCACAGTATACCACCGCTAGGCAAAAATTGCAATATTTGAGGCGCAATAGATGAGGCATAAGAAACCCCATGAACATGCAGTTTGCGCAGATCTGTAGGTAAGAAACTGCTCTAACTGATGAATTAAATTTTATTTTGCTATTCTCAGTGATTGCTATTTGGGGATGCAAAAACCTGCATTTTCTCTGTTTTTCGAAAACTTGAAGGCGCAGGGGCGGGCTGAAAAAATCGAAATTCAAAATTTCAAGGTCAAATTCGAAATCAACGGGTCTGAGAACATCAGAAACCCACTGGTCCCGAAACATTAAAGAAAAAGTTGCCAAAAGGGCCCCCTAATGGGTAAGTGATGGGCGTTTTATTGAAATCGTTAACCTATTTCGATAATAAGTAAGTGGCCTCCCAAAATTTTGCAGAAGATGCAAAATAATTGATAGTTTCGTTATCAGTATTTTTCAAATAGCAAGAAACCACAATAATAATTTTTCGCGTATCTCCCTTTAACGATACACCACAGATACGGGGTAAGGGGTATACGGTACACAGCTAACGGTACACCACAGGTAAGGGGCTGTTCACATACGACGTCAGCCAAAATTGGGGGTGTTCGGAACCCTTCCACTTTGCCAGAACCTTTTAAAAAATGGCTGACCCCCTTCCCCTTTTGTCAGAAATCGTCATGAATTGCAATCGTATTAAATCGTCATAAGTCCCCTCAACAATACTTTTGTTTACTTTAAAACACTGGTAAAAAGAACAGTAGTGTGGATTTATATCACTTTGGAGGTCTTTTGGAGTTCTGGGCAACCCCAATTAAGCTTAAAGTTATCTTGAAATATTCTTTAAATTTTTGCTTTGTTTAAAGCATCTTTAATTTGCTGTATGGGGTGCAACAAGACTGTGAGAAGGCAGACAAACTACTTTATACTGTCCCTTTTAATATGGGGGTTATTGACTGCTGCAACGTTTTGAAAAAAACACCACTGCAAAGACACCAAAGATGCAAAACGTAAAGGGTGAAAAACAGCACCCAGTTTTTCAGGCCTTTATTCCAACTGAATTTCATCACCCCTGCCAGTTCCAGACAGCACGGGAAACATCCAAGCTTAACACGCGCAATGACGGGGGCGGGTATCCGCCCCCTCGGGTTTATTTAAAGAGAGCTTAAGAACGGCGGCGCTACGGGCCGCCGTACTTAGTAACTTTTCCCACCGCCGTACCTTTCCCTGACCATTTTTTTTACTTTTTTTCTCACAAATTTAAGGTTAGGTCATGTCAGGTCAGATCACCAGTGCAGGTCAATAGACCTGAACTCAAAAAAAATTTAAGATAGCATAAGTCAGAACAGGGTAAACTTATCCGATTGAAACTCTTATAACATAATGGACCCACCGAGTTCTTTAAAATATGTTCCAGTATTTTTGATATCGATGACCTAAGGGCCGTGAGAATACGTCAGAATACGCTGTGACAATACCTACGACCGGCGTCAGAATAGCCACATGAATAGTGGAGATGCCGTGTATGTCAAATAAATAAATAAATAAAAAATAAGGTCAGGTACAAGCCATAAGCTCTCCATTGGAAATACATGGGAAAATGGTTTGAACTGAATAACAGTAATATATAGAGATAGTGTTTATTTTATCTGCATTATATTCGCATTGCCATTGCACACCTCGCAAGGTCATATTATACATTATTCGATTCGGCTTGATGCGAGGATTCATACAGCTCAAATTGTTTTTCTCTATCTTTACTTGTCCAGTTGAAATGACCAAAAACTTTCATTTATATGTTGTCCCTATGATTTCATGTTTTGACCTCTAGTGGCCTCAAATGTGATCTGACAAAAAATGGTCCAAAAATGTTCGATAGAGAAGTGGATGAGCTACCCAATACCGTTTACCGTGTTTCCCTATCTAGCGTGGTTCTCGAGATCTCAAGGGAGGTGGGTACCCGCCCCCTTAAAGCGAAGGTGGCTCAGACCCCCGCCAATGCGCGAGTTAAATCCGAGTCGGCGCACGCTAAAACCACCGCTATTAACCAAGTGCGACACACGCATCCACCACCCGTCTTGGCACGAAACAGGAACGAACTGGATTGTTGAAAAAGAACCAGTCTACAAAGCGTGGTAAACAACTCAAGGGAAAGGGGCGTAGGGGAGGGGAGAACAATGTCCCTGCTTGATCTCGACTCCAATGCAGGATAGCGAAAACACACGAACGGTGGTAGATCTCCCATAAGAAATAATTAATAAAAAATAGAAAATACAGTATGTTTTTGGCTCAGGTCAATATTGAAGTCATGAGAGGCCTAAGAATGTGGCAGTTGGAGAATGTGTCCTTGACTTTAGCGTCTGACTTGAGTGAGAGTAATTTTAGGCTTTACTAGATTTCTTTTGTAACAACGAATTGAATGGTGTTTTGGCTGACGTCATACGTGAACAACCCCTTACTGTAGCTTTGGTGCATCGTTAACACGCGCCCCGCTGGGGGGCGAAATTCGTCCCCCTCTCTGTTTTCCCAGATAACTAAACAAACGAAGAGACGCAGAGCAACGCAACTTATGGTACCTTATCCCTGATCAATTTTACACATCTGACCAAATTTTTTAGTTAAGGTCATGTCAGGTCAAGAAACTATTTGGGGTCAAGTGACCCCACCTCAAAACCTAAAATTACGAGTTTGAAGCAGCGCCCAGGGAACATTAGCAACCCGATCAGTTTGAAACTTCCACAATATGATAAGGTCATTAGAGTCTACAAATCTGCTATCTCGGAATTTCGATATTGGTGACCTAAGGTTCGGTCAATTTTTTTGGTCACCCCATTATATGTCTATGGTGAAAAATAGAATGGACTCGTTTTCAGGAAATGCTGAATAGATAAGGCTAAAAATCCTCACACTGTCTATTCTTACCACGATCTTGACCATAAAGTTGAGTTTTTGAGCATATGACCTCTCAAAGGTCATATCAGGTCACGGGAGTAGAGAGTGATTGTTTTGCCAATAACTTCTCACTGAATTGATAAAGCTCCCATTTTGCTTGCATTGTGTTTATATTGTCACGGGGAGTCGAGTGATATGCAACATGACCATACCAATTCACTCTGTGACCCTGACCTATGTCGAGGTCAGGTCATTTTGACTATTTGACCAAGCAAGGTCATATTATACATCATTCGACTCGCCACAATGAGAAGAATCCAATGATGCGCAAATATTTGCTCTAGTTCCCCTGAGGGCAGATCTAGAGAGGGAAACGTACACTGCTCTGTTGTAAGCCTATTGAGCATTCTTTGACCTATGCTGACCTCAATATTGACCTGACATACAAATTCTTCGTATAAATTCTCTTCGTCTTGTCAAGAGCTTTCGAAAGTCGCCCATAATTTTCCTTTAGCTTTCGTGGGAAACGAGATACGGAGGGGGAGGGGCGAAAAACGCCTCCCCAGCGGGGCGCGCCATGCAAGGGACCCCAGCAGGGCGCGTGTTAAGTATACATACATTATATAACAACCACAGCGAGACGCTTGCGATTGACGTAAATCACTGTGAACCGACCCATATAAGAGTTAACGGTGAGAGTCGTTCGTCTCTGAACCTTGTGACTCGGTTAACTTCGGCTTTACATTCGTCGATAATGAGATAATTACCAGCTCAGGTATTGAGATTTATGTCTCCCAGAAATTTTGACGCACCGATTTCAAAGGCGGATTTTGATTTAACACACGCCCCGCTGGTGGGCGGTGAAATTCGCCCCCTCCCCCTTCTGGATTTCCCCAGATAGCTAAAAAACGAAGAGCCGCAGAACAACGAACTTACAGCACATAATCTCTGATTAATTTTCCACATCTGACCAAGCTTTTGAGTTAAGGTAATGTCAGGTCAAGGAGCTATTCATGTATAAGTGACAAGACCTCAAAACCTAAAATCACGAGTTTGAAGCGGCACCCAGGGAACATCAGAGAACCGATGAGTTTGAAACTTCCACAATTTGATAATGTTATTAGGGTCTACAAATCTGTTATCTCGGAATGCTGATATTGCTGACCTAATCTAAGTCTATGTTGAAAAATAGAATGGGCTCGTTTTCCGTAAATACTGGATAGATAAAGCTGAAAATCCTTAAACCGTCTGTTCTTACCATGATCTTGACCATAAAGTTGAGTTTTTGAGTGAGCATCTGACCTCTCAAAGGTCATGTCAGGTCACGGGAGCATGGAGTGATTGTTTTGCCAATAAATTCTCACTTAATTGAGATAAAGCTCCCATTTTGCTTGCATTGTACTAATATTGTCATGGGGAGTCGATTGATATGAAGCATGACCATACCAGGTCACTCTGTGACCCTGACCTAGCTCGAGGTCAGGGCATTTTCACTATTAGACCTAGCAGGGTCATATTATACATCATTCGATTTGCCGCGATGAGAGGAATCCAATGATGCATAAAGATTTGCTCTAGCTCCCCTGAGGGCAGATCTAGAGAGAGAAACGTACACTGCTCTGTCGTAAGCCTATGGAACCTTCTTTGACCTATGCTGACCTCAATATTGACCTGACATAAAAATTCTACGTATAAAATATCTTCGTCTGACAAGAGCTTTCGAACTCCACCCGTAATTTTCATTTAGCTTTCGGGGGGAATGAGATACGGAGGGGGAAGGGCGAAAAATGCCCTCCCAGCGGGGCGCGTCATGCCAGGGACCCTAGCGGGTCACGTGCTAACTCTGGAAAATTGATCATCCAGTCAAAATAATGACAATGAAAGGGGGTTTTCAGCATCAACGTTTTGATCAACTCAACGAAACAACAATTATAATAAAATTTATTCATGTCTGCGTCAGAGCAAGAAAGTTATGGAGAAACTGTGGGAGAACTTCCCTCGAGAGACACGTACAACGGGAGGCACAGTGGTGTAGTGGTTGGCACGTGCACTTTCCGGGCGGCCGATTCGGGTTCAAGGCCCGGCAGTTTCCCAGAACAAGGAGTAACCCGGCTCCCAAGAAACCCCACCAACAGGGAAAGAGTTGGCGAAGTCATATAACCCCAGCATTTGGTGCGTTGATCAGCTCCAAAAAAATATTATTACACTTAACACGGCCAGTGACAGATCCAAGGAGGGGAAGCGGGCATTTGACCCCGTAAGACCGTATAGCCACGCCCTGTAGACCCTGGACACCCATGTTAGGCAGCGAAGGCGACGTTTATAACCTTAAAATGCGAGGCTTGTGCGGTACAGACACCTTAAATTTACCGCTGAAGGTGACCCCAGAAATGGCGCCTTATTTTCTGCCGCCTTTCATGGTTTACCACCCGTCCACTGTCAACCGCAGACGTCCGTTCGATGATTTGGCCGCCCTTCTACAGGCTCCCCTCGTCCTTTTGACCAAATTTGCTCCGCTACTTCCCGATAAGGGATTGAAAAACCCATTCCCTAAAAACGTAACAAATCGCGTCAGGGGAGGGTAAGAATGCACGAAAGTCGTCCCACAGGTGGTATAAGCCCCCCGCCCCAGGGAGTTTCCCGTCCCTCACCGAAGTCCTAGATCTGTCACTGACACTGGCACAATAAATCCGTGCAAAGATGTATTAGGATTGGAATTGTTACCCATATTCATGAACCAGTGGCTCAAATTGTTATATGGTGCCTATAAAAATAAGTAAGGTGAAATCCTCAAAAACAATCTTCGTTCTAAAACAAGGCACCGGCGCACAGATAAGACCTGGTCAGTCTCACTGCGGTAGTAATTCTGCAAGCTTCACCGACACATCCTCCCTCACAGCTTTCTCCAGCGCGGCGCGCGCCTTGCCCTCGATCTTGCCCTTGTTCTTGCTCCACCATTTGTTGGCAAGTCTGGTGACGATCCGACTGGCCGGATCGCCGAAGATCCTGTTAAAGAAGCGGGCTACCTTGCTCCGTATGTTAGCTTTCACTCTAATTTTTGGCAGGTTGAGAGAGACCTGTGTGCCGCTGGGCTGCACCGTCAGGGTACCGCTGGCATCAACGTTCACGGTCAGAGTGGTGGTGAGGGTGCCCACGGTGCGGCCTACTGTCACGTGCGGCGTGGCTGAAATAGAAATACAGCGTCTCTTCCAGAGGATCTTCCTGCACCTCTTGGCCCTGACGAACAGGTCGCCGACTATGCCGGGCCAGGCAATGGAAGCGCTAACCGAGGCCTGCTGGTCTTGCGGGAAGGTTACTTCAAGGTCGGTAACATTGTACGCGGACAACCCTTTGACGACGATGTCTTTGGCTTCAAAGCCATCCTTGTTGGATGCCGGAAGACTCAGAGGGTCTGCCTCGCGGCGTACCCTATCACGAGCGTTGAGCAACAGCTCTCTGAGGCAACGGCTGAGGGAGGCCGGATCGGTGAGGTTACAGTCGCTCGGCAGTTGGGCGGCCGAGACGACCAGCAGCGTCGCCATCGTGGCCAGCAGGGTGAAGCACTGCATGTCTGCTGTGGAGAGGGTACGGCGGGAGGTGTGGTGCAGTGGGGCGTCGTCAGACACTGAATGCCTGTGCCGCCGGCCGCCGCCGCTATATACCCCGCCAATGATAAAAGTCAATCCATGCCACCTGCATGGTGAGGGATGGGCCACACAAAGCACGGAAAGGCCTGATCTATTAATGAGTACGCTCACAATGAGCAATTGCCGGGGCTGAAAGATGACTCATTCATCCCATGTTTTGGGTTTTACGTAGGTGCATACAGACATACATACCGGCATACCATAAGCTGCGTTTGGTAAAATTCTGTTTCAGATACCCTTACATTATAAAGCGTCTAGAACACCTTGACGTGTGTCAGGCTGTGACATTTCGGTGCAATGCTCGATAGGGAATAATGCGGGACGCTCTCAGATCTTTTGAAGGGAGGACACCGGATAATCATTATACGGAACTGGTAATGCATCATGGTCAGGGAGTTAAGGGCCAATCTGGCCCCTATCCGAGGTTTACCCGACAAATCCCGGCCGATTCCTTTTTGAACGTGTTTATCCAAATATAGGCTTACAAAAGTCAAGATAAAAAGGAATTTTGAGGCTTCCGACATACCGACTGCAGAGATCATATGGAGTCGTCAACTCCTGCCCTGAGGGGAGGGTATTATGGGGATCGGAAAGACTTATGCACTCTCCTGGGACTTGAACCCGGATTACCGGCGTGGAAGTCGAATGCTCTTCTCTCCAGGCCACCGCATCCCCGCAAAAGTCAATATATATTCCACATTGGATTGTACGTTCCTATACGCAACCCGTTTGGCCATCTACCCATACCACTTCCTGGAATGCCGTCCAGTCCTGTTCTCACCCATCTACATGCAAATAACTCTGTACTCAACCCGAAGCAAAGCGTTTATCGTTCAAAATTTTATACACAAATCGAAGTCCCTTATTTGATATCTGCAAGTCACTCCATCAGGGCTCAGACTTGAAGGTTTACTTCAGACACCTTAAGATAGTTCAAGAAGATATGGCACGGAGGGATACATACTGGCTAAATGGAACATAACTCGGGATATGACTGCTGCTTCGTTATTTTAAGGAATATTTGAGAGGAAGAAACTGAATGTTGCAGGTTGGTAAAAGTAAGCCGGCACCCACGGCACACAGGGAATAATGTTTCCTCCTCGGGATCATATAGATCCTGCTCGATATAAGTAATGCTCTTTTGCGCGTATTTGGAGTGCTCCGCTTGAATGGAATCTAATGGAATCGTCATACACGACTGGAAGTCACGGGCTATCCATAAATCATGTAACGCCAACGGGGGTGGAGGGAGACAGCCACAACGTTATCCAGCGTTGCACAGGGACATCAAAAAGCGTTACATGGCTGAAGAAGGGGGTCAAAATTAAAGAAATGTGCGCTACGTAATTTATGGACAGCTCACAACGGGCACGAAACATATGGACATGCTTGCTGTGCTCAGAGGACATGCGATGTTAGGTTAGAGTCAGGTGCAGATCTAGGGCCATGAGGCCCGCTGGTTTATCGTAACCACCTCGTTGAGGGGGTAGAACACTCAAGTTGTTGCATTAGATGGCACATCCACGAGCTTGTGGCCAAGTGTTCAATGCACATATGCACACTGTGCATAGTGAGCAGAGTTTGTATGACATGAGGTTGTTGTTTGCTTGATTGTTTTCTTTTTCAGGGACTGAGAATATTTGCTGAAAAAGTAGGAACGTGAAAAAGTGCTGAAACGGCACCATGCGTAAGTGCGAACTAGACATCCTAAAAACATAAAACATCGTCTTCGCGGTAAGAGCTCATAAAGCGAATTCTACCACAAGCGTGGTGAGGGTGCGGAAGTGCGTTCGTGTTTGATAATGGTGTAAAGGTGAAATACAAGCATAGCTCTTGCTCAATCAGGTCTTGTTATACGATTTGTCTTAATCGGTTATCCATGGGGAATGTAATTTGAGTGGACATAGATTGTGAATATTAATATGATTAATGTAATAAAATGCATTGCCACCGCGGATGCGCAGTTCGTTAATGCGTCACCGTTGCATGTGGGAGGTCCCTGGATCGGCCGTTTTTTACCCAGCCGATGGCAGCAAACTGGACAGTGCTCGGCTTGACGCGGGGTTTGCACAGATCAAACATCGTTGTTATTGGAAGCACGGGTTTGATCAGCCTTTAAATAGATGCAGGTGACGCGTTCCGAGGGCACGGCCTCGCCTCGTGTCACGGAGCAGTCCACTGTCCCGCCGGGCCCGAGAAATCTGGATAGCCTCACCGTCTGGTACGGAGGGGTATGTAAAAGGGAGCGTGCGGGCACGCCTGTTCCGCACGGGTGCTAATAAGTAAAAACACTGCCGTGTTCAGAGTGTATGTGTATGTGACTGTGGCGCCATATGTAAAAATTTCCCCAGATCGAGAAGGCAAGAATACAGAAACGACAATCTTTAGATATTTTTTTTAGAAGCGACCATGTGCAGATCCAAAGCTGGCAAAATTCGTTAACCAGCCAAACCAGCCTAGTTCGCTATCCAGCCAAACTGGCCAAGTTCATTATCCAGCTAAACTGGCCAAGTTCGCTATCCAGCTAAACTGGTAAGTTTTTCTATCGAAGCCAAACTAGCCATCGGTCTCTGGACATCCACTCTGGCCAAAGATCCATTGGACATCCAATCTGACACTTTACTAAATGGACCCTAAAAGTCTTAACGAAACGACTAGCTGAGACCCTGGTAAGAATATTTTTAGAATGGCGACATAAATATCTGAAAATTTTCCTTAGATCAGTTAAAAAAGGGAATCTGGGGGATGTATAGGCTGCGCCAAGGTTTTCTATCGGAGGAATTTTCTACAGGCGTAATGTTTTTTTTTTTTAAGAGCCTCATGAGACCCACAGTTGAAAATCACAAACAACAAAATTATAAACCCCCATCCAGTTAAATCGAGCATTCACGGGAAAGTTTACTACAATGCTGAGTTGCTTGATATAAGGGCAACTTCCTACTAAATCCACCCTCGATAGGAACAGAGCTATAAACTGGCTTAATTCAAGGAAATGGACTGGGACGGGAGAGCCATCATGACATGATCGTCCAACACATTAGCTTTGGTAAGGCAGAGGAGAGGGCTTCTCATTGCTCCATCCAGATTTCAAAATGCAATGGCAGCACAGGTCGCTGCAGACCGCTGCATTTCATCAGGAACAGTTGGGTACTGCAGAATAGGCTTGTAGTTTATACTTTTCACCATTTTTACACTTTCGTCATCGTCACGCTTCCGCCGGCAAGGCCATCATCAGCACATCCGCCGCGTACACATCGACCTGCACTTCAATGCACGGTTTTGCTGTAAAGTGTACAACGCAGGGTGCCCCTGCACAATGCATGGTGCTGCTGTGCAGTGCACAATTCAGGCAGCCCCGGCACAATGCATGGTGCTGCCAGGGGCGTAGTCAGGATTTCGCTCAGGGAGGGACGGCGTCCCGAAAAGGGCTCCCGTGACAGCGTCAAAAGGGTCGTGATGGGTAAAAAGGGCCCTGCTTGCTACAGAATAGAGTGCTGAAGATGGCTTAAGAGGGCCCTGTCTGGTATGAAATTTAAAATTTGGCCACAGAGCATGGTGCGGGCGGGCCGCGCTTCGCGCGGCCCGTGTCCTCGTGGGGCCCTTCGGGCCCTCAGGGGGGGCGACTGTCCCTGCCGCCCCCTTGGCCACGCCCCTGGGTGCTGCTGTGCAGTGTTCAATGCAGGGTGCTGCAGTACAATACAGGGTGCCCCCGTACGGCGCATGGTGTGTCAAATGTAGCGGACACATTTATATCTGAAATATATCAGGTAATATAAAATGAATAACGTTTTTTGACATCACGTGAAATAAAAATTCATGGACATTTTTCTGGCATATCTTTAATCATCATGCCAAATGTTGCAATAGAGCCAGGGACAAAAACCAAACACATGCCATATTACCTAGAAAAAGGTTCGGTTGTAGTAGACCAAACATAAGTCCGTGGTCTTTTTTTAAGCTGAAAGAAACGCCATCAAGGAAATCCATTCTCAGGCTTAATATTTTTTAAACAAAAGACTGAGTGGATAATACATGGATAATTGCCGATAAACTAAGCTCTCCAGTCTCGACATAAGCCCGAGAAGTTACCGTAAGAACTTATCGAGATTTGTGGATTGCTGTGAGGTAACTGGCTGGTGAAGTAAAAATAAAAAATCATTAACACATCCGATCCTCAAGTAAGAGCTCAAGCTCAGGGAATGCAAAGAACCCGTAGTAATTCCGTCTTCTTAGCAACAGCTAAGGAGACAGTGATTTGGCCTCAGCAATCATTAAAGACTGAGTAGCCGCTAAAGGTGCCGCAGTCAGCTGGTCACCTTCCTCGTATGAACTTGTTATGTTTGCAAAAACCGAAAGTAACGTTTATACTGTTTTCCTTGTTTAATGTTTATCTCTTGTGGAAATACCACAATCCGCGGCATGGCACCGGGTGCTGAGCTATAGACATGTTCAATGTCCGTCATACAGTGACGTGTTTTGTATATATTTTTGGGATGATGATGAGTTGAGAGAGACTGAAAATGTGAGTATGAATGAGCAAAAGCATATTCCCTCTGTTACCCCTTTCGGGCCAGCAAGCTAGGTGAAACCTGTTGCTCACCAGCCTTCAAGGGCAACGAAGATAAAGGATTTCCTCGTCTAGTTTTCGAGCCAAATGTTGTGTCAAAACAGAGAAAGAAAAACGTCAAGTCTATACTTGTCTGTTCTGCATTTTGTCGGATGATGATGAGATACGAGGAAATGCCGATGTGAGTATGATTTTGATATTTTCACCTAAGTTGTGGAACAACTTAGGTGCTAAGCAGGATTTAGTAAAATGACTGTAGTTTCGATTTGAAATTGGTTGCTCCAACATGAGAACAGTTTCGTATCGTACAGTCTTAATTCCTTGAGGTGAAACAAATCTTGTCTAGCTTGTAGAAGCAGACCGATAAGAAACTTGTGTACTAAAATTAGCATCTGTGTTTTCGCAAGATCAGCAATATTTGAGGATTGAATACTTTTTCAAAGCGGGTTCCGAACTTCTAGGCAGCTAAATCCCATCAGTTAATCTAATAGCTCTTTTTAAGTCTGTGTAATGTACCATTACCTAGCTCCTTTTAAGCCTTGTATTGCAGCTCGCGATAAGACAAAGACGAGCTCGCACCACCACTCCGACGGTCTGGAGAAACAGAGCCCTTATATTTCGTCCTTAGAGGACACCTCAAGAGCCTGGTGTACCGAGACATCACTAAGGATGTAGGGTAGCCCAAACAAACTACCTTCGCCGGCATCCACAAGATCACCACCCAGATGTGGGGGAGAGAAGCGAAGGAAGCGAAGCGCTGGACTAGTGTCTGCGCAGTCAGAAATGGAAACAATGTGAAGCCTCCATTTCTGGGATGCTTGGAGTTACACAAACATGTTCAGGCCACGATGGAATGCATTCCAATAGGGTCAGCTATAAATTAGTGGTAGTTGCGCTATTCTAGATGTTTGTTCAAAAGCTACGAACAAAACAAATTCGTTCTTTTCTTCTGGAATATCCTGTATATTTAAGCCGGTCAT
This sequence comes from Lepas anatifera, assembly GCA_034440635.1. Taxonomy (NCBI): domain Eukaryota; kingdom Metazoa; phylum Arthropoda; class Thecostraca; family Lepadidae; genus Lepas; species Lepas anatifera. The sequence goes on along the minus strand of JAOTON010001855.1, from coordinate 760,471 downwards.
ATTCCTTTTAAAAACTAGTTGTCGCACATTTCTTCACACTTTATTTGTTAAAAACCCAGGTGCTCAGATAATATAACTTGTATTTATATACCAAACAGCAAAATATGAATACAGTAAACATACACGTTCAAGAAAGGCAAAATATGAAAGCACTGGTCTCATTATTTGGCTTCGTTACGTATGTGTTTGGTGGTGTTTACGGCAATGCCACTTCTAAGGCTGCATCGCTTACACACACGGTTCATGTAAGCCCCAACTTCATCATCTTCTTTATTACAAGAGGCCTGCGAGGTTCACGGAGACGTCCTCCCGCACGGCCTTGTCCAGCGCGGTGCGGGCCTTCGCCTCGATCTTGCCCTTGTTGTTGCGCCACCACTTGTTGGCAACCCTCGAGGCAATCCGACTGGCTGGGTCGCCCAGGATCTTGTTCAGGAACCTGCCAACGCGGCTACGGAGGTTGGCCCTCACATGGACGCTGGAAAGGTTAAGAGAGACCTGTGTACCGCTGGGCTGCACCGTCAGGGTACCGCTGGCATCAACGTTCACGGTCAGAGTGGTGGTGAGGGTGCCCACGGTGCGGCCAACTGTCACGTGCGGCGTGGCCGAGGCAGACACGCAGCGCTTCTTCCAGAAGATCTTCTTGCACTTCCTGGCCCTGACGAACAGGTCGCCGACGATGCCGGGCCAGGCGATGGAGGCGCGAACCGCGATCTGCTGGTCTCGTGGGAAGGTCACCGTCAGGTCGGAGATTTCGTAGGCAGCCAGGCCACGGATGACGATGTCTCTGGTCTCAATCTCTCCGTCGTTGGATGCCGGAAGACGCAGCGGGTCCGACTCGCGGCGCACCTTGTCGCGAGCGTTGAGCAGCAGCTGTTTGAGGCAGCGGCCGAGGGAGGCCGGATCGGTGAGGTCACAGTTAGTCGGCAGTTGGGCGGCCGAGACGACCAGCAGCGTCGCCATCGTGGCCAGCAGGGTGAAGCACTGCATGTCTGCTGTGGAGAGGGTACGGCGGGAGGTGTGGTGCAGTGGGGCGTCGTCAGACACTGAATGCCTCTGCCGCCGGCCGCCGCCGCTATATACCCCGTCAATGATAAACAAGCGGGCGGGAAGTCCGTGTCTCAAAAAGTAACGCAAGGGATACGGTGTCAGACGCGTAACTGACACCTGGCCGAAGAAAAATAATGCATTCTTTTGACACAAATACGTCGCCCTTGACGGAAATATGATCAGAAGTAATACACAACTTTGATGGAGCCATAAAGAGCCTTAATCGCATCACAATTGATCTCAAGCAAATCAAGCATGGGTTGAGATATTGTCATCCCTACTTGCTATAGCCTAGTGAGCATCAGCCCCCTCCAACAGCAAGCGCAGGCGACCAGATGTGACGTCACACCTCGTAGCATATAACATGGGAAAATTCAATGATTAAATATCCAAATGTTTGCAAAAAGACGCCGAGAATCGAAAATGAAATGCATATTTATTGCATTTGGGATAAACTTGATTGCTGTGTATTCTCACAAATTCGTAAGCGGGCAGTGCCATTAGCAGCAGTTTGACGCACGGCCCAATGGTGAAGGAATTCCTCCACGCCCCACATAGGCCCTAAATGCCTCCGTCCGTGGCCAATATTACTTTTCGTGGAAAACTCCTTCGCAATACCGCAAATTCCCCCCGATTTTTGGACAAAGGAGCTCATTTGATAGATAATTGAACAGCGCATAAAACTTGCATTCGACATATAGGTTTTATTTTACATGGGCGTAATCAGTACAGTGAAAAGAGGGGCATTTGGAGCAACTTAATCCAGCCCAAGGTGTCCGTAAAATATTTTGCAGATGTTGTCGTGGCGCCATGAATTGTGACCGAATTGTAGTTTGAAACACTGCAAACAATAAACATGTAATCCATGAAAAACGATACAGCAATCTTGGTCTGCCATAAATTCATAAGCGTCACCAAGAACAACAAAACGGGAGGCATCATAAATGTGTATTTGAGCTTGGTTTTTCTTTCTAAGCCAGCTTTTTGGTATAATTGTAGCACCTTTTCTGCGTGGGAATGTTCTATTATAACCGGTATTCGAGTGATTATTAACAACCACACTGGAGAGGGGTCCGACATTAACGCGCACAGGATGGGGGGCTGGTAAGCCCCCTGAGATATCAGAAACTTAGAGGCTGAAGAAATGCCGATTGGGGGGTGGTTGGGGGCCATGGTGATCTTCATCATAACTAATTTTCATTGACCTAGGTGTATATTGTCAAGGTCAAACGAGGTCATAAAGGTCAAATTTTGGCCATGCTTGGGACCTGTTGGGAAATGCCCTGATAATGCGTGGAAAAAGCCGGGAGTAAGCTAAAGCCGGACCACGGTCATAGACTTGTGTCGCAAAGAATCTTTCCTTCATTTTTGAGGTCTAGGTCATTCAAGGTCATCGACCTATGATGTCACAATATGGTATATTCCCTATTATGCACACTTATAGTAGCACTATAGCAAACTTGTGCTGGAAAGGAGGATTGACCTTTACCCATGATCTTTAACCTTGACCTTTGACCTTGAACTTACAACTGGTTTACCTTTACTATGACGTCATAGCATAATATACGTCAGACTGGGACACGTAAAGCACCGGGGTCAATGACCTTGAAATTGCTGGTATGACTTCAAACTTTGACCTTGACCTTCACGTGAGGTGACCTTGACATATCATCCCGTATATATATATATATATATATATATATATATATATATATATATATATATATATGTATATATATATAAGACATATATGACGCTATATGACACTGTGACGTCACCACTTGGTCTCCAATGCAAGCGAGCCGGTTCAACTGCGCGGTCGCGGCGATTTCAAAATGTAGGTCTGACTTTAGAAGCCTATAAATCAAACAACTTTCGACAAATTTTAAAAATTATTTCACTATTCGACGCGCTGTTAAATGTTCTCAAATGCGACCGATTCCCGTGTTTCGGCTACGAGTGGTTCTCCGGTCATCCCGGAAAAAAATAGTTGGGAGAGTATCCGAGGCGCGTGTTAACACGCAGAGTAGAAGAAAGGGGTAGAATATATCCCTACCATGTGTTTCCTCAACAAGGCATATCAAAATATCAGTCCGTGAAGGTCAGTACGTTTCTCCCCCCGCCCACCCTCCGCTACATAAGATATCGCGGTATCGCCAACTAAGGGACGTAGGTCACCTGAGCAGCCCGAGCGTCATCTTACGTCAGCTCGTGACAGTGGAAACGGCGAGGAAATTCGATTCCCGATTGGATCCCTAGGACACCTCGGAACTCCAATGGTTACGGCGACCGTTCATTTGGATGAAAAGGTATGACTTGTATTCACCATATGTGGTTTAACGTGTGTTATGCAGCAAAACAGGATTCTTAGGTATCGTTTTTTTGCTGTCCCGGCATTGCTTGAAGGTGTTATGATAAATGTCTGAATCCCGGGATCACGAGAGGCTTAATCCCGTGATTGGGGCTTTTTGAAAATAGCGGGATCCCAATCCCGAGATTGACATACCTAGCAGGAACATTTCTCATGCAATAAATGGTTCGTTGTCGGCAGTCCCTCCGGGTATTTGGATAACAGTCAACACAGCCGTCAATACACAAATTTAGACGGTTATAGTGCTTTGAAATTGTATAAACTAATTTCAGCACTTCTCGGCATTTCTTATAGCGTCGTTCCCTGATAGTTCACTCATATTGCTCATTCTTGGCCGGTCCATGCTTCCATTCGGTAACCCACGGCGTTGAGTTAGCACCGCAGCGGCTTGGTTGGAGCCACAACCTGAGTTATTATATGTCATCTGGAGCACGGGGCTGCAAGTGGACGCAAGATATTTTGACTTGCCCTTGTAGAGCACATCCTGGGGAATCGTTTGATGGTAGTCTTATGCTGGGCCGATGCTGGCCAAGTTTTAAATCCCTCTCTTTGTATTTGTAAATCGAACAGTTTTTGAGATATGCAGTATACTGAGAGAATGGTCTATAAAATAGTTGCCAAAACTATTTTTGCATTATTTTATACCAAAACCCATTGCAAAGGGCACACACAACAGTGGTATTGCCATACTTTGACCTGTTCTTGCTTTCATGGTCAATTTTAAGCATAATAAAATGTACGTAGTTTTCGCTGCAGATCTCTGGTCCGCGGGTGGCGCACCCGAGTGCTTACTTCAAGCAACTCTACAAAGACTTCCAGAGCACGGTTTGTATTTTCCATGCCTGTTTCAAGTGCAGTGAAGAATTATCTATCAGTATATGTGCTCAGGAAATGATTTAGAAAAAGTTGCATTTTCGTAATATTGGCCACGGACGGAGGCATTTAGGGCCTATGTGCGCCCATGTGACGTCACCTGGGCGCGAAGTAATCCCTCTTGAACGTACCTTTAAGTAAAGGTATCTTGAGTGAGCATGACGCAGTCGTCTCAACTGACCTCAGTCCAGTTGAAACCCTGCAGCCGCTCCACTGCATAATTTTTAAAACTTTTGTAAGGAGGAGGGCCCTGGGGACAGCCACCTACACGGACGCAAATGAATATTTCGCTGAGACGGGGATTTTGGGGGCTTGCCGTTTTCTCATTGAGTTTTTTATCTGCAGTTTATTTTCAAAATATTGTTGGACAGTGTAGAGCTAGCGCAAGGATCAAAATTTTCCAATTCTGTTGCGTGAAAAGAGTAATTTTGGAATCCGATTCGGCTTCACCTTTAACATTCTCCCGAGTAGCACTTAATTTGAATATCTGGATAACTTGACATGTTGCATAGGCGCAGGAACGCCTCAGCAGCTGACGTGCCCGAAAACCACCCACGCAGGAAGGGGGGCAGGAGGGCGGATGCCCTCAACTTTCGTACTGGGGAGCAGTATCCCCCCCCCACTTTGAGCCGATTCCGGATCTTTTCTGTAGACAAATCAAGTGATAGGCCGAGTAATATTTGACTCCACCAGCGGTTTCAACTTTTGCCCCCCCCCGCCACCTAACTTTGAAAAAGCTGCTGTGCATTCATCATATTGTGATGCGTACTGTACCGAATATATGATATGCAAAGTTTCACCATAAAATCTTAAAATTCCAATCTTTATTTTGTGCATACTAACTCGTACACCATGTCAGTCCATGAGCAATATTTCGAGCACCTGCAAGACATTTCTTCGGATGTGCTGGAAATACATACATCTTAGGTATTCATATGAGATTGAGTAAAGTTCCATACAAGTTTTTAGATGGTTTTGCGTTGATATTCAACACAGAACATTTTTGGATCGAATGGGACAAACGGAAAGCTTCTAACATTGTTAACCTTGTCATTCTTTGGATAACGTAAATAACACCAGCGATGCGTGATTTAGTTACATTTTCAATATTAATTGATTTTGGTGAGACATAATCCCTTTGTTGCCACTCTTGTACTGTAACTAAAAAAACCGACTGTAATCAAGAAATCGTTGGCGTGATCAAAACCCATTTCAAGAGCGAATTACAACCATTCAATTTCCAAATATTTCAGCAAAAGGAAACCACGAAGGTTGGTGCCTCAGTGCACCTGTGTCGTAGCTTCGGTACCGCGCTGACGGGGGCTGTACATTATTATGAATGCCTAAAGGTAATCCCCGCGGGGTGCCCCTGAACTTGCCGCTCCGCCAAATGCGGCACTTCCTTATTTATCGTTAAGATATTTTTGATCCAATAGTGAAGACGTTTAATCGATATGGGACGTTTACTGTTTGGCTCTAGACCATAGGCTTACAAAATCTTATGCGCGTAATTTTTTCCATTTCTGGACAATGGAGCCCTAAGCGTCGTCACCAGAAAAAAGTGAGAGAGGCTCCCTCTACTACCAAAAACTCACTGCATTCGGGCTCATTGTTGCCTTCTGCACTGGCTAGCTACAGAACTCTCCGATGTCGTCCAAATCTGGCCGAAACCAGCAGATTCTGGTATGGAAAGTGGAAGATTAGGCCCCTCTAGCTCCCTCCTATTCCAACGCTTATCACTGCACCGACATGTAGGAGGAGAAGGATCTGCATACCAACAGCATGGTTTCATCCTTTGGTCTTCGCGGCCCAACCACTGGAAGTAAATGCCACTGACGTATTTCGTATGACTTATAATGCAGGTGAATTCAGATTAACATACTTTGAACCTTCACAGGGTGACTAAATCAACATGCAAATACAGATTTATATCACTTCTAACTTTGACAGAATGATTCAATTAGCACATCAACTCAGATTTAAAAACTTGCAACATTGTCAGAACGATCAAATTAACTTCTGGATTCAGATTTACAGACTTCCACCTTTACCAGAACTGCTTAATTAGCACGAGAACTGAGATTTACCAGCTTGGGGCTTAAGGGGCGCACAGCCGGCAAGGCCATATAGCAGAGATTTACCAGCTTAGAAAATTTTCATCTGTATTTCATAAGTGGTCCCTAACGTACAAAACAGTAGATTGAACCTAGATTTTTCATTGTGCAGGGAATCTGCCGGGGTTTTGAACCAGGGTCAGCCGAGTGGAAAGCCAGCGGGCTAACTCCTACACCACAGCGCCCCACACAACAAGAGCAGTCACGAGTTATCAACCAGTTGGGAATCCCGGGGGCAAATTACATTTATCCAGAGAACGCGCTGTGACAGAGTGCATTTTTATGTCACACAGTTTTACAACAGCTATATTCATTCTCTCGGGAGAAGACATTGATTGTGCTCATTTCTGCACAATTCATTTGTTTCTGCAAGGCCCCAAGGTAAACCTGTCCTCAAATGGCTTAAACGTGACGAAATCTTTAGTGACCGATGGAACAGACTGCAGGTATTGTTATGATAAGTTGTGCCGGCTCTGGTGGATTTCCGGTTAACAACTGCTGATACCGGGCGGGAATTACAGCGCTGCCACAGTGCGACTGTTGACGGGCGCGCACAGAATTCCCTCTGAACAGCAGGCTGACATCAGAGTGTGCCGCACAGAGGTCTGCGCGGGACCGGAAACGGGATGAAACGGGACAGGATGGCACAACGTTTTCCCAATTGCATTCGGAACGGGACAAGAGGAAGGTATTTTGTTATGAAAGTATCACTGGGGAAAAACCAAATGGAAAGGTCCATGACCATTTATTTAGTACAATTTCCTGGACGGGACGGGACTTGGCGGGACGGTATTGCATGGACGCTGGAACTTTGTGCCATGTTGAGCTCTAGTGCCGCACGTGTTCTCTGCGGGTTACAGGGACTACTGCGCACCACCAACCCAGCCCGGCGTCCGCTGTCGTGTTCCGCGGAAAGTTTCCAGTGGCTGAGGGAGACCCCGTCAGCTCTAGTTTCCCGCCGCTCTGTTTGTTTATGGAGCTACAAGGTTATGTTTGTACAGACCCTCTCTCTTGAAAAACCGGGAGCTTTTGGTGCCAGATGTTCTGTCCGAAAATACCCAAGATAAATAACGGTGGGCTATTACGTCTACTCACGGGTTTAATCGATTATGACTCACTTCTTACATAATTTTGCATCATTTAACTTGGGAATTTTCGATGAAACACCTAGCACCAAATGCGCGCGGTTTTTCAAGATAGGGTCCGGACCAGAGCCTTCATCTCAATGGAAGCATGAAGCAAACCGGCCCATTCAGCCTAAACCAGTCACAACGCAGGCTTGGTGCAATTTTACGGCTCCTGGAATCCGAACAAAACTGTTTTAACTAGAAGACATGACAACCAAATCGGAGGGGGAGGTCAGGATCCCTCCAGCATTTGGGTATCACATAGGGTTTGTACTACCGCGTCAGCTTTAGCTCATCCAGCACCCTCGGTAGAATTGTTGAGTCGCGACTAATAATCGGAGTCGATTCTGAACCGGCTCGATTTTTGCTAGTCAGAGTTATATCTATTCACTTTGGGATTTGGGTTGAGCCAGAGTAGATTCAGTTGCGCGACAGGTCGGGTTGAGTCATAGTCTGGGTCAGTCTCCCAGTAGTTAGCCAGAGTTGAGTCAACTCAGCACCTTAATGTTTTGAATATGCATGCTCAAAAGGCTGTTTTCTGAAAGAAAATTACATATTTATGAGGATTTCGTATAGATATTCTGCGAATAGGTATTAATTATTTTCATATCCACACCAGGGTCACTTAACACCCGCCCCGATGGGCCTCCGAGCCACCTTCGCCCTGGTGGGAGGGGGGTGTTTGAACACCCCACTCGAACTCGGCCCCTATGCAGGATAGCGAAAAACGCAAACGCTGGTGGATAGCTCATACAAATTCATGACGAAACTTTATCAGTCATTTCTTGTCTCAGGTCAATATTGAGGTAATGACAGGTCAAATAAGGTGGAATTTTGAGTAGAGTTTTTGGGCTCCAGCGTCTGACAGTTTTTTTCATTGTTTATTTGTTACTTCAACATCGCTAGTGCATATCTTCCGTTAGTCGTCACATTTCTCAACCACCAGTTGCGCTGGGCTTCTCAGTTACCACCTCGATCATCATCTCAAATGGCGAACACATTCACACATGGACTGCACAAATCCACACAGTATATGGGCATGTCAGCATCCTACGAATTTGCGTTCAGTTAAAAAAGGCCGGCTATGAAGTTCTTGGCGTTTCACGAATCCCCTAAGCCTGCTCCATTTTTCATCAAATGCATCCAAGGTGTTTCTCATTCTACTGATATTTTGTTCTTTTTTGCCTCCATTCTCAGTGCATGAGTAAACTGGGTCACTTCAGGTTTAATTCCGATGTTACGAGCTTAATATATGATAGATTTTGCTGATGTTACTATTAGTTTTTGGTTAGGATCTAGTTGTTGTAGGAAGAACCAAGATTGTTCAGTTATTTGAATTTTCATATGAAAGCTGTGGTCCAGCTTGATTTGAATATCTTTAAAAACATTTTTAACAATTCGACAATTCCAAAACAAGTGAGTTATTGTCTCAATGCTTTCAGAACAGAGGGTACAAGAACATGTCGTAGATAAACCTATCGTGTGCAAAAAACGGCTAGTTGTGATTATTCTATTTGTTATACGGTAGTGGAAATATAACAGATACGGTTCTTTTGTCACCTGTTTTAGATCTAACAATGTTCCAGGTTTATAGAACCCAATATCCCGTTGCCATTTTCGATGAATTAAATTATTATGACTTTTTTGTACCTTTGGAGATGGCAAACTGTCTATAGCAGAAACGGTTCAAATTACGTTGCTGAGTGAAAATTTTTAGCCGCTGCGGGATATTTGGTCTTTCGAATGCAACTTGCATGCCAGCGTGGCGCACTTCATTTGGTAGACTTCTAGTTAATGCTTCGTGGCATAAAAATTTCATAGAGATTCGGTATTGACGTTTAATTTCTTCTCGAGTGAGCAGATTGTCATTTTCTGGATTGATCAAATCTCTTAAAAATCTCAGCCCCTTTTCGTCCCATTCTTTGACACGTGATTTTTTATATCTAATTAGATCAGAGTACCATACTGTTTCAGTAAGCATTTCTTTGGACACCGGGTGGTACGTATCATTAAAATAAATTAACAACTGAAGCACATCTACCCAAAATTGGTTTTGAGCCTGATTCTTAATTTGCATTAATTTTATCTTTCCGTAGGTTAACAATTTGGATGGTTCTGGAAATTGAATTTTTGCAACACTGACCCAGCCTGCAGATGATTCTATGGCTCTCCGTAGCCAGGACAGTTTGAGACTACATATAAACGCGATTATATCCACTATCTGAAGACCGTCGGCTGAATATTGCTGGATGATTTTCGAACGTTTAACTTGGTCCGGCTTATCACTCCAAAGGAACTTAAACAAAAGGTGCTCAATCTTTTTCACATACATCGTAGATGGATTTGGTAACGCTGTTAGAAGATGGACAAGCTTTGAAAGGAGCAATGCTTTAATCACAGTGATTTTCCCAATAGGTGTTAGATGGCGTTTTTCCATTGGTTGATTTCTTTCTCTAAAGCTGGCAACTTTTTGTCTAGATTGAGTTCACTAATGTTACAGTTGGTACGAGAGTAAGTAATGCCAAGAATATGTATCTGGTCCACCCATTTGAAATTGTACTGTTGTTTAAGTTCTTTTTGGTCCATGGATCCAATTGGCATACAGCTTGTTTTTAATAAGTTCTCGGAAGGCCTGCTGAAGATAGGGTGCCATAAACCGCAGAGTGTTGTGGGAATGACCTAGGACCCTAAAAAGATGATACAGATGACAGTAAAAGCGCTAAAAGACTGGCAGCCTAAAACACCAAAGTCCAGAAACTAAAACGTCTAAACCCTAAAAAGCCCAAAAAGGCTACGTCAAGGTAAAGATAAGAAGAAAAAAGCGTGGGATGAGGTAAATACAACGTTTCGGTCTTGGACCGTCGTCAGGCGAGGGTGAAAGATGGAGGTGGCTAGAGGCCTGAGGTAACCTTTTTCCCAAAAGGTTACCTCAGGCCTCTAGCCACCTCCATCCTTCACCCTCGCCTGATGACGGTCCAAGACCGAAGCGTTGTATTTTTAGGGTTTAGACGTTTTAGTTTCTGGACTTTGGTGTTTTAGGCTGCCAGTCTTTTAGCGCTTTTACTGTCATCTGTATCATCTCTTTAGGGTCCTAGGTCATTCCCACAACACTCTACAGCTTGTTTTTCCCAATTTAACTTTAAACCAGAATACTTTGAGAATTCAGAAAGCTCGCCAATAGCCCCTCCAATAGACTGATCCGAGCCTTCTAGGAAGATAATTGTATCATCCGCGTATTGGCTGATTCGTATTTCCAGGTCGGGGGCAACCTTGATACCTGTCAAATTTTGTGATTATTCTATTTGATTCCCTAACACGAGGACGGACAAAATAAATAAGTACCCAGAGGTAGGGTCTCCCTGACGGATTCCACGGTGCAAAAATATTTTCTCTCCAAAAAACCGTTCATTAAAATGCGAGCATAGTTATGGGAATTCAGATATTGTGTTGTGATCAGTTTTATAAAGTCTGGGCCGAAGTTCAATTCTTTCAAAACGGCTGTCAAAAAAGGCCAAGACACGGTATCGAATGCAGCCTCAAAGTCCGCAGCCATCAGTATGCCCTTTAAATTTCGCTTGTTTACAATTTCTAACGCATCATAAAGTAGACGGCTGTTTTCACCTATAAATCTGCCACTCATGTACGCAGACTGAGATAGTGTTATGAGTCTGTTTAATACTTTCTTGAGCATATTAGCAATTACTGTCGATACAATTTTGAAGTCGACGTTGAGCAAGGAGATTGGACGCCAGCCCTTCAAAGAATTTTCCGATTTTCCTGTTTGAGGAATCATTGTAATTATGCCTTTCTTATGAGTCATCAGGTTTGTTTCATTTAAAATACGAGTCTTGAAAGCACGGTGCAAAAACACTCCTAATTCTTTCCAAAAGCATCAGAAAAATCCGACAGAGAACCCATTACTGCCGGGAGTTTTTCCCTTCTTCATTGATTCCAGGGCTAATGTTAACTCTTCAATACTTATTGGTTTATCTAGATTTCGTTTTTCAGTTTCATTCAGCTTTGTTATCAAGTTCTTACGAATGAAGCTAATATCCATATCGTTTTCGTTGTGTTCTGCGTATTTATCCTGAAGCCTTTGTGTAAAGAGGGATAATATTTCGTCCGATTTAGTTATTTTCCTGTTCCCTTCTTGAATATATTTCACAGACTTTCGAATCATATTACGTTTTTTCTAGAGAAAGAAAATATTTTGAGTTTTTCTCTCCTTCTTCATGCCATCGCGCACGGGAACGTACAATTAGCCCATCTATATAAGATTTTCTGTGCTCTTCGAGGTCACGTTCGGCTGTACTCAATAGCTCGATGTTTTCAGGGGAATGCATTTTCATAATATTTTCATGAGCAATGTCCACTTTTTTCAGTAAGTCTTTCTCCAACATCCGATTTTTGCGCGCCTTCCTCTTGCAATATCGGACAGTCTGCGTCTGACAGAGTTGAGTAAGAATCACTTTGTAGGCACCATTCGCTTCCTCTCGTCACGACGAAACGAATGATTTATGATATGGCCATACTAGGTCAAAACACAAAAATGACCTGATCTCAGGACAGGCCAAGGTCACTTTCCCGCCTAGCATAGTCAATATGCATATCAATAGACTTAAAATAACAGTCCAAACGTAGTGGGATCAAAATATAAGCTGTATCATCATTTCACGCAACGTTATTGACCTAAGTCTGAAAATTGTTTAAGTAGTCCCAGATGATCTCTCAGAGGTGACAGGTAAAAAATTGCAGCATCAGCCTCGAAAGCGGCCCAGGATACTACAATTTGGAGAATATGAAGGTATTCTCAGCTGTATCTACACAAATACAGCGAAATTTTAGCTTTTGCCTTTGGATTTCCAATGGAGAGGTCATGATCGGGACCTGACCCTAGGACACCGATATGAAAAATCCCGGAATATATGTTATAGCACTCGGTGGGCCTATCATGTGGTATAAGTTTTAATCCGATAGATTCATCCATTTCATACCTATGCCACCTTAAACATCTTTTGAGGTGAGATCACTTGAACTGCACTGGCGACCTGACCTGAGATGACCCAACCTTAAAATTTTGGGAAAAGTTGCGCAATTGATCGAGGATAATGTGTGTCAAGTACGAAGGCGCTTCGCGCTGCCGTTTTTCCGTGTCACCGGAAAATACCCGAGGGGGTGTTCATACACCCCCAACCGGGCGAAGGTTAATAAGAACGGTATGCTGGAAGCAAAGCCGAAAAACATTGTCGCAAAATTTAACGCCCCCCCCACGAAACCCGGTTCAAATCCAGGACAGGAGGTCCGGAAAATATCCCTCCAACTAAGTGAGAGTTGGAAACACCATGTAGCTTCCGTAGTAGTTGTGATGTCTTGTCGGTGCGTTGTCAAGCCCCAAGGCTTCTTCCCAGAAGGTAAGCAATGTCAAAGAACATTTTATGAGGAGAGGCCACCAGTGAATTTGGTTGTAAGTGAAGTAACTCTCTAAGCACTTAACAAACCTTTTTCTCGCAAAGCATGAAGTGATTTCATCTGATCATACTGTGCTTGATACAAAAGAGAGGTCAAAGATCTTGGTATCAGCTCCTTGCATCGTCATGCAACTTCATGGTGATTGGGCTGCTTACTTTGCAGAGCTCAAACGTCCATTTGTGCTTGGCGAAAAGGTAAGTAATGCTGCCAAACTTTTTAAGAAACGATCATACTGTTGCTGTTTTGCTTTATCATAACCTCTGAGCTTTGTCGCACTCACGTTGCATTACATTTTTATTGTATGGGAAAGTGTGGTAAGACCAAGACACCTGGGAGTAAGACAGGTGAGTCTGTGGGATAAGAGGAGGGAAAAGGTGGTGGACATATCGACCTATAGTGGTTTAATTCATGCCTTTGGTCTGGTTCACAAAACACAGTGCATTAATTTGGGTGAAAAACCTTGTTCTCTAATTCTACTCACATGTTAGCATTTTGCATAAGAAGCAACAGTGCTGGGCCACGCCGATTATCCGGGCATCTGATAAGTGCACAGTATCATTGACAGACGCAAGGGGGGGCATTCCGGCCATGCCCCCCCAAAGCACTGGAGAGGGGCCAAACTATCTTTTGGCTCCCCCAAACGCCGGAGAAATTGTTGAAAAAAGGTGTTTGCACTAGGTCTGTAGAGCAAAAAAATATTCGCTCCTACCCGCCACCCCGTTGGAGAGCGATCATGTAATTGGAGAGGTAGCTTATACTACGTCTGTTAGGCACTGAAAAACGTGTTTACACTAGGTCTGTAGAGCAAAAAATATCCGCTCCCACCCCCTCCCTCAGGAGGAGAGGCAGACATTGGTTAGCCCCCCCCAACACTCGGGTCTGCGTCCGCCCCTGGAGAGTATAAGTATCAAATAGCTTCTTTTTGTGTTTCAGTGTCGAAGGAAAGTCGAGTTCTAATATTTGCTCATGTTTGGAGTGACCTGAGATGGTCGCTGCGTGACCTTACAGTTGGGGCGCCATTAAGGCAAAATAGCTTACTTAACCTGTTGTGAGTTCAGGTTTCAGCTTGCAAAGCTTTCCTTAGAGAGCTGAGATGTTCCGAGTGTTACTAGTCGGAAGGTTGGGGCAATTTTTGTCCCGAGGGTAGGACATTATTTATGGAAACGTACAATGGGTGTGTTACAGCTCATTTTTCTGAAGTAGAAATGTAAAATTGTCCCTGATTTAATGTTTTGACGTTTCAAAAATAAATACACGAAACTTCACGAAAGAGACCAGAAAGGTATCAAAATGGCATACCAACCCGGGCGCTTCCTATTCCTCCTTGGACCATATATGTAAACCTGGTCCGGACTGGGACAGCTTAAAAAAACCAACTCTGGTGAGCTTGGGTTTAGCCAAGTTCTTCTACTGGAATTGGAAAAATGAAATTTAAATTGAGCAAATCACAATCTAGCTGCTCCATCTGCCCCAGTAGCGTTAGGCAACAGACCAGGACACCCTGCTTTAAGGGTAGATCGGACTATCTGACCCAAAAGTCCAGTTGAAAATTTCAAAGGCATGCATGCTCTCATCCAGCATACTCAAATTCATAATAATTTACATACGTTGATAGGTTTGGAAGTGCTTGGGCGAGGAGCATGAATATAAGCTGACAAGGTATATACTGGTCTCGAATTCGAGGCCAGTATACCTTGTTAACTTATCATCTACACGCTCTTGATTGAGAGAAATGGGTATTTAGTGTACGCATACTTTGTTGTTATCCTGAGCCGGAGCTAATTCTGACTCAATGTTTATTAGGGTTATAGTTAAGTCAACTCACTTCTAGATTTTGTCTGAGTTAGAATCGACACACCGGTTCAACGCATTGAGTCGAGTCAGAATCAGAGTCAGTTGCTAAGCTGTGAGTCAGAGTTGAACTGACTATAAAATTGCGTCATCAACAAGTCTGCCGCCCCTGGGTCGAAAAGAGACAGCCAACCCTGATAAGAAGTTACATTTTACAGAACCCACGCCCAAGAGCAAGAACGGTGGACTTGGGGACAGCCTGTCCCGGACAAGGAAACAGGATTTCCCCCACTTTGAGACAGATGACCTTTAAAAGATCACTGGTCACCAATTGAACCACGACCACGCTGCCCGCTCAATATTCGCTCAACGCGATCCAAAGTTACCGCCCTGCCCTCCCTCACCCACCCCTAGTTAAAAATAATCATTCCCGCTCGCGAAAAGGAATAAGAGATGACTTGTTGAGAAACATCTACCGCGAAATCATCGAGTGCGTATGGCCCCCGCGGCACTTGCACTGAGGCAACAATTCCCGAGGGTGTTGTGGAGCCTGTCTGCGGGGCTGTCTGTCAGAGGTTTGACGTTGACAGACCTGTTGGTACAGTGTCACACACCGTCGATGCCTCTGCCCTTGTTCACATCCCTGCTACCTCAGGCCTGAGCGCTGTACCCTGCGTCACAGCGGGCAGCCGAGCGCTGTCGCGTCAGCACGGATAACCCCAGTGCCCCTCCCCTCCAGCCGCAGGCGGTGGAAGCGCCCCGGGCTGTTCCGCCCCTCCCCTCCCTCCCCGACCCTCCCCCAGCCAGAGTCGCAGTTCAGTTCAACTATGCGGGATCAGGCCCGTGTTAGTCACTCTTTCGGCAGGGTATCTGCAGTTCTGCGGAAATCCCAGACAGCCAGCCCGGATAGCACGCGCAGATAGGAAATATTTCCGTGTTTTACACAAGCTTACTGCTACGACTGCTAACTCCAAACCCTGGTAAAACTATGGCAAACTAAGGGAAAGTAAGAAATGGTAAGATCACCAGTGTGGCGACCACTTCGATCACATTGATCAATAAGGAATATCGAAGTCGTTATCGGCGACACTGTTTTCCCAGTCTGTGATAATTGATTGACGGGCATCGATTTCACGTTATCGAAGTCGTCGTCATTGGCCAATCGGTAACTCAATGGTCAAGTAGCTTCGAATCATTTCAGTCAACAAGCATTCGATTTTTCAGAACGAACACTGCACATATTTTATATATTTACACCAATCTTTTTGCGACTACATGGGTTTTTAAAAAAATTTATGACCATCCATCCAAACGCATGTAAGTATTTGTCACGGAGACCCTTACCCCACCATCCAAATGAGCAACTCAGGCAATGAACGGTTAATTAAGAAGCCAAAGTTAAACGTCCTACAAAGCACTTGAAACCCTTGCTTAAGGTTAAGGCAAACACTTCATAAAACCTCTCCGGTTTCCATACTTTTCATAAGTTCTTATACACCAGGATTATTGAATTCGGCCAAAAAAGCGATACTTAAAAAGTGAGTGGAAAACGGGGCAAGAATAACGGCAGTGAGTAGAGAACTTAGCTTGCCAGCGTATCGCTCTCCTCCCAGTACCCTGGGATTTGGAACGCTGGTGGATTAAGACCGAACTTTTTCCGAAATTTTCTACAAATCGAACCGCGTGGTTTTTCCGTGAAGGGATGGAAATTGTAAAACTATAAACTCTTTAACTCCATTCTATACCTTGAATAATGGTTCTATGCCAACCGAGCTCGGCATGCACCAGACCACCACCATGGAGAGAAAGAACCAGCTTATAAAAATAAACTAAAGCCGTGTTCATAAATTCAAGTCAAGCAAATATAACTAATTTGAAACAGTGAAGTAGTTAGGCGGGGTCGATGGGGATTTGTCGCCCCCCCCCACCCCCAGGAGGTCAGCGCCGCCACCTCCGCGGAGGGCCGTCTCAAACTAACGGACTTTCCAAAATAACGCCCGCCCCGTCACCAGCTGATGTTTCAGCTCGTAACGAAGATTGCTGATTGTTAAAAAATGAACTCTATGATGTTGTTTATCAATACATGGCTGAAGAACATCTCTTGCCGAGAGTTGACCATGAACTATCGTAACCTGGGCAACTTTCGACTGAGCGGTCAACCTGACAACAACCGACAGTGATGAAGATCAACTGGCGGTGATGAACCCACGAAAACTTCGTGATTTTGGTCCACGAAAATAGCGCGCTAGACAGTGCAATGTAAATATTACTACTGTTAGTACGGAGCAAGGGCGTGCATTTCCGAAAACTATTGGATGTGCCCAAATTTGAAAAAAAAGTAAATGCCCATCGTATAAAAGGAGATAGTATAGCACTATCATTGTTTTAAGCATAACATAGTCCGTTTCAATCCTGAAAATGTTCAACAAACACGTTTAAAGGGCATTTTGACACTAACTCCCCGTTTCATTGGAGATGCGGCCATCCATCATAATCCGAGAACTATCAGCTACCGCCCCCACCGACATGTGCTGAGGTATCAAATTCCAAAATGTAAAAATTTCATAATGAATTTTTTACATTTTTAACATTTTCAAACACGTAGCCTTTCAAAAACTCCCGCCATTCAAAATATTTTATTTAACCCTATTTCCGGCAGGGGGGCTAATATTGCCCCCCATTCAGGTTTTTCGAGAATATCTCCGAAACAGCTTGCGATAGAACTGTGAAACTTCCTGACTTTTCCTAAAACTAGTACAGGCAGGTTTTCTGAAATTTTCAAGATTATATATTTACCAGGGGCGGAGCTATGGCTGGGTTTTTGGGGAGGTTCTATCCACAAACCAAGTATTATCGTATGCGATGGGTTTTTTGTAAAAGGAAGCCGTCTCTGCTGATCCTGATACCAGTTATATGGTTTTATTATATCATTTTTATGTGAGATGATAGTGCATTCACAATTGTCACTATTTGTATTCATCAGGGGCGGTTACAGCAGTTCAAAATGGGGGGAATGTTATCAAGAAGGACTAAACGTTAGTAAGTGAGAAGACTGCTTACAGCCGTGCCAGGGCGAATACAATTGGGTATATGAAAATTCAAAATAGTTCTAACCCAATTCTAGATTACCAGAGGCGTGTCCAGTCACTACACATTTTCAAAATGTATATTCCCAGCAGGTATCACCGCCGCGACTCAATATCGTTGTATATTGAAAATGTGTTTCCAATCACATCCACCCCCCACGACGAGTCCTTGATCCGCCTGTGTCACCCCCTTTCCCAGAGCTGCCATGGGAGGGTAAAAATTATCAGACATAAATTTCAACTAGTCGAGGGACTAATATACTCATGCATACCATTCGCATATTGTTGGTATGTATTTTACCCCACTGTTTTACCTTACTGCATCCGCCCCTGATGAGTTTTTCACTTTTTTCTCATTTATTTATGTGTCAAAGATGCCAAGCAGTATATGACGGCTTCTAATCCGCGTAACAAAAACTTTTTAGGTTGTATATATTTCCCTCATAGTCCTGGTCCTGGAACTGCCATTGAATTTCGAATTTTTGCGTAACTCGAGTATATGAAAATTTTGGGTCAATTATTTGTAAATCTGAACTAGTTTTGCGAAAATCGTACAACAGAGACAAGGGTTATGGAAAATCTAAAAAATACACAAAAATTGTATATTTTGCACGACCTTCTCCTAAAAAATCAAAATTTTGAAATTTTCTTTTTTTCAAAATAAAGTTTAGCAGCAGAGGAATCTATGGCACTTTGAATTTTCAAAATCGGCCGGTTAGATTACGAGATCTTAGGGGGGCCGATATTGCCCCCCTTGCCGGATATAGGGGTAGCCGGAGCCTGACGGAAATAGGGTTAAAAGTCCTAGACGTTTCATTAGTGTCCTCTCACGTCCCCGTACCCATCTTTGGTGAGTACGGGAAATGTTCACCTGAAAAATCAAAATCAACCAAAAACTATCCCCTTTAGAAGGATTCATAATTTTCAAGCTTGACACAGATTGTGACGTCACAGACCGCCTCAGTTCCACCAAGCTAGGTATAACTCAAAAGCTGCGTATTTAACGTCTGGATTTACCTAATAACGGCACACGACTGTTGATAACTAATGATAATAATAAACAATACTACACTAGGAACGCGACGTCACCCTGGAGATTAGGAGCGGACTATTTTATCAAAGGAACAAATTTTTAGGCATGCAGATAGAAAGTCCGACAATCACGATTGGCCTCTGGCTACTTGGAGGCCCGGTGGTGGCGGCATCCAAAGGATGTGATAGGGGAATGGCCAGTGCTAAAGGAATACACTGCTGTTCATGCCATTAAAATATACATACCTACTCAGTTAACTGCCCCGTGCACCCTGGGATTTGCCTCGGACCCCTTACTTCTCGGTCAGAGCTACTTATCCCTCCGCCTCAAACAATACTCCTACCTTCTTATGCATTGGCGGACGCAGGGGGGGGCATTCCGGCCATGCCCCCTCAAAGCGCTGGAGGGGGACAAACTATCTTTTGGCCCCCCAAACGCCGGAATTTTTTTCGAAAAAGGTGTTTACACTAGGTCTGTAGAGCAAAAAAATATTCGCTCCCACCCCCCCGAGAGCGATCATGTACTTGGAGAGGTAGCTTATACTAGGTCTCAGGTCTGTCGAACACTGAAAAAAGGTGTTCACACTAGGTCTGTAGAGCAAAAAAAATCCTCGCGCTCCCCCCCGGAGGAGAAGCAGACTTGGGATTGCCCCCCCCCAAACTCGGGTCTGCGTCCGCCCCTGTTCTTATGTATGTCTTAGCATCCTTATTCAAGTACGCAAAGCCTGTATGTTACATATACAGTGTGTGTTGTAGCGTTAATATGTATGTATTGATTGAACAAACAAAAAACTTGAAAAGTTGCAACATGTTCCCTGATGTCGAAAAACCTTCGGACAAAACCTTCGGATTCGAAACTAGCGCATGCAGTTTTTACCGCCAAGCATATTTACAAACTGAACTTCTTTAATGAACTCGTGCGTTTCCAGTGATATTTACACCGCACACTGTACAAACGCCTAGTACCCAATATATACACCCGCGTGCACATAATGTCTCCCACACCTGCCCCCCTCCTCCAGTCCAACAGCAATCACAACCACCATCGTTCTCAACACCACGCACGCAGGTTTCATAATCCGCTCGCGACCCCTTCCCACCGAGGCCTGAACTCAGCGTCAGCTGTGCCCAGCGTGACTTCTCTAACCTCTGTGCCCGCAGGCAAGTGGCAGCCAGCGGACGGCGGCTGCTGATTGGTGGAGGTGCGTTCACTTGTACTACGAGAAATTCAGCGGAAATTTAACCATAGAAACGATCGAAGTTTAAACCATGAACCAGGAGATGTTGAACATTACCTTTTTCGAACATTCCTAGCCATATTTTGCCTTTTATTGGTATGATTACCTGCTCCACCATCGAAGGCTGCTCTTTAGCATGGCGAGACGGCGGCAGTCAGTACAGGCTAGCCAACCGCCGAGTTCGCTAAAGTTAATAGTGTCGCGATGGGTTTCTGCTGAGTGGAAGGATTGGGGTCCGACTCAAACGTAACCGAGGGAAGAATGAACATAGCCTGATTCAGGAAGCAATGGTGGTCACCTACCCCCATCGACCCTCGGCGTCCCCAGAAATGGTCACGACGCCCCCCTGAAATTTTCGATGTCACTTTGCACCCGCCCCCTCCTCCAGGATGCGAGTATGGGCGCCCCCGCGATATGATTTGGTGTCCACCTGATTGGTTTTACGGTGCAACAGTGGCACCCGTTGTTCGCAAAATACCCGCCTCCCTGACCATGTGCTCCCCGTCCATAATCCTAGATCCACCACAGAGGGGGAGAGAGTGGCACATGAAACAAACTTAACCATTGGACGAGTATATAGAGAGCGAGGAGTAATGGAGAGCGCTGCGAAGAACAACACGATAATATATAAAAAGAGGAAAGCACGCGATGCTTTCCTACGTGACGGAGAATGAAAAGGCACACAACTTTATGCAGGACTCAAAGTATTGGCGTTTTGGCGCACTTCACCTTTCTGACGTCATGCCGCGAAAACTAAAGCTGCACGGCGAGAACCCTAAAGTCATAGGCAACGGAACGTCTGTGTCTATGGAGGACATTCCAATGGATCTACCATCATAACGTGGATTTTCGAAGACCATTGGGAGCGTCCAAATCCAAAAACTGTCAATTACGACAGCGCTAAGAAAACCATCGTATTATAAAGACTGTTTTCAAACAGCTATAGCCCCCTGAATGATATGAAACCAAGGTGCGGTGCCTAACGTGGAAAAATTACTGGGTTACTGGCACTAGCGGCGGAACAGTGCACCCCTTAAACAAAAAATTATAACACTTACCCTAAAGCGTTGACTGAAAAAATGGGTGGTAAGTTCAGGCCCCCCCCACCCTAAAGAGAATGTGGCACCTTTACAACGTGATTTTAACTCAGATAGCCAAGTTATAAAGCATGTTGGAAAACCCGGTACTCAATATATCATTTGTCTTGAAACTCCAAATTTCCGTGGAGAATAGCTAAAAACTACCTGAAATGTACCCCAAATGTACCCCAGCCAGGCGGCAAAAGTTGTCAGCTGTTGGTGTGACGACAGCGCTGACGTCACGGTGAGTAATCAGTCAATTGAAGCCAATTAAATTATAAATAGCCAATTAACAATATTTAGCTCACTGTAAATTTTTTTAGAGAAATCATGGACGTTTTCATCATTTTTGGCTAAAATACAGATCATTACACTAAATTCCTGGATTTGACCAAGGTGCCGCATTCCCTTTAAATTCGGGCGTTCCGCCGTCACTGGTTACTGGGCACCTCACACCCAGAGATGGGAATTCACGCCCAAGCCCTGTAGGTAATTTCCAAGGTATATACATTAGCGGTGCAACATTTAGCCGGCACTGAGCACTAACCTACATGAGGAAACACAGTCCTATGACATCAACATATTTTGTAAAATATTTCAGAATAAGCGAAAGTCGAGGATTGACATGCCAGCCAGTCCGTTAGACCTTCCTACACACTGGGAAGCCTCATTCTCGCGGTATGGGCGCCAATGACCAAGTTAGTGCCAGCGTCTAAAAAAAACTATAATCAACATGATAATGAGGCTCCTGACCATTTAAAGGTCCTCACCATATATATTCCCTAATCGTACGAGACAAACTATAATCTCCACCGCTCCGGCTGATTCAAAAATGTTACTTCTTAATGTGCGCGTCGCTGAAAATCTTCGCAACAAATTGGCGTTAATTTTTTATCAGCCATCGTGATATAAGCCAGAGTAGGTAGTAGAAACAAACACATTGTTATTTAAAACACAAACCCTCAGACCACTCGATGCCATACACCTACTGCTTGAGCAAGTGAATAAGAAATTGAGATCACCTTATTGGATTATTTCTTGTTTTTTTCTGATCCAGTTTCATGCGTAGATTCCACATATGTAATCCACAAGATCCTTGTTTGACGCCTTTTTCTGCGCTTTAAAATTTTCCGTTACGCTTTTACTGTATCTTGGCAAGCATCCGGAACCTATTGTTTTATATTTTGCTGAATGAAATTTGATATTGTCCAAAATAAATTTTCACGAACCATGCGACTTTGCCATTTGACTAACTCCAGTACAGTTGCAATATCCGAAATTCGAGGGGTGGAGCTTACAAAATAGACGCTTCCATTCGGTAACGGGGACGCAGCCATGCATCAGTCAGAACAAAAAGTCCTCATTGCAAAAGCTTGAACGCTCTAGTGCAATATGTGTGGTTTTCAAATCTACGAAGATATTTTATTCGATGCAGAGGTGTGGATTTATATCTTTTTGGAAGTTCCCCGGCACCCCTCCCCCAATGATGAACTGGGCACCCCCAATGGTGATTTGGGCACCCCCAACCAAAAAAGTGTAGCCAATTCCAAATGAAGAGCTTAAAGAATAGCAGTTTTTCAACAAATCCGTGTTACAGTATTATAATGACATTCTGCGTCTGACCTACAACATGATATTTTACCAAGCAATGGAAATCCCCAGACATAATGATCAGTGGCGAATCTAGCCGGCAAGTTTGGGGACAAGCCAAAGTCGATAAAAACCGTCACGCAGTGAGAGTATGCCACAATTTTACTACGCGGTAGGTTTTGGGGGTAAGCCCAAGAGTCCATAAGCAAAAAAAAAACGTCGCGTTGTCAAACATGTGGCCACAAGCTGCTTGTTTTGCTGTCCAAGGCCCAATGCTAACATTGAAATTGACTGGTCCTATTTGAAGTTGATAGTTGAAGCACCAAAACCTTGTTTATAAACTAAAAAGGAGTCGGAGTAAAAATGGGGTCGAAAGCTTTAGGGGAAAAACATAGTTTTGTCCCGAGATTTTCCGTTTGGAGGGGGATAATACCTTTTAACTCATGGAAAAGGTTTAATGCCTCCTGGATCCACCACTGATAATGGACTATTAGCAATGAATGTACATACATACTTGCAAAAAAACTTATTGGATACTCCGTACTTAAGCAGTCATGCAGTGCATAAGATACAAGGAAGTAGAAGTTATTCACAACATCTGAATTACGTGCATATTTTTTCACTGCATAAATTGTTCACACCTTGAAAAAGTATGCAGTAGAAGTATTTGGTATTTTTAATTTGTTAAAAGTAACAAAGGTTCCCATCAAGGGGAAATTTGGTATGTGATCCCAGGTGTTTTCAAACATTTGTACAAATTTGTAAATATTTTTATACAATATATTGCTTACTGTCCAATATTGATAAGCAGTGCCTCTTTCCTTGCGTTTCTACCGGCTTATATCATGCCGTGACGTTACAGTCCGAGTGCCTGCAATAATTTTTATTGAGAAGAAATATTGTTCCCAAAAAGGTGAAATGAGAATCTGATTGCACGATTACTTTTTCCCCCTTTATTGAACACATGGTTTTTGTCCCCGAAAGACAACACAAATCACACAAATGCACAGTGACAGTACATCCGGCTATTTCTACACAATGCCTTAGCCATGATAGCCACAATGCCTTGTTCATGATGAATATTTAGACCCTGAAAGCATTCTCACCGTACGAACCACACCACAAGCTGCTGACCACCTCTGCCAACACTCACTTGGCTTTTGTGCCTGAAAACTATATCATCTGTAACTCCCCACTTGTCTGCATACTCGCGCTCTTTACCATGATTCTCTCAGATGTATTTTTCTGCCCCCTTATCAATTACCAGTTTGAAAAACAATATATCGCTGGATAGGAACATTTTCTTAGCTATCATATATTTACCAATAAGTAATACATGATTCATCACATTTGATTGGTGGAAACCTAACAACACCTGCTGTACCGTAAGGTCTCTAAGACCAGGTAGATTCCCGAAGTTCTCAGAAAATGCGTCACTTCTTTCCAGAATTCCAGAATTTTTTAGCATCCCCAAAACTTATGTACAATAGTCTCTGCCGCCCTACAGTGATCACATGCTGCCGACTCAATCATCCTCATTTGGTGCAGCCTTCTGTTTGTGACGATTGTTCTCGTTAATGTCCTGTACTGTTGATTGCACGACTACTTATTGTACAAATAACCAAGTACAAATCACGATCCAGGATGGCATCCCTGCCTATAGACCACACTGGTTCTTAATTACTTCTATACTGATCCCACCTGCACCTTAAAAACAATCCCATAAATCAACCGTATGCCCTAACAATTGTTCGGAATATACATAAATATATTTGGTGAGCATGTTTTGATACTTAACAAATACAGTTATTTTACTTTTATTGATTCTCAGGGTTAAATGATAGCATTTATGAGGCAACTAATAACAAAAATGGTTGATAAAACAGAACGCAGTTCTGTGTCTGGTATGAGGGTCTGTGTTTCAAGTAATAATGCGTTTGCTTCTACCATCTAACCTTGTTTAGATCCTAACAGCTCATAAAATATATTCATCCAAATTTATTGGAAACAATTTTCAGGCATGTGTGGAGGATTAATTTTTGTGAAACAGCCGGACGGGAGGGGGACATCGCAGTTTGTTTCGTACGATTAGGTAAACTCTCTGGCGCTGACCTTAAAATGACCAGGATACTCATTGTCATAATAATCATAGTTTTAGATGCTGCAGCTACTTTGGCTATAAGCGCCTTTACCACTAGATGATTCTTCCCACTGGATGGAAGCTATAACTGGCTGGTGGATATATCATTCCGCCACTGTCACTTACGCTATATTTTTCAAACAAAATATTGTATGCTTTAAAAGTATGTTTTCTAGGAATATGCTCAGTGCCCAGCTAAATGAAAGTTTGAAATCACCTACAAGACTGGGGTATAGGTTTCTATCTCTGGATGTGGAGTACCTATTATTTTTCATATTAGGCAGTGCAGCATAGTTTCATGTATCAACACTTAAACCAACACAGCAGGTAGATGAACGCGTTTCGACAAAAATTGTCTTCTTCAGCATCTATGGTAGGAGGGATAAGGAACCCGTCATCAAGACATGTAGCAGTTCATCAAAACGATGAAACTGCTGCATGTCTTGATGACGGGTTCCTTATCCCTTCTACCATACATGCTGAAGAAGACAATTTTTGTCGAAACGCGTTCATCTGCCTGCTGTGTTGGTTTAAGTGTTAAAATCCGTCAACCACTGTTATACAATAGTTAATTTATTTAAGGGGTGTAATGTATAGTGTTGATAATACAATGGTTCTCTAACGCTGTCGTAGTGGACAGTTTACGGATTTCGCGCCCCAATGGTTTTCCAAAATCCACGTTATTGTGGTGGATTGGTTAAGAGTGCCCTCATTAGACAACAAATCCGTTGTCTTTAACTTTTGGGCAGTTGATGCCTCGATAAGACCCAACAATTATTATTATCGCCCGACGGTTAAGATTTACTTTTATGTATCTACGTCTCTCTCCTCCCCCTCTGTCAGTTAGCATTGTGCCGGGCCCCACTCCTTTTCGCTCAACAGAAACCCATCTCGCGACGGTCCTGACTTCAGCGAACTCGGCCGCCGGCTAGCCAGTGCTGACTCTGCCGCTTTCTCGCCTGTACCAAAGTATCGGATAGTGGCGCAGATAATCACGCCAATGTAGGGCAAAATATGACTCTAAATGCTTGAAAAAGACCTTGCTAATAAATCTCTTGGTTTATGGTTTAAGCTCCATCATTCTTTTGGGAAAATTTCCGCCGAATTTCTCGCTATACAAGTGAACGCGCCTCCACCAATCAGCAGCCGCCATCCGCTTGCTGCCGATTGCCGGCGGCGCAGAGGTTAGAAAGGTCACGCCGCTGTGCGCCGCCGGCGCCGAGTTCAAGCCTCGGTGGGAAGGGGTCGCCTGGCGGATCATGAACCGTACGCGTTTGGCGTTGAAAATGGTGGTTGTTCAGCCTGTTGTTGAACTGAGGGAGGAGGACAGATGTAAGAGACATTATGTGTACATATATGGGTCGATGTATGGGTTGGGTGTTTGTGCAGTGTGCGGTGTCGATATCACTGGAAAACAGGAGTATGAGTTCATTAAATGAGTTGGGTAGGTGAATACGCTTGGTGGGTAAAATTGCAGGTACCGATTAAGAATCCCTAGTATTTTTCTGCATCACAGTAAATGATGCAGCTTTCATTTTTTTCATTGATTAAAACTTATTGACAATACAACTCACACGGTACACGTGACATACACGACTAGATGACTTTTCATGTGCGTGCAACACTAGAATTTTGAACTGCTAAAATGGCTATTTGAGGCGGAAGGATAAGTATCTCTGGCCGTTCAAACAAGAAGGGTCCAAGGCAAATCACAGGATACACGAGGCAATTGACTGAGTACGTATGTATATTTTGATGGCATTAACATCAGTGTATTCATTTAGCATGAGCCACTTTCCTATCACATTGTTTTGATGTCTCCGCCATTTGGCCTACAGGCAGTCAGAAGTTACTGTGCACTGCCGTCTAACCATGATTGTCCGGCTTTCTATTTTGAGGCACGCAAAAGAGTTCTTATGCTACAATACTCCGCTGCTTATCTCCCGGATGACGTCGTGTTCCTAGTAAGCTGTTGTTGATTAATGCCATTTTTTATATTTTTCATTAGACTTATACGTTCAACACTCAGCTTTCGAATTATACCTATGTTGTCGAAACTGGGGCAGTGAGTAACCTCACAAGTCATGTAAAGTATTGCAAATGGTGAACCTTCACACGCGCATTGACGGGGGCGGGTACCCGCCCCCTCCCCTAGATATTTCGGAGATAGCAGAAAAACGGCGGCGCGTAGCGCCGCCGTACTTGGCATACCTTTTCCCTCATCATTTTTACAACTTCTGTGAAAATTTTAAGGTTAGGTCATCTCAGGTCAGGTCACTAGTACAGGTCAAGTGACCCGACCTAAAAGAAGTTTAACCTCGCCACCGGGGCCATCGATGGCCCCCTAAGGTTTTTCGGGATAGCAAAAAACGACAGGCGCAGCACCGCGGTTGAGGGCCACCTCCACTGCATCATTTTCCCATCATCCCCGAAATTTTTACCCCGGGTCACTCAAGGTCAGGTCACCAGACGAGGTTAACCAAGGTCACCTCACTTCACCTTAGAGCTCTGTAAGAGCTACATTTCAAAGTCGATCGATTTGAAACTTCCTACACTTCATGACCCTCCAGGGTCTACAAGGTGTATATCCGGGATTTTCGATTTCGTGCCCTGAGGTCAGGTCACAGGCGACCTCTCCCATTGGAAAAGCATGGGAAAAGCTATTTCATGATATAAAAGCCACAAAAATGATTGCAAATACTCAGACTGCTCAGAACAACGTTTTGGACAC
The DNA here is from genome assembly GCA_034440635.1 of Lepas anatifera. Taxonomy (NCBI): domain Eukaryota; kingdom Metazoa; phylum Arthropoda; class Thecostraca; family Lepadidae; genus Lepas; species Lepas anatifera. The sequence continues at coordinate 732,783 of JAOTON010001855.1, read as the reverse complement.
CCTTTCACGGATCCCAGGGGTCATATTTGCCCTTTAACTTTTCCAAGGTCATCCAATCACCAGAGGTCAAAAACAGTATTTTGACAATAACTTTGACCTAATTGAGCTAGAGCGGTGAAACAAACACCATCGTGTTTGTCTTGTCACTGGCTTTCATTTGATATACGGCAAGGTCACTTTTGACCTTCGTGACCTCAGGTCATATTAGGTCACGAGGTGACCTCTGGCGGTCAAACCACTGGCGGGAGGTCTTTACGTTCCACATAGCGAAAAAGTACTGGCAATTTGCTATCAAATGTACTTTACCAGGCCTCAATAGCTCTAATGACATAAGAGTTATGCCCAGTTTGCTTAATCATTGCATATTTGAGTGAAAATAGCCGATCTTGACCTAATTTGACCTCTGGAGGTCAAACCATTGACCTGAGCACAAAAACATGAAGTAATTCTTACTGAATTCACGCGAGCTTTCTATTGCACTTGCAGATTTGCGCTAACGCCCATATTTCGGAGTTAGAGGGGGCCATCGATGGCCCCCCCCGGTGGGGCGAAGGTGGCGCCACCCCGGTGGGGCGCGGTTAAGATAGCATAAGTCGGAGCAGGGTGAACTTATCCGATTGAAACTCATATCACATAATGGCCCCACCGAGTTCTCTAAAATATGTTCCGGTATTTTTGATATAGATGACCTAAGGTAAGGTACGAGGTGACCTCTCCATTGGAAATGCATGGAAAAAATGTTTTTTACGGAATAACTCAGTAACGGATGGTGATAGAGCATTTATTTTAGCTGCATTAGACTTGCCTGGGCTTTGCGGTTCTAATGATATGCATTTTATATAATTTGACCCTGACCTGACCTCAGGTCAGGTCAAATCCTTGATTTGACCTAGCAAGGTCAAATCATATATCATTCGTTTTGGCTTGCTGAGAGGATTCATATCGTTCAAGTCGTTTTGCTCTATCTTTACTTGTTCAGATCTAATGGCCGAAAAACTTAATTTACATGTTATCCCTATGACGGCATGTTTTGACCTCTCGTGACCTTAAATGTTGCCTGACAAAAAATGGTCCAAATGTTTTCGATGGAGAAGTGGATGGGAAACCCGACGCTGTTTACCGTTTTTCGCTACCTACCGTGGTTCTCGAGATCTTAGGGGGCGGGTACCCGCCCCCCCATCAAAGCGAAGGTGGCTCAGACCCCCGTCAATGCGCGTGTTAACAAGATGAATATTTTTGGCATATTTTGATTTTTCTGTCCGGAAATTTCGTATTGAGCGAAACAATACAGCACACGGAAATTTTGGTATGAGGATGGTCGAGGACACTTATAAACTTCCAACAATGTTACCCAGTCAACACACCCGCGTGGGCCCCGCGTGGGCTGATGACGGTGAAGGTGGGCTCAGACGGGCAAGGGCTCGATGTGGGCTAACCATGTGGTAACCACGTGGTTTTAGAGGGTATAGTGACGGTATTGGTGGAGGTCCAAGGTGATGTGATTATTGACACCCTCATCCCAAGATGTAATTATTGACACCCTTGCGAAAGGTTTTGCCGCCCAAAAGTTGCAACCCCACCCCCAACCATTATGTGTTGCGGTCCTGAGCAGAAATCCCGGATCCGCTTATGCGATGAAAATAAAGTTAGCTTTTTTCTAGTTAGCTTTTGTTCTAGATTCTTTGTTACAGCACCATTAGCGGCTGGATTTTAAACCCCCAGGTATCATGAAAACAATCAAAGTATGCGCACGATCTCAACAAACACGAGTTTGTGCACAATTTATAATTTGTCGAAGAAGCGAATGTCTATGGGAGCAGGTAAGAGTTCGCAGTCATGCTTTGCCGCGCTTCGTTTCCACCCCTTTAGCACCGGTGCTCGGGAGCGCGCTGCCGGGGCCGCGTCTCCCCTCCGCGCCCGACCGTGCCTCGGGCGGTTGCGCGGGGGCCGGCTGTCTTTTCTATGGCCGCATTCCGTTGTAGCGGGACGGTCAGTCGCTGAAGGAAAGTGGTCGAGGTGGAACGGTAATACTGTGGTGAGGCGCCTGTAAATTTTGAGGATATGCACTGCCGGGTGCATTGCTAAAAACAGGCCCAAGGCAAGCTGCGTTTGTTGACAATGTAAGGTAGGATTTAAGATAGAATAAGGGAGAACATACAGTGCGGATACGACACGAGGAGCTGCTACCTTCGTCAAACATCCGAGCTATTTTGATGCAGCGCATCACCGGCGTGAGTGAGTACCCATTGGAGCCATATTCGAATAACCCAAATAACGTTCGTTGATGTGCTAGTTAATGCTATTATGAAAATCGTGTTTGCTTGTAGTGGATTTGAAATGCATGGCTACGTCTCTGTCTGTAATGTTTCTATAAATATCCTGGTGTTATTTTCACGTTGATGTGGTTTTCTCCTTGCACAGATGAATACCGGAGGCACATGACACGAAGGGGGAATCTTCGGAAGACCTCATGCAGTGGTCCGCTGGAAACCACTACAGACCACTGGAGGCCATCACAGAACGCTGGAAGCCACCAAACCACCGGAAAATAACCATCTGAAACCATCAGACTGCCAGAAAACGAGCACCAAAGACCATCAAACCACCAGAAATCATAAAAAAACGACCACCAGAAACCATAAGACCAACAGAAACCATAGACCACCAGAAACCATCACACCACCAGAAACCATCAGGAAATGACTACCAGAAACCATCAGGAAATGACCACCAGCAACCATTCGGAAAAGACCACCAGAAACTTAGGAAATTACCACCAGAAGCCATCAACTATAAGTGCTATTTCTATCTTTGGTTCCTTTGTGCGGGGCCAGCAAAAGTTCATCAACATTTAAAGTGACTTGCATTCAAAGAAGTGTCTGGACAACTCAGAGTGCAATAATCATGTTTTTGTGCGTGATGAATGTGTTATAGTCTATTTTAGGCATGCTTTCCAAGTAATCATCCCTCACAATTAATTGTGAGGGATGGCCTCATGGTTATTACCGTTAGGTCATCTGAAGCGGTCTGCATAAGGGTAATCAATATGATGTAATCATGAGAAATATATGTTATGTTATTTCATCCGGCTACTTTGAGATCATCCCACGCAGTGCATGGTCATCCCACACGGTTACCTCATGGTCACCCCACATGGTTACCATACGGTCATCCCACACGGTTACAAAATGATCATCCCACGCAGTTACTATACGGTTATCCCACAAGGTTACCTCGCGGTCACCCCACGTGGTCCCCACGTGGTTTGGCCCACGCGGGCCCCACGCGGAAATATCTTCCAAAACCGCGTGGGCCCCTCGCGGTCACCCCACGAGGGTACCACGCGGAAAGTGACGGGGAGCCCACATGGTTACCATGCGGTAACCACTAGGGTGTGTTAGCTGGGTAGATAAATTATTTCGAGCGGCGAGAGCTTTTGAACGGCTAAGTTTTTAAATATGCTCAAAATGTTAAAATTGCATTGTGAAATTTTGTTAGTACGGTACATGTCAGTGGAAACGATAGATGAACGGTGTCGAATAGTGATGGGCTGTTGCTTGGACATTAACCCATCACCGCCTAGTGGGTCCGATCTGATCCCCCTCGGTTTTCGCAAATTATTCTGAGCCGATTCAGATGATACCCGTGGCGCTTTGCAGGCCTCTAGGGATATAAATTCGGAAACTTATGATCAAAAATTGACATCAAGTAGATAAGGTCAACGAGTTGTGACGGCATTGCTAGGTCCGTGTAAGGCAATTCCGTTTTTCTCAAATGGGGCTGACAAAACCAGGGTGTAACTCGGCTTCTGAAAGAATTAGATAAAGTTGCTAAACATCGTTCGAAAGCACTTGAAAAATATGCCTGCTGTCATCAATTTTGAGATCAGATCGATACTAAGGTCGCCGGAGGTTACCAAAGGTCACGGTTTGCGAAGTTGCTTGTGCCTATAACTTTTGAGCCAAACAAGATACATTCTTAAATTTGGCATCATAGTAAAGAGCATCACCAACGGATCCAAACAGTATGTAACATGACCTTGAAAGGTTATCATTTGACCTTGACCTAAAATATAGGTCATACTGACTGTGACCTTGCAAGGTCATGCCGCATAGCATTCGAATCCTCAGGTTAAGACTAACACATTGATGACTTTTTTTATTCTAGGCCTCTGGTTCCCAAGGTGTGATACATTTTCTAAATTAGTCTAAATTCAACCTATTTTTGCCCACTGTAACGCCACTGGTCAACGGATACGCTTCAAAGCGGATCCAGGGTGGAAGAGAGTAAGGTGCTTCCAAAGCCGTTGTAATTTTTCCGTATCACCTCCGGATCCCGAGAACGTAGGAGGTCCCATCACACCCCAGGCGGTGCCGGGTTAATGAACAGTACCATATAAGGGTATGAATTTATATCCCTTTGTAGCCCGGCCACCAGTAATGAAAAATTCATTTAGTGTTAAAATACCCTTTAAATTTTATTGTTGATCATTGCCAGAATTCAAAAGGACGGCATGATAGCTAAAACCAAAATAAAATTATGTTGTATCCTTCCATGTGGCGGTCATTTACTTTTTTCAAATTTGGCCATCCCCAGTGATGTTTGGAAATCCACACCCTGATTCGGTGTTGCGCTGGACATGATCCGAGGGTCTCCGATTACATGTATTTCAACGAAAATGACTATTGTGTCAAGCCATTCTTTTCGGCAACATACTGGCCTCACTTCAGATATCCAGAGTCAATACTTTACCCATTACTGGCTTAGTGACCGGGGCGGGCCGGGCAAACAAACAGACTGTTGCTGGCACAGCGCACATATTGTGCGATTTGGAGGGCGGCACGTCAATTCAAGAGCGGATATAGCTGCTTACTTTGGGCATTGCCAACCAGTAAGGTTATACCTTAAGGGTAAGACCACGGAACAAACGGGAAAAATGCAAAGGCAACACAAGTACAAAATTAAAATAGCTTTCAGAAGCAGAATCTAAATCCAGTCGACAACCTCGCAGAACCGCAGTAAAGATCCGGGCTGTTCAAAATTTCATAAAAGCCTCCATACAACTACAAAACTTCAAACACCAAACGCCTCTGTTAGCTTTACACCTCTGTAACATTCATTCAAAGACCCGGCACCCGCCCCGCGCCAGCTACTGATCAGCGACAGATAAGCTCGGCCACGTCCGACTAGCTGCTGTCTCTGACATTGGATTCTTGGAACATACTGCGTCCGCAGTCAATTTGACGGAGCTGGATTTGCGAAAAATTTATCGCTGTTGAAAAATGGCCAAGTTTTTTTACGATGTAATTCATATGATATGCTGCCTTTTTCTCAGGCAAAAACACTTCGCATTAAAAAAGAAAACAGATGCAGCATTTGCTAGCAAAACTATAGTTTTGCTAACACATATATAATATAATATTTTAGAAACGCATATATGCGTTTCTCCGGGTAGAGCAGGGTGATCACGGCGTCTGCCATTGGCTTCTGTGTTAAGTCTATTGCAGCTTCTTGTCAACATGACAGATGCCACAATGAAAATTAAGACAGCTGCTTCTAATATTTGCATCATCAGTGCTTGGCGATTCCGAAAAGACCAAACATAATACTTCTTTTGTCCGATATTGTGAGAGCTGCTAGGGTAAAAAATGTGTATGTAAACGAACGGCACCAAACAAGGATTTTTCGGATTACATACTTGGAACTATGGATAAAACTGTATCCGAAACCACAAAAAATTAAGTGGTTTGTGAAATTTCTCACATACAAGCTGAAGCAGCGTGCACACAGAACTGCGTTTTATTTTGGTTGCATGTGATGCGCTGTATTTGTCGCTATTGAATGCTTCATAAAGGCACATATGTCACATTTCGGTTAGGGATGCCAAAATAAAAAATGGGGGGTGCCATGGTAACCTAAAAAAAAACAGAAATCCACATCCCTGGTACGGGGTAGCAGGAGGTTCAGCCATTCAACACATGATAGACAGTTATGCGCTTCTAGTGCTGATTACGTATTGGATCAGAATTCTGTTTTTTCCAAGAAATGGTGCTGAATGAAGGCTTGACTAAAAAAACAATGCTGCCTTGTCTCTTGAGTTATTTTATTCACATTCGTAACAGTATCATATCACAAACATAAATTATTGAATCAGCGCCCAAGTAAATACCTGTTCCTGAGCATTAAACGGTCACAAAACACGTGGTAAGCAACCACAAACGATGAACAATCAAGAATGATCCCCTGAGATCCCAGACCACCGAAATAACGCCGGTCACTGGTCTCAATGCGGCAGCAGACCCGCGAGGTTCACAGAGACGTCCTCCCGCACGGCCTTGTCCAGCGCGGTGCGGGCCTTCGCCTCGATCTTGCCCTTGTTGTTGCGCCACCACTTGTTGGCAACCCTCGAGGCAATCCGACTGGCTGGGTCGCCCAGGATCTTGTTCAGGAACCTGCCAACGCGGCTACGGAGGTTGGCCCTCACATGGACGCTGGACAGGTTGAGAGAGACCTGTGTGCCGCTGGGCTGCACCGTCAGGGTACCGCTGGCATCAACGTTCACGGTCAGAGTGGTGGTGAGGGTGCCGACGGTGCGGCCAACTGTCACGTGCGGCGTGGCCGAGGCAGACACGCAACGCTTCTTCCAGAAGATCTTCTTGCACTTCCTGGCCCTGACGAACAGGTCGCCGACGATGCCGGGCCAGGCGATGGAGGCGCGAACCGCGATCTGCTGGTCTCGTGGGAAGGTCACCGTCAGGTCGGAGACTTCGTAGGCAGCCAGGCCACGGATGACGATGTCTCTGGTCTCAATCTCTCCGTCGTTGGATGCCGGAAGGTGCAGCGGGTCCGACTCACGGCGCACCTTGTCACGAGCGTTGAGCAGCAGCTGTTTGAGGCAGCGGCCGAGGGAGGCCGGATCGGTGAGGTTACAGTTAGTCGGCAGTTGGGCGGCCGAGACGACCAGCAGCGTCGCCATCGTGGCCAGCAGGGTGAAGCACCGCATGTCTGCTGTGGAGAGGGTACGGCGGGAGGTGTGGTGGAGTGGGGCGTCGTCAGACACTGAATACCTCAGCCGCCGGCCGCCGAATCTAAATACCCCGGCTGATATAAACAAACCAGCGGAATTCACGTCGCGGGCTGGCCACTGCGTCAGAAATTTTTTGCTGGGTGCGGAATGTCCCCAGATTCAAGCATTGGAAAACCTTTCGAGGTTGCCGGAGAGGAACCAAACGGCGCACAGTCCTTCAATTCTGGCCATCGCACGTAGGTGCTGGCCATTGCCTGCGCGCCAGTTGTCTTAAGCCTCCCACTTAAATGCTCGCATTTAAGGAGGGCTAATAGGGGATCACTCAAGAGGGAGAGTTAAATGGAGAAACAACTGCATCGGCAAACAAGCACTCATATCACCGAGTTACCAGTGTTGCTGTGCCCACTTGGGTGCAAGTAGAGTCGGGAATAGCACATTGTATATTCATAGAACAGAAGCGGATGAGTGAACAGTATCTAAGCTGTCACAATGTCACATCCACCACAGTGGACGTGACGTGTTAAAAAGAACACCCTAACCCCTTAATTGTTGGCTGCCGATGCCAGAAAACTTCAAGACATTCATTTACGCCTTTTCCTAAGCTTAGGTTTCACTTCTTTTGTCGGCTTCAGTTATATGAACCCTTGAGGTTAAGTGTCTTAAAGCACTTTCCAGCCGGGTTACCAGGCCAGGTCAATAAGTGCTCAATCTCCGTTCATAGACCTAGGGGAGACGAAGGGGTGGTTGCTTCCCATTTAGTATCATGGGGTGCACCTTGGCCCATTACGCATCCAATATCAAGAGACAAATGCCCGAAGAATGACAAATTTGGGGTACGGGTGTCTTAACATTGACTTGGAGGGGTTAATGGTGACATCAACGGCGTTTCCCACGCTCAGATGAGGCCGGCTAGCATGCACGTTAACGGGACGGGCTTTTGGGGTAGCCTAGAAGGTTGAGATGATAGTTGTTTTCCTCTGGACTCACCTTATATTTTTTATAACACCAAATCCATTGTTTCCTTTAGCCCCCATTTGTATTGTTGCTTGACACGCGCCTGGCAGACAAAGCAAGCGCTCTCCCAGCACCATGATGAGTGGGGTTTAAATTCAACTCTGGATTCGGCGCTCTAAATAGATAGAAATTCAGTCCCAAAGGAAGACAACAGGCCGAATGTTGTAGCCCAATCTTCCAGATTACAAAAGAAAACAGCAAGTAGTTGTGCTGTAGCCCAAGACTCCAGATTAACCGAAAAAGTCAACTCTGGCACTGTGCATGTTGACTAGCCTGGGCTAGGCAAAATATCCCGCCATTACTTTCGTGTAAACGTGACGTTCGTTCATTAGGTTCGTGTAAACGTAAGCGCAGCCCTTACAGCGACTGTTTCAGTTTTTATTACAGAACTTTACGCGATTCCGCGAAAAATCGGCGGCGCGAAGCGCCGCCGTACTTGGTACATGGCGATGAAGAAATGAGGCGAGAGAACCCTCAACCGCGATGCTGCGCCTCGTCGTTTTTTCGGAAAAAACCTTAGGGGGCCATCGATGGACTCAGGTGGGACAAGGGCTAACACGCGCCTTGACGGGGGCGGACCTACCGCCCCCTCGGGTTTTTTTACGATAGAACAAACAATGCGGCGCGCAGCGCCGCCGTACTTCGTATAACTATTCTCTAATTAATTTCACAACTTAAGCCCAAATTTTAAGGTTGGGTCATTTCAGCTCAGGTCACCAGTGCAGGTCAAGTGACTTCACCTAAAAAAGTTTAAGAGAGCATAAATCAGAACAGGATGAACATATCCGATTGAAACTCATATCACATAATGAATAATAATAATAATAATGGTTGGGGCTTATCGACGCACCACCTGTCAGCTTCATATGGCGTCGCAAACTCTTTCCCTGTTGGAAGGGTTTCTCGGGAACCAGCTTGCTCCTTGTTCAGGGAAGCCGCCGGGCCTTGAACCCGGGTCGGCTGAATGGAAGCCAGCTACACTGACCACTCCACTACCGCGCCCCCATATCAGATAATGAGCCCAATGAGTTCTACAAAATATATTTTTGTATTTTTTATATCAATGACCTAACGTCAGGTACGAGCCTTGATGGGACTTGGCCAGCTGATGGCCAGCTGGCCGGGTCACTGAAATGAGTGCTCCGTATTTAACCGAATCAAAAATCTGATTTAGCGATTTGTTTGCCCTATAAATACCTTGATCAAGAAGATAAACTCACTCTGCATCCTGCGACAGGATATCATGAAGACCGGCAACGCGGATATTACGGCATTTGTAATCTCAAATGGTGTGGGCATCGAAAATCTTCGACGAGAATCCATACAATACGTGTGACTAAAGCGGCGCATAGATAGAAACTGCCAAGAAATCCCCCGTTCAAAAGTTGGATGGAAAACGTGACGTTTTGGAGCCATGCACCATCACTTCAGTGGCACATTATATTTATCTATTTTAAAATTGGATGACACCACAAGTTGGATGTGACACGTGACACTTGGAGCTCAAGTACCATCTCTTTGGTGTTATATAGGTTTTAAGAAGCGACACCACCCGAAGGGGTCCTGACGGCGGTCGCCTCCGGCCCCACGTGTTGGGCCAGGCGGGACCTGGACGGCGGAGGAGGCGGTGACGTCGCCTCGGCCACCAAACGACCGTTCCCAATACCGGAGCCGCCAATGGAGCAGCGCCGTGCCTGGCGGGCTGGGTTTTTTCCTGCGGCGGTTGGGGCGCCTGTAGGGGCGCCCCCATATGGCAACGCCGACGGCCGGAAAAATCATCATCATCATCAGCCATGGTCACCATTGGAAATAAATGCGAAACTTTGTTTAAACTGAATAACTTAGTAATGGTTGGTGGTAGAGGGTTTATTTCAACGGCACTGGGTTTGCCACATCCGTGCGGTTCTAATAATTTTCAATTTGACCGGAAATTTACCTTGAACTGATGTCAGGTCAGGTCAAATCCTAGATTGAACCTTATTTGACCTAGCAAGGTCATATTATATGCATATTATTCGATTCGGCTTGCTGCGAGGCTGTGAGGATTCCAATGGTCTAAATTGTTTTGCTCTATCTTTACTAGTTCAGATATGATTAATGAAATCCTTCATTTATATGTTATCGCTATGGTAGCATGCGTTGACCTCTAGCGGCCTTTAACCCGTGCCCAACCGGGGGTCCGGCGCCACCTTCGCCCCACCGGAAGCATCGATGGCCCCTCTAACTCCGAAAATATGGGGGTTAGCGCAAATCTGCAAAGTGCACTAGAAGGCTCGCGTGAATTCAGTAAGAAATTACTTCGCATGTTTAAGCGCTCAGGTCAATAGTTCGACCTGGAAAGGTCAATTTCGGTCACGATAGGCTATTTTCACTCAAATATGTAATGCTTAAGAAAACTGGTCATACTTCTAATGACATTAGAGCTATTGAGATTTTGTAAAACACATTGGATAGGAAAATGTTAGACCTTTTTCCGCTATGTGGAATATAATGACTCCTGCCAGTGGTTTGACCTCCAGAGGTCACCTCGTGACCTCATATGACCTGAAGTCACAAAAGGTCAGACCTTGCCGTATACCAAATGCAAGCTGGTGATGAGACATACACGATGGTGTTTAATTCAGTGCTCTAGCTTAATTACGTCAAAAGTTATTGACAAAATACTGTTTTTGACCCTTGGTGACCTTGGATCACCTCGGAGAGGTCATAGGGCAAATATAACCCCTGGGATCCGTGAAGAGTGTCCAAAAACACTTGTCTCAGCAAGCGGAGCATTTTCAATCGTTTTTGTGGCTTTTATATCATAAGACAGCTTTTCCCCATGTTTTTCAATGGGAGAGGTCACCTCGTGACATGACCTCAGGTCACGAAATCGAAAAACCCCGGATATACACCTTGTAGACCGGGCGGGGCCATGAAGTGTAGGACGTTTCAAATCGATCGACAGAGAAACGTAACTCTTATAGAGCACAAAATTTGAAGTGAAGTGACCTTGGTTGACCTCGCCTGGTGACCTGACCTTGAGTGACCCGATGAAAAAAATTCAGGGATGGTGGGAGAATTATGGGGTGAGAGAAAGAGCCCTCAACCGCGGTCCTGCATTTCGTCGTTTTTCTGCTATCTCGAAAAAACCTTAGGAGGGCCATCGATGGCCCCCATGGGGCGAGGGTTAATGTGACCTAAAAAAAAATGGATCAAATGTTTACTATAGAGATTTAGATGGGCTATCAAACGCCTTTTACCTTTTTCGCTACCTGGCGTGGTTCCACGATCTTAGGCGGGGAGGCTGAGCCACCTCATCAAAAGCGAAGATGGCTCCAGGGGCGCATCCAGGGAGGGGGCAGTTGGGGCAGCTGCCCCCCTGGGCTTGAGGTGGCGCCCCGCGCCGCCCCAAGCCCAGCCGCGGTGGCGGGCGCCCACCGCTGGTGGGCGCCAATTTTGATGTTCCCTCTGAGTTTTCTCAGAGGGTTCTAGGGGTTTCATTCAAATTTCAGAGGGTTCTAGAGGGTTTTATAGGTTTTAAGATAGATTTGTTTTTACCTATGCTTGTTGCACCTGGCGCCTACAATCGCGATAACATGGCACCCCCCATGCCAGAAAAAACAGCGCCCTCCTGGACCTGCTGCCCCTCTGGGAAAAAATCCTGGATCCGGCCCTGGATGGTTCAGCCACCGGCAATGCGCGTGTTAGGTGTTACATATTACAAGGGCGCCAAATTGTATGGCGGTGCTGCCTATGCTCGATTGCCGCAGGGAAGGGGCTGAGAAGTGACGATTCCAGGGGATAGTGGCACGGTTCTGGTGGTCAATGGGGGAGGAGGGTGCCTGACGGCTATCCACCGTGCGTTTGACACCCATGCGGACAGATTGCGCAATGTAGACATTTTCAAGCCCGCTAGGCCCGTAGACGAAGGTTTTTCCAGCCTATTCCAAGCAGCTTTATTGCCACGCCAGAAATCAGATCCTTCCAGCAATCGGCGGTAAAACCTATGAGGTGGGCGCCAAATCCTACCACGTGGGCTCCAACACTCGCATCCTGAAGGGCATGGGAAGTGACATTTCTTGGGGGAGCCATTGACGTTTTAGACGACGCCGCAGCCGTTTTATGGAGCGCCGTTGCCATTTCAGGGGGTCCGTTACAGTTTCAGGGGGATCCGTTACCATTTCAGGGGGATCAGTGACCATTTCAGGGGGATCAGTGACCATTTCAGGGGGCGCCGTGACCATTTCAGGGGTCAGTTACCATTTCAGGGGGGTCAATGGGGACAAGTCCCCCACTTTCCCCTTGGCTCCACCTATGTCTGTTCTATACTGTTATTTTTAAGAGCCTGAAAAACATGTGTATATTGCAGAATCAAAATCAGTACGTCAAAACATCTGACAACGTCATCAAGATATTTGTAGTCTTCCGGTTTTTGCCATTCCAGCTGTGCAAAGGAAACAAGCGGTATCTCCCAACGGATTAGCAGATGAGGGATACATTTGTTATCTGCTCCGCAATTTCTTTTAATGTGGAGGACATGATAAAGCAAAAAATAAAAGCATGTCGTCGTTTGACAACGAAATAGTGCAAAGCCGCACGTGTTACTACTAACATCAGGTGTAGGAATGGGCAGTTGAGTCATGGCAATAACACACACAGCAGTAGCAACTCAGAACAAGCATGAAATCATTAAAAATAGACTGAGGTTTCAACACCACCCGCTCGGTGTCCGACGGTCTAAGCTACACACAGAATTCTTTATTGAGCCGCATAACATTAGCCGATATAGCAAATCCTTCGGCAACCACCTCAAAACATATGCACGCGCACACAGGTGAGAAGAACGTCTCAGCATATAAGAGAATGAAACAACTGTCACTTCAACATGCTGAGTGGCTTCCGATTGTGCCGATGACGCACTCGCAGTTGGCGGAAGGCAGTGAGGGGCCAGTTTTCCTTATTGGACTCAGAAGCTGGGTTAGCTGTGCAGTGTGTTCTGAAGGCTGGGTGTGCAGTGTGTTCTGATGGTGTGGACGCTGACGTGATTAAAATAATCAGCGTTTCTGAAAGCTAATTATGCTACAACTTCAAATCGCAAGAGAAGAACATAGAAATTGTATTAACACCAGCTCTCCGGTACTGGCGGATCCAAGGGGGGCAAAGGGCCTGTGGCCCCCACCAAAGCCTAAAATAGTATACTTTGCCCCTTCCCAAAAGGACTAAATTTTGGCCATTTTTAAATTTCATGTTTTTGTGATTTGTCTTGAGTTAACCCCCAAAACGTTGGATTGACTTCCTCCAAAAGTTGCTCCTGGATCCGCCACTGCTCTCCGATGCTACTTTCCAAGGAGAATTGTGCTGATCAAGTAGTGGATAGATGTTAAATAGCTCTAAATTTCCTCCAACCGCAATCGTCGTCTTCGTCATTGAATTCCATTTTCATCGCGCTGCAGGTGCAGCTTCGTAAATTGATGTGAAACGTGTTGTTCAATTTGAACCAGAACAGCTTTGAAAAAAAACAACAACAGCAGGGCTTCCTATCAGTATCAGCCTTTGCATAAAATATATTAGACTATGCGAAAAGGTGCGAGCGCAGCCAGACCCTGATTTCTGATTGGGGACGCGGATTTCGGGTAGGAGTAATCACTTTTGGACAGCGCAACATACAAAAGGCCCCAAATCTTATCGCCAGACTTAAGCCTCCCCCGAAGTTTCCAAGCGCCTATGGCTAAAGAATAGCCGGAGGTTGTTCTGAGGCAATAGCGGAGGAAGTTCGAGTCCCCTGGCCCCGGCCCCAATGAAGTTCTGGATCCGTCATTGCTCAGCGGTACATGCTCTCTGTTTTAGTGTAGTTTAGGAGCAGATTTTGGTTGATGCATTCTTGATTGAAAATGACGGCATATCTGGCATTGACGAGTTTTTGGTTTAAAATCTCGATTCTTCTGATAAGCTTTCTTTCATCTTTCGAGGAGTACTCAAACAATAGTTTTCCAAATGATTCATTTTGCAACGTTTCGTTAATCACATTAACATCCTCAGGCATGTCATTTGGTACATATAATTAGTATAAAATTCATTAATATAGGACACATCTACCACTCTGTTCGATTCGTCTCGATTCTGAGTTATTTCTTTTTAAGAGTAAGGACACCAAAAATAAGCTTATTTTTGGTGTCCTTACTCTTAACGAAATAACTCAGAATCGAGACGAATAATAAGCTTATTTTTGGCGTCCTTACTCTTAAAGAAATAACTCAGAATCGAGACGAATCGAACAGAGTGGTAGATGTGTCCTATATTAATGAATTTTATACTAATTATATGTACCAAATAACATGCCTGAGGATGTTAATGTGATTAACGAAACGTTGCAAAATGAATAATTTGGAAAACTATTGTTTGAGTACTCCTCGAAAGATGAAAGAAAGCTTATCAGAAGAATCGGGATTCTAAACCAAAAACTCGTCAATGCCAGATATGCCGTCATTTTCAATCAAGAATGCTCTCTGTTTTAATATATATTTTCCGCGGGTTCAGGGCCCAGTGAGCTCTCTGAACGAATAAGAAATTATTCAAACAAAAACCTCTCAAAAAGGCGGATTTGGCGACACTGTATTTTCTTGAGAGTCGGTGCGTCGTTCAAATCCGACTAGTTCCCAGTGCAGACCGGCAGTGTGGGGGAACGGCAGCAGGGTCAAACGTTGTGAAAACGATATATCTAACGAGAATCACTGACCCTAACATTTAGTATTTGGGCTATTATGCAGGAGGTGGCGGTACGATCCGAAACACTTTTCGAGGTTTCACGTCGCGTTGACTTTTGAGGTCATATGACTGTCAAAAAGTGCCAATATATTATTTTCTTTTCTCATAGCAATATGCATGTGGCATCAAGTCACCCATCAATATGCACATCTATCGTCTTTATCTATCATAGGCGGATCCACCATTGCCGATCTGGGGGGGGGCACCTTCCCGGGGAAGGCCGCAATCCGGACCAGGGGGTGCCACTTTTGACCGGGAAAACCTATCAGGTGGGCGCAAAATCCCATCGGTGGGCGTTGATTTTTTGCATCCTGGGGGAAAGCGACCTTTCAGAGAAGCGCCGTGACCATTTCAGGGGCGCCGAGGGCCGATTGGGGGCACGTTCCCACCTTTGTCCTCCTGGATCCGCCTATGTTAGCTCTAGAGCCTTATTCAGCTCACACTGATAGCCATAAGCGTCGCCGCCGGGACAAAGTGAGGGAAATGCAACCGCAGGATAGGAACTCATTTGGACCTTTCCCGCACACTGGTTTTAGAACCTTTATATTTGTCTTGTTTGGCTGAAATCGGTGGCATCAAGTCACCCATCAATATGCACATCTATCGTCTTTATCTATCATAGGCGGATCCACCATTGCCGATCTGGGGGCACCTTCCCGGGGAGGGCCGCAATCCGGACCAGGGGTGCCACTTTGACCGGGAAAACCTATCAGGTGGGCGCAAAATCCCATCGGTGGGCGTTGATTTTTGCATCCTGGGGGAAAGCGACCTTTCAGAGAAGCGCCGTGACCATTTCAGGGGGCGCCGAGGGCCGATTGGGGGGGCACGTTCCCACCTTTGTCCTCCTGGATCCGCCTATGTTAGCTCTAGAGCCTTATTCAGCTCACACTGATAGCCATAAGCGTCGCCGCCGGGACAAAGTGAGGGGAAAATGCAACCGCAGGATAGGAACTCATTTGGACCTTTCCCGCACACTGGTTTTAGAACCTTTATATTTGTCTTGTTTGGCTGAAATCGAGTAATACCTACACTAAAAGTGGAATCCCTAACCGTCTTTCCGACGATTATGCTGGTGCCCAAACCTGTGTTGATCTCCTTTGAGACGGTCGCTGCCATAGAATCGAACACAGTTCTCTTCCGCCGGGGATCCGAGGCGGACGAGAACTGCCCTCTTCTCACCTCTTCTACTCTCGTATGTACAAATTCAGAGAGTGAGCCCCCAGCCACGCGGGGCGCTTTCCGCCAAGCTGCACAATCTGGCCGTTTTCCTTCGCTGGCGAGTCGTTGTTAGTGGCAATCGAGAGCAGGCCCTTCGATCCAGGCGGTACAAAGAACGGCAGACACTGGTCAAAAGACTTGAATATGGCTGGATGTTGCGACGTAAGCGTACCTACGCCCGGACGGGCCTCCATAGCGATCACCGGCTCTTCGCGAGGAGCTTGGAAAGTCGAAAGCAGGGAGCCATGGGTCCGCATAATGACCTCGTAAGTTTCAGTCGTGCCCAGTCGGCGCAGTTCGTCTGCAAGATACAGCATCGAGTACGTGTTCGCTAGCCCCGGGTCGTAGTTCCGCACTGTTCTGTCGTCGAACACGTTTCCTCTTTGAGAGGTGAAGATCATCGTTGTCCCGTAAAGCAGCGACCATACCGGGCAACGCACGACATGAAGTGTGCTGTTGAGCCACCCATAGGCGTTTATGAATTTGTTGTTTGAGTATGAGCTATCGGCACCAAACACGTTGATGACGGTACCACAGGAGACGCCCGGAAGCGAAGTGCAGATACGTCCGCGGCAGAAGTCACCCTCTTCCGTACAGTCCGAGTCCTCGTGGCAGAACTGGTGGTGCCCCGACCGGCCTAACATCACAGAGTACTCCCAACTCTTGGTAGGTGTCAGAGTGCTGTACTGGGCGACAGACCGGTACAGCTGGCACTGGTTATATATCTTATTGTAGCTGAAGCTGGCGCAGTCCGGGTGGCTGCTGCAAAGGCCACAGCAGGCGCAGGAGCCTTGCTCACCGGAGAGGGTGACAGCCTGCAGCGTCTGGTCCTCTCCGAGAACTCCGACCCTCCAGGCACCCATTCTGCAAGCTTCTCCGTACTGGAGGACAGCGACGACTGAGCAGAGTAAAACAAGACCGAAAGATGGCATTACTGCCGCTGCTGGAGATTGTTTCAACGTCGCGAAGTACATTCTCGAAATGTGTGTAGTCTGAAGCCTGTATGATCACTGTTTCTCCCGTTAGACACAGGTTTACCCTGTAGTCAAAAAGTGTCCACTCTCCGCTGCCAAGGTCCGCGCTAACTGTCGACCAGCAGCCCCGCTAAAACAGACAGTCTGCCCCCCGGCGCTCCACGGGCTACACCGCTAAAAGCCGACCAAATGCAACAGTATCTTATGGTCTCATTCCACGCTCACTCTTCAGGCGTCTGGCCCCAAAGTTTGTCAGGAATGGTTCTGTGCCGTAACACCCCGAAGGTTTGCACGAAATACTTCTGTGTCTTGACAGGTATTCCATGGCAACGTTGCATCGCTTGCCTCCACTGAACCATAAATGCTCTGCACCACTCATGCAAAATTAATCAAGACATTCTGTGGAATATACAACGCAGCACCTCTTGCATCTGATATGGGACAGTTCACATTGTTGCAAGCACTTGATACGTTAACGTTAACGATCCTGGTTTTCCGTCGGGCACGTGGATATATGTTAACCCCTCCTTGGTGAGGTCTGGGGGTGATGGGCTGCTCACTCACATTTTTTGCAGGCGGAGGAAGTGCTGTATAGCGTCGCACCGTCGTGATGGGTTGAACCCATGCCTTTTTCTTTGGACAGTTTTTCCCAAATCTTAAGCCTTTTTCTGAGACGGTCCAGGGGGTTTTGTGCACATCTTAAAAGTATATAGACGCATGATGGCTTCCACACAGAGGTCACACAAAAGAGTCAGCTTCTAACAGGCGGGAGAATCACGCCTAGCCCCATTTCGCAGTCCTTTGCTCCTTCCACTTCTTCATGGACGCATCTGTCTTGTGATATGGTCACAAAAATGGACCGGAACAATAAATCATCTATATGAAAGGGACCTCAGTATACCCATGGCAACAGTTTTGAAATAATCCGTGGCATGATATCCTTTCAGTGTTGCCTCAAGCTTCAAACAAAAATCTGGGCTGTTGAGGTTGAGAGACATGACCAGAATAAAAATATTGGTGGTGGATGTGAGATTCATCAGGGATAAGGAACTGCACGTCATTCTGCCCCAGTTTTTATTACCGCGTTATGCTGAGAAAACCAGGAGGGGCCAAGTTCAATTTTCATCCCCATCCACCCAAGTGGGGTGTATGTTAATTCAATGCAACTAGCTCATGACGCGTCTGACGTACGCTCTGACCACAATTTCGCGGTCTGCTACTGCACTCCCGTGTGGGCCAGTTTAACAACGACATCAATGCGTGCAACACGACTATCGGATGTTAAATCTACGAAAATCGGTGACTACGCGCAGGGCGCAGAAACCACGCAAACACTTCACACACGTGGCCAACGCATTAAGTGCGAGTCATACCGCAAATACGCGATTGCGCGGGAGTGTACCTTTTACATAAATAATAGATTGCCTCGGCGTATCCAGAAGCAGGCGCTCTGTAGTAAAAAGTAGCGGCAGCGGGTAGCGGTTAGCGAATTCTTACTTTCGAAAAAGAAGCGCTGGTAGCGGTGGTGGTTTCCACTAGCCGAGGTAGTGGAAGTAGTGGTAACGGTTTCGAAAATTTAGTTGCAGCGCCCACTTCTCGTTGATTTACACCAAAATCCAACCAGAAGTGTTCCCGGCAGTGAAAACGGTCCAACGCAGCATCATACTGACGTCTCCCTAGTTTGAAAAATTAGAGACTCACGAGCTTCATTAGAACGCAAACTTCGGTTTTCAGATACTTTTTACGGCATAGAATGAGACAGGACTACGCAAGACAAAACGGTAGGGATGGTAACATGTTACAGGCTAACATCTGCATTATGGGTGCATCGCGAGCCCACACTCAAATTGGCTTGGGATCCTTGGCGAAAGACCGGCGTATCACTGAGCAGAGGGTGACTGAAAAACAGTTTATTCACAGGCTAACGGTATACAACACAGGCCGCACGGACAAACACAGATCGGCAACAACATGATTTTTGTTGATGTATGATTTTAGCTGCTAATCACTGATGTTATCAAGATAGATAACCACGGTCACATGAGTGAAAACAGGACAAGTTTATAATATCAGATCTGCACAGACGCACACACACATAAACACACACAAGTTCATATGTTTGAGATATATTCCAAACTGGACCAGACTTTAACATGTCTGTCCTCACTCGGTGCCTTTGTTGCTCTCTGTGCATCCCAGCAACTGCAGCGAATTCTCCTTCGCCTATTGTCGCCGATCATTATTCTGCACACGTAAGACAGAGACCTCGCCTTCCAACGTAACAACGGGCACTGACGGTTCCGAGGGGGCAAAGGGGCTGTGGCCCTCACCAAAGTCTAAAATAGTATATTTGGACCCACTCCAAAATATCCAAATTATAGCGTTTTATTAAATAATACGTTTTCGCGATTTCTTCTCTATTCATCCCCCGAAAACGTTGGTTTGGCCCCCTCCAAAAGTTATTCCTGGATCCGCTAATGACAACGAGTACCGGCAGGACTGCGGGAGCGGTGACAAGAGAGTCACAACTGACCAGCGAGTCGTTGGAAAGGCAGTGGGGTTGGTTATAAACCCTCAGCCTTTCATTGTCAGATAAACACTGCCCCTTAAATTCAATCCAGCTTGGTTTTGGACTTCTTACATTCAACTTGTGTACTCCATACAAGTTGATGTTTTAATCACTCCGGAATCGGATATTTGCGATGCCAACGAGCAAGTGCAGCAAAAATTCAACTAAAACAACGTCATATACATTTAACATGTGAGCTTCAACGCCAAGGATCCCAAGCCAATTTGAGTGTGGGCTCGCGATGCACCCATAATGCAGATGTTAGCCTGTAACATGTTACCATCCCTACCGTTTTGTCTTGCTTAGTTCTGTCTCATTCTATGCCGTAAAAAGTATCGGAAAGCCGAAGTTTGTGTTCAAATGAAGCTTGCAAGTCCTACAGTGTTATGAGTCTCAAGGAATTTTTGTCTTGATTGAAAACTTTGCTCTTTCAGTCTAGATAATACTTAACCCCGGTCTGCGACCTGGGCTAACGCCCCACCGGCGCAGGAGAGCCGCATGACAATGTGCTGAAAGCAAACCATAGTTCCTCCGCAATGTATCTCTTCATAAGCGTGTAGGTCAGTGGTATCATTATTTTCCCTGAAATAACTAATAAATAGCGCTCCCACCCCAGATTCGAACCGGTCACCCCTGCCCAAGATACAAGGCCTCTAACCACTATACCAGTGCGCCACACTCCGCCCCCTCCCACTAGCCCTACACCTGTGACCCGTCAGGAGGTCACTGGCTAGTATCACTCAACCGAGGATAGTGCCGTGGCGTGGCACCGGGTGCTGTCTGCTGTGTTCGTTTAGAAAAGGTACAGTTTAAAGCTGTTTCTAGAAGACGAACCAAACATTATGTTGGCCTGGAATTACGGTATCGGCGACCCAAGGCCGTAAGCTAGCTTCATGCCAAATTTCATCCACTTCCATTTATTTTAAGGACTTGAAACCATGGTGAGAAACAAAGATGGTCCGAGAAATTTAGCACATTGTAATACATTTTCTGACTAATTACTCGAAAGCCGTTGAAGATAAGTGGGCAGTGTAAATAAGTGAAATGACTGCAATTAACTTTCCTATTCAGTCATGTCAATTCGGAGCTTGTGAGTGACATGTGCTTGGAACTGAGAAACTACAAATAAAATGTTTTCTACTAAAATTATATTTATACATATAAAACAATGAATTTCAATATCACGGTATCCATCCCCAAATATTATCAGGCAGAAGCAATGTTCTTTCATTATCTGAAATGAAAATTCAAATCGGCGCGTTATATCGCGGGATATTAAGATTTGAATGAAAAGAGTAAAAATGCAGTCCTCCGGCAGAATAGTAAAACTAGGTCAGAATTTTACGTTTTTCACTGGAAACTATGCCTAAGCACAATAAAATTTACCTAGCTGCCTCCAGGTGGCTATCTTTAAACTAGCTGAAGCGTGCCTTCTGACATTTCGAGCTTATAAATCAGCCGTCAAATTTCAATAGCTTTTTTGCTTTTATCAGAAATACTCCGTTTTGGCGAAATAGATATTGTCGGACCAGTTTGAAATTTTGTTGTTAGGTGGCCCCTGTTGCTCATTCAAAAGGAGCAAAATTTCAAGTTCATCGCTTAAGAAATAAAAATGAGAAAAATGCAAAATTGAAATCATTTGTCCCAAATTTCTCAAAATCTATTTTCAATTTGGACTCGGGGGCCTTAGTTTGGGCGTCTGGCGTAAAAGGGCTATCACCCTACAAAATTGCAGAGCCCTGGCATCAACTGTCAGAACCGCCAAGCGGCCAGAATAGAGCCTCTTGAGAAATCTCAATCCGCTTCACTCCATGGATTTCGTCATGCGGCTCTGACAAATAGATGTTTGTTTTAGCGCGATGGTTTTCAAATTTGTTCGGTGTTCTACTTAGCAAAGTTGTGGCCAAAAGGTGGTGCGGTCCGATGAAAGGAGTGGGTTGGACGTCGTAGAAGGTAGTAAAAATGTTTTACAAAGCATTTTCGAAAGTAGTCAATTGCTGGTACAACGCGGAGGAAGAGATGTTTATGACGTCATAGGTGGTGGCCAAGAGGTGGTATCACGCGGAGCAATAGGTGGTAAGGAGTAGCTGGCCGGTAGTCAAAGGCGATCGAAAGGTGGTAAAATTACGGCGGTAAAGGTGGTACAGAGGTCGTAAACGCCAGATTACGGCCATAAAAGATCGAACAAATGGTTTTATCACATCAGTACGAGTTTCTTACGAGCTTAAAGGTCGTAAGATATTCTTTCAGTATTGTGGAGTTTCCTTATCCAGATTCAGTTTATCAGTCAGCTCCTACTTAGGTCTATGACGTACTTGTCTGCTTAGGCAGTTGGTGAAAATATTTTATTTTCACCCAGGGCGGGACGCCGGAGACTCCTCCAGAACCCGAGATTCCCACCACTGAGTTTACGGTTCAGGCTCTGGTTTTGAGATGTTTGGAGCTACTTCATACTTCGGCCTGCGGACTTGGCTTGGTCCGGACCGAAGCCGCTGATATTTTGTAACAAAGTAATTGGTATGGTCCGGTAAAAAACCATAAAACTAAAATGAAAAGTAGGTCTCTTTACGAAAAAAATGTAAGGCTTTGATATTGCATTAATGTTATAGAGCTCATTAAGTTCAGCTTTGCAGAGAAAACCGAGTTTGAAAATCTTTGTAAATTTCGAACTTAAACGCTTTTGAAAAACTTACGGAGTATTCTACGGAATCGGCCAAAACTAACCTTGAGATTTTAGTTTTTGCTTCGGTTTACAAACTGGGCTATCCATAGAAACTTGACATAGAACCTCAATGGCCATTTATTTAGATATTTATTTACCTAGAATATGGTGATGATTTTGAAGTTTGAAAATGCCAAACTTCATTTGACAGTCGAAGAATTCGAGTTTTTCTTTCAAAACTTTTCTTCTGAGCTCCAAATTGCTTAGATTCAAAAGCCTGTAAGCTTAAGATCTTTAGGTTGCTCTGAGAAATATAAAACAGCGTGTTGAAAATAACATATCAAAATTTTTAAACATCGCCAGAGTTCCCAAGAATCTGCATAAGGGGAACTGTTAATGGGTTTGTGCCTTTAAACCCATAAGAGTTGTGCCTTTAACACGCACCCCGCTGGGGGAGGCGAAATTCACCCCCTCATGGTTTTCCCCAGATAGCTCAAAAACGAAGAGACGCAAAACAACGAAACTTACAGTACCTACCTTATTCCAATCAATTTTACACATCTGACCAATTTTCTTTAGTTAAGGTCATGTCAGGTCAAGGAGCTATTCAAGGTCAAGTGTCCCGACCTCGAAACCTAAAATCACGAGTTTCAGGCGGCGCCCAGGGAACATCAGCAAACCGATCCGTTTGAAACTTCCACAACATGATAAGGTCACTAGGGTCTACAAATTTGCTATCTCGGAATTTTGATATTGTTGACCTATTGTTGACTTTTTGGTCACCCCATTATAAGTCTATGGTGAAAAAATAGAATGGACTCGTTTTCAGTAACTACTGGATAGATGAAGCTGAAAATCTTCAAAACCTCTATTCGTACCACGATATTGACCATAAAGTTGAGTTTTTGAGCATCTGACCTTTCAAAGATCATATCAGGTCACGGGAGCAAAGAGTGATTACTTTGCCAATAACTTCTCACTGAATTGAGATGAAGCTCCCAATTTGCTTTCATTGTTCTCGTATTGTCACGGGGAGTCGATTGATATGCAACATGACCATACCAGGGCACTCTGTGACCCTGACCTAGCTCGAGGTCACGTCATTTTCACTATTTTACCTAGCAAGGTCATATTATACATCATTCGATTTGCCGCGATGAGAGCAATCCAATAATGCATAAATATTTGCTTTAGCTCCCCTGAGGGCAGATCTAGAGAGAGAAACGTACACTACTCAGTTGTAAGCCTATGGAATCTTAGACCTATGCTGACCTCAATATTGACCTGCTATAAAAATTATTCGCATAAAATATATTCGTCTTGTTAATTTTTCTTTAGCTTTCATGGGAAACGAGATACGGAGGGGGGCGAAAAAAACCCAGCGGGGCGCGTCATGCCAGGGACCCCAGCGGGGCGCGTGTTAGCCTCAGAGCAGACACTATTTTCTCAGAACAGACAACTATTGTCGCAGTGGTAGGCCGTTAAGCTTCCACGCCGCTGACCCGGGTTCAAAGCCACGGAGAGGAATGCCGAAAAAGAATTTCCTGATCCCCAGTGCACCCTGTCAACAGCGTGAGAGTTGGCGACGCCATAGGACCTCAGCAGCTGGTGCGTCGTTACGCCCCAAGTCTTCTCCCTGGACCGGTAAAAATGCTAGATTAGAAGCTGCTTTACTCCGCCAATGACTTCTGGCGGGGGCCACTTATGTAGTTTCGGAGCCGGAGTCGTGCTGGAGTGAGCGTAGTCGGCGTTTTTATATTCGACCCAGCCGCACTCGCACCTCCAGACCGTCAACACATACACTCGGTGGCATCAATATAGCGCGTTTGACGTCATAGTTCAGTTAAAGTCAAACCAGAAAAATCAAAGCTGTCATTCGAAACAAATTAATGTGATAGGAGTACTTAAACACTATGAAATAAATATTTGGACTCCAGTGCTGTGTACTAGTTAGCACAACCGACCAGTAGCCGAGACATTCGATATAACTTCCTCTTTAAGAACTAGTTCCGTGATATACAACAACTTGTAGAGCTATGTTTGTAATACTAGGCGAGGGGCGGACCAAGGGGAAGGGTAATTTGGCCATGCGCCCTCAAAGCGAAAAATTTTACCTAGTCTTAACCGATGTTGACCGATTAAAAATGTTTTACACGATAACACCCTGGTGGCCCAAACAAACGTTTCGCGTAGATCCGCCTCAGATTTAGGCTACACTGGAATCCAACGTAGAATATTCGCCAACCCTATATCATAAAGAGGGAACAATTTCCCGTTAAATAGGTAAAAACATACCTGAAAATTTACACAGGGTGTATGATTGCTGCACACCATATGACAGAGTAATTCGCATCCGCTACTCATATATACAATACTAGGAAAATTTTGCTTTCATCTGTTTCAAAATAAGGTGAAAAACACATGTAAATGGTTAAAGTATTCCAAAAAGGTAAAATTAACTAAAGCTTCTTCCTGCACGCTCATGGGTACCCAGCGTACCTATGAGTAACTTTTCCTGTCAGGGAGTGAAGGCTCCCCTTTCCCTAAGATCTTAAAGGGAATGTGGCACCTTCATAACGTGATTTTAACTGAGATAGCCAAGTTGTAAAGCAAGTCGGAAAACCCGGTACTCCATATATCATTTGTCTTGGAACTCGATATTTCCGTAGAAAAAAGCTAAAACCTACCTGACACCAGCCCCCTCATCAGCTCTTCGCCGGGCGGCCATTGTTGTAAGCTGCTGGTGTGACGACATATGCTGACGTCACGATGAGCATCAGCCAATCGAAGCCCTTAAAATTTTTTGGGCTATCGACCACCAACGCCAGGGCAGGCGTCGCCAACTCTTCCCTGAAGGGTTTCCGGGAGCCAGCTGCCCGTTCAGAGCCGCCGGGCCAACCCGGGTCGGCGAATGGAAGCCAGCACGCGACCACCCACTACCGCGCCCCCAATCGAAGCCCTTGAAGCATTTCAATTATGGTAGTGGTTGCTAGATCATGACATCAGGCACAGGCAGATATTTATTTATTTTGCTAGAGGAGTATTTTTGAAAACAAAATATTGAGCTTATTGAACATTTTCAGAGATATCATGGGTGGTTTCATTATTTTTGGCTAAAAATATGCCTAATTTCACTAAATTCCAGGATTCAACCAAGGTGCCACATTCCCTTTAAAATACACCAGTCCGATTTTAAGAACTCAAATTAAAGCCACCTCATTTGTGTGGAAGTGTGAGAAATACATGATGATATCAATTTGCCTCCAGCACGCTCTTTGTTTAACAATTCTCCATAACTATTGCCCCTGATGTTTTATTTAAAAAAGCTAGTATGCATTGACAGAATCGATACAAAGTAGTCATATATTTCAGCTACATAAAAATGCAAAAATCAATGGCGGTCCAGGGCCAGAACTATATGGCGAGATATCTACATTTTACCAACTTTCTCTGGGATTGATTAGCATCTACACCAGATACTGCGTCGCATCTTTGACACCCAGATAAATGGCATAATGTCAAAAAGCTTCAGATGCGCAGATGGGAAATCAAAACACTAGGGTAAATCCATATTTCAAATAAAAGGCACGTGAATATGTTCCCTAGCTTCTGATGACTGGCATATTGCCCAACATTTACCCGCCAAAGTTCGTTCGATTTAGTGCAGAGGCAACCACAGCCTTGGGCTGTGGGTGGCGGGGGGTCAAGATATCCTGACCATAATACCCTCTATAGTCACCAATGGGAGGCAGCGGGCGATACTAGCGCCTACAAAATGCCGGATGTTCTGCTCGAAAAATTGCTTTATTCATGTACAACATAATTTCGCAAGTGACGGCTTTAAAATACAATCCTTGTAACAAGCTTAGTCCAAATACAGAGGGGGCCCAGTCGTCTTTTAACACGTGCATTGACGGGGTCTGAGCCACATTCGCTTTGACGAGGGGGCGGAAACCCGCCCCCCTTAGATCTCAAGAAACACGCTAGGTAGGGAAAAACAGTAAACGATGTTGGGCAGCCCAACTTCTTTATCGGAAATATTTGCAGCATTTTTGTCAGGTCACATTTAAGGTCACTAGAGGTCAAAACATGCGGTCATAGGGATAACATGTAAATGAAGGTTTTTGGTCATTTCATCGGAACAAGTTAAGTTGGAGGAAAACGATTTGAACTGTATGAATCATCGCAGGAAGCCGAATCACATTATATATATATATATATATATATATATATATATATATATAGACCTTGTGAAGGTCAAATCAAGGATTTGACCATACCTGAGGTCAGGTTAAGGCCAAATTCGATAGAATGCACATCATTAGCACTGCAAACACGAGGTGAATCTAATGCAGTTAGCATAAACGCCCTATCGCCATCCGTTACCAAGTTCTTCATTTAAAACCATTTTTTCCCATGTATTTCCAAAGGAGAGGACATGGCTCGTAGCTGACCTTAGGTTATTGATATCACAAATACCGGAACAAATTTTAGAGAACTCGGTGGGCCCATTATGTGACACGAGTGTCAATCGGATAAGTTCACCCTGTTCCGACTTATGCTATCTTAAACTTTTTGTGGTCAGGTCACTTGACCTGTAGTGATAACGTGACCTAAGATGACCTAGCCTTAAAATTTTCACAAAAATTGTAAAAATGATGAGAAAAAGGTATGCCAAGTACGGCGGGGCTACGCCCTGCCGTTTTTAATGCTATCTCCCATAGAGATCCACTATAACTAGAGCGGACAGCAAGGCCCTAGAATCCCAGGTTGGTTCAAGTTTTCTACTAGTAAAATTTTGGTTGTTTTCTTGGTATCTACTAAGAAAGGAAACATCTCCTTATTTTGAGGGTTAAAATTTAAGCTTTGTGGATAAATAAAGTTTAAAAATTTAAGAAAAGAGCCATTGAATAGACCTTTTTGCACTTTAATGTCTGCAAAGTGAAATATGTTGACAAACCTAGAAGCATTTGGTGTTATACTAAAAAGTATACTAGTCTGGCAATCCTTCTACGGTTTTTACTGATCCGCAATACTGTAAAAGAGAAACATGACAGGACCGAGCGAGAATAAAAACCAATGAAACGACATACGGGGTGAAAGGATTGGGTTTGGGCAAATACGGAAACAGTAACGATAGTAGGAAATATCGCACCTCACAGCCCGATTATAGCCGCTGCTCAAGGCCTAAATGCAACACGCGCCGATCGCTCTAACAGTTGCAGTCATGGGCGTCGAAAGCAGCATGGACGTGGAATGTGCTCCCCATTGGCTATTGGAGGACCAAGTGCCTTCTTGTCTCCTACATCCGCCAAGTGCCAATTTTTCCCCCTTGTCATCATTGCCGGACCACTCCTGTCCCCCCGTAAAAAATTCCCTGGCTACGCCTCTGACTCACCCCATTGAAACCCGTAAATGTGATTAAATTTTAGCCTGTTATTTTAATTGGGCTGTTTATATATACAGGGCACTAGTCATAGGCGGATCCAGGATTACCAGTCGGGAGTGGGGGCATTCTTCCCGGGAGGGGATGTCATCCAGACCAGGGGGCTTCATTCGGACCAGGGGGCCCCATTTTTTGGCTGGCAAAACCTATCAGGTGGGCGCCAAATCCTATCAGCGGGCGCAGCTCTCCGCATCCTGTGGAGGGGAGGGGGGTGGGAAGCGACATTTCAGGTGGCTCCATCGACCTTTCAGGAGGCGCTGTGACCATTTCAGGTGTGACCTCGAGGGCACATCGGAGGACACCCGCCCGGGCTTTGTCCCCTGGATCCGCCTGTAGTACCAGTGGCGGATATAAGGAGGTTATGGGGCTCACGAGCCTCCTAAATTTCGAGGGGACCCCTCCGAGATGTCTACTAATATCTGTATAAGCAAAGGCTGTTCGGAGGCTATGGCGGGGGACAGTGGCGGGTACAGGACTTTTGGGGTATGGGCAAGGGGGTTCGAGCCTCCTCGCCATTGCCTCACATCAGCATCGGCCTATGCATTTACTAGACACTAACATTGGGGGGGGCTCGAGCCCTAGTCCCCTTGTATCCGCCAGAGTTTTCTAGCCTCCCCAAAATAAGTCCTGGACCCGCGACCACGCGGTACCTCAAAAATTTGTTCGTCTCGCTAAAAACCTCCATTGGAAAAACCCGTACTTCGTATTTTCATCTAAGCAACGATGACATGAAGGATGAAATTGCGATGCTATTACACTGATAATGACTCTTAAGAGCAACGGAACATCACTGCGAGAAAAGCCCCTGAAGTCCCTGCAGGCCGGTCTTAGGACTGCAGAAACTCTGTACTGGCTAGAAATATGAGCAAACTTGTCAACTAAGCCATTTTTGAAGTCTTTCCGTCATTTGCAAGCTTTACTGACCACGTCAAATATACCCAGTTTGCCGATACTTCAAGCCGCAAAACGCCTGCGGCATCGCGGCGATGACGTCACCGCCGCAAAATGCCAGGCAACTTGAACGGGGGCTGGCGGACAGCACCTTTGTGGACGTCAAAATTGAACGTTTTGTTAGTACAAATCTGGACCTCTGAGAGGAAGCTCGTGACTGTTTACTGAAATACCTCTCTAAAAATAACCGAGGGCCGCAGAAAAAACCGATACCGCAGAGAGAGAGAGAGAGAGAGAGGGCGGCTTTCACATTGTATTAGGATGTCTCTGAATGTCGTTTGCCGCCCAGACGAGCCCCTTGATGACTTTAGTGAGGTTTCGATCCCAAAATCCAAAACTTGCAGTAACTTGTACAAAATTTACAAGAAGTGAACTTTGAGAATATTCGATCAATTGCACGACTTTACGGAAATATATATAAATACAATGCCTAACATTGAACGATTGTGCATCATTTTGATTCTTCCACTAAACATCTCATAGCGCTCCTGCGCCCAGAGAATCTGTGGAAGTTCCACACCGGGCAAAAACTTGTGACGCAGTAGTGAGTCCCGGCAAGTGCTTTCCGCCCGATTGTTTGTCATTGACGGGGTATATAGCGGCGGCGGCCGGCGGCGGAGGCATTCAGTGTCTGACGACGCCCCACTGCACCACACCTCCCGCCGTACCCTCTCCACAGCAGACATGCGGTGCTTCACCCTGCTGGCCACGATGGCGACGCTGCTGGTCGTCTCGGCCGCCCAACTGCCGACTAACTGTGACCTCACCGACCCGGCCTCCCTCAGCCGCTGCCTCAAACAGCTGCTGCTCAACGCTCGTGACAAGGTGCGCCGTGAGTCGGACCCGCTGAGTCTTCCGGGCTCCAACGACGGAGAGATTGAGACCAGAGACATCGTCATCCGTGGCCTGGCTGCCTACGAAATCTCCGACCTGACGGTGACCTTCCCACGAGACCAGCAGATCGCGGTTCGCGCCTCCATCGCCTGGCCCGGCATCGTCGGCGACCTGTTCGTCAGGGCCAGGAAGTGCAAGAAGATCTTCTGGAAGAAGCGTTGCGTGTCTGCCTCGGCCACGCCGCACGTGACAGTTGGCCGCACCGTCGGTACCCTCACCACCACTCTGACCGTGAACGTTGATGCCAGCGGTACCCTGACGGTGCAGCCCAGCGGCACACAAGTCTCTCTCAACCTGTCCAGCGTCCATGTGAGGGCCAACCTCCGTAGCCGCGTTGGCAGGTTCCTCAACAAGATCCTGGGCGACCCAGCCAGTCGGATTGCCTCGAGGGTTGCCAACAAGTGGTGGCGCAACAACAAGGGCAAGATCGAGGCGAAGGCCCGCACTGCACTGGACAAGGCCGTGCGGGAGGACGTCTCCGTGAACCTCGCGGGCCTGCTGCCGCATTGAGACCGGTGGCCGGCGTTATTTCGGTGGTCTGAGATCTCAGGGGATCATTGTTTCTTATTGCTCATCGTTTGAGGTTTTTGCCCCACTTGTTTTGTGATCATTTTGTGCTCAGGAACAGGTAATTGGGCGCCAATGCAATAATTTATACTTGTGATGTGGTACTGTTATGAATATGAATAAAAGAACTTAAGAAGCAAGGCAGAAATGTTTTAAGTTTGTTCAAGACTATTCATTGGAGAAAAGATAACCCCGAACAAGGCAGCAATGTTTTAAGTTTTTCAGCACCATTTATTGAAGAACACACAATTCTGAAACAATAAGCAATTAGTACGAAAAGCTCATACGTGACTATCACGCGTCGAATGGTCTTCTTCCTACCCAGTATTAACAACAATAAGATATACATATGAAATGATTAGCGTGCAATCTTATTGTACCAAACTTACGAAGTTCTGCGGTGTTCTCGCCATCGGTTGTTTTCGGGTTGTTTTCGGATGGGTCATGGTCAACTCAAGCGGCAAGGCCCATTTCTTAGCAAGGATCGCCTTAGAGTTCATGTATAACAACAAAGAATATGGTTATTAGAAATGGCATGTCTCTTCCTGCCACCTGTTCCTATGCGCATAAATATCCCCTTGCCTCCAAGTCTTGAGGGTATTTATGCTGAAATTCTAGAAGACTACTTTAGAAAAATTCGATTTTCTGATTAAATCAGTGGAAATTTTTACCTAGCAAACATTGAGGTAGGTACGCACAGGTCACAAATGGAACAATTCCTAACTTTAGTGCATAGGTGGATATTCCGCGGGGGTGGGGTTTGGAGGGGTCAGAACACCCCCTGATTTCTATCTCCCATAGGCTTTATATAGAGCTTTTATTGCCGTACCAGCGTTAAGCAAACCAGGACCCCCCACCTGGATCGAGAAGAGACCTTCAGCCCTGACTCAATATATCGCGATAGTGGTATTAAGGGCAGAGACAATTGTGGTTTTATTCCGTTCATATCCGAAACACTCCCTTCCAATCCGGCCCAATCTGCTTTCAAGCTATCATTTCCAATCAAAATCCGGTCCACATAAGAAATGAGACTAACTCAACAAAAGTGGGCACCAAAATCTACCCAAAACAAACCGAGTTCTCAGACAGATTCAGTTTTGTCCAAAAGCAGTTCTCCGGCTCTTAACCCTCGCCCCACCAGGGGAGGCATCGTTGGCCCGCCCCTAAGGTTTTTCCGGGATAGCAGAAAAACGACGAAGCGCAGCGCCGCGGTTGAGAGCTCTACCTCTCACCCCATAATTTTCCCACCATTCCTGAATTTTTTACCCCAGGTCACCCAAGGTCAGGTCACCAGACGAGGTCAACCAAGGTCACCTCACTTCAACTTTTGAGCTCTATAATAGCTACATTTCTAAGTTGATCGATTTGAAACTTCCTACACTTCATGACCCCTCAAGGTTCTACAAGGTGCATATCCGAGATTTTTCGATTTCGTGACCTAAGGTTATGTCATGAGGTGACCTCTCCCATTGAAAAAGCATGGGGAAAAGCTGTCTTATGATCTAAAAGTCACAAAAACGATTGCAAATGCTTGGCTTGCTCAGAAAAGTGTTCTTGGACACCCTTTCACGGATCCCAGGGCCATATTTTCCCTTTGACCTCTCTGAGGTCATGCAAGGTCACCAGGGTCAAAAACAGTATTTTAACAATAACTTTTGACCTAATTAAGCTAGAGCGCTAGATCAAACGCTATCGTGTATGTCTCGTCACTGGCTTTCATTTGATATACGGCAAGGTCACTTTCTGACCTTTTGTGACCCCAGGTCATATTAGGTCACGATGTGACCTATAGAGGTCAAACCACTGGCGGGAGGTCATTACGTTCCACATAGCGGAAAAAGGTCTCGCATTTTCCTATCAAATGTACCTTACCAGATCTCAATAGCTCTAATGGCATAAGAGTTATGCCCAGTTTGCTTCAGCATTGCATATTTGAGTGAAAATAGCCGATCTTGACCTAATTTGGCATCTGGAGGTCAAACTATTGACCTGAGCGCTTAAACATGAGAAGTGATTTCTTACTGAATTCACGCGAGCTTTCTAATGCACTTTGCAGATTTGCGCTAACCCCCATATTTTCCGAGTTACGGGGGCCATCGATGGCCCCCGGTGGGGCGAAGGTGGCGCCGGACCGCCGGTGGGGCGCGGGTTAATGGAGAGGTTAGGAATGTAGCAATAGACCTCAACGAGCCATTTTCCTGACTGGACGAAGGATTTAGATGGAATGATGGTAAAATTAAGCTTACGAGTACAGGTCGCATCTAGAAGGATAGTAGCCAAAACTGCTCTCCTTAGACATGTATTCTGAACGGGACTCGGCAGAGGATTCAGATGGAATGATGGTAAAATTCCGTTTAACTGGCCGGGCACTCACCAGCACTACTCTTCTTATCTTAAACATGTAGGCTGAACGGGCGCCAATGAATGATCTCACATTCTATAGGATACAACAATGTCATTATACAGTAAAATACGATGATGCCAGGTCGCAAGTATCCAATCCCGTCTGTTGAATACCAGATCGTGAAGGAAGCTCAGAAAATTGTGTGCCTGATCACGTTCTCAATCCATTGGAACTTATCGTTAAAGACCAGATTCATTTTCCTAATACGAACTCTCCAAAAATGTCCCACGGGTATGCGCACCTTCTGCGTGTACAGGTGAAATAAACCCCCTTACGACATAATGGCTTAAAATTACCTTTAAATTACGTACTTTGTGTAGGTCCTACCCGCAAAGCTCATGTTTAAATCAATATGTGTAAAATTATTACGGAAATACAGCATTTCTATATTTTCCGAGGCGGAGGTCTAGATCCTACGTTACATAATTCCTGAGGGGTAGGTCTGTCCGAGCGTTATGAATCCTTCCATGGGAGAGGATGAGTTGAAAATTGATTAAATTTTTCGTTAGGTAATTTTTGGAGGCCCCATGGTAAGACGTATCCTGTTGGCATGAGAGGTGAGCAACCATAGCCGACGGGCGTGCGGTCTGAGGGGTAGGTCTGTCGAGCGTTATGAATCCTTCCATGGGAGAGGATGAGTTGAAAATTGATTAAATTTTTCGTTAGGTAATTTTTGGAGGCCCCATGGTAAGACGTATCCTGTTGGCATGAGAGGTGAGCAACCATAGCCGACGGGCGTGCGGTCCGACTGTGCCACATGTCAAGGCACTGCTGTCGAGAGGTGCCGTGATTTAAGCGCAATGCGATTTTGCACCGATCGATACATTTGTTCCTGATTTCTTCTTGATTTCTCGCAACATTTTTGGATCAGGGACATGTCATATCAATTTACCCCGGTCATATCAAATAACCTCGTTTTGGCATGCTGTTGTTCGATGAAATACACGTATGTATGTGCAACCAGCGTCCTCGCCTGAGAAGGGTGACCCAGGGCCCGGGACCGGTGGGATACGCCGTCGGCGGTCACCACCCAGGCTGGACGGCCAAGAGACTCGCGTCTGCGTACTGAACAACACGTGATACATCATCAGCGTACCCAACGAGCCGGCAGTACTCAGCTGAACTACGGTGAAGTATACCGCTACAAGTACAGCGCCTGAGTGCTGTGCTGCATTCCCCTGCAAGGAAATGTAGCACCGTTGCTTAGCAGAAGGCAGTTTAAACTGAAATAGGCACGTGATAGAGCAAATAAACAACGTTGGTTTGATGTTTCATTTATATCAGAACTCATAGGCAAAGGAACGGGGGAAGGGGACCGGTGCCCGTGACCCCTAGAACGGAACAGGAAAGGCATCATCAATGAGGGGCTCCCCCTTGAATGGGCAGACATAGCGATGAAGCGGCGCCTGGTCCGGACTTTCGGAGAGAAACTTTGATGATCAAGGTGGACTGGGAGGTGAACACTCAAAATGATGGATGTCAAAAATGTGTCCACCGTTGACGATTATGCAGTCTTTGAAGTAGATAACTTTTCCCGGCGCAAAAACATCCAGATGCCCTAACTTTAAACTGTTTCCAATCTAAGGTTACAGCAGAACAGATAGAGCAAAACCGTTTATCAAGGAAACACTAATGTGTTTGTTTGGCTTTAATATGCACACTAGAGGGGGCTTTAATATGCACACTAAAGTGCCCCACCCCCACCTTTTTCCGAGGTGGACGGAGAACCATTCGCAGCCGAAAGACGGCATTGAGAATTTATGGACGCGTAGATGATCCAAGAATTTGGAAAATCAACTGAAGAGTATTTTTCTTATAGGCTATCAAAGAAATGTCTCTATTTCGAGATTGCCACAATCGCGCAGTCGCACCACATCGCCTGCATTGTAGACCGAGTGGTGACGTCATAACGGCATATAACCAAGATGATATTTTAAGGGCACTTACCTCTCATGAACGACAAGGTCAAGTTCAAAGGTTACAGGTTCATGTCATACCAGTATTTTCAATGCCGCTGTCCCCAGTGCTTCCGTTAAGATGAAGTTACCCACTGTCACGTATATTATCCAATGACGCCATAGTTAAAATCACTCAGTGTTAAAGGGAATGTGGCACCTTTATAACGTGATTTTAACTAAGATAGCCAAGTTGTAAAGCATGCTGGAAAACCCGGTACTCAATTTATCATTTGTCTTGAAACTCAAAACTTCCGTGGAGAAAAGCTAAAAACCTACCTGCAATGTACCCCACATGTACCCCAGCCAGGCGGCCACAGTTGTCAGCTGTTGGTGTGACGACAGCGCTGACGTCACGATGAGTAATCAGCCAATTTAAGCCCTTGAAGCCTATTGAATACGTCATTAGTTGTCAGATCATGACGTCACCCACAGGCAGAGGTTTATTTCTTACCCTAGAGGAGCATTTTAAAAATAAAAATATTGAGCTTATTGTACATTTTGAAGAGAAATCGTGGACGTTTTCATGATTTTCGGCCAAAAATATCCCTAATTACACTAATGATGATTATTGGGGTTTTAGGGCACCTCAGCTGCTGAGGCTATATGTGCCCTAATTACACTAAATTCCAGGATTCGACCAAGGTGCCACATTCCCTTTAAGGTCAAGATGAAAGGTCATAGACCCAGATCAAACCCTCATTACTTGACCAACGACGGTTACTATAGTATAGTGTACATTATCGAAAATATATTGTGACGTCATAGGGCGATGACCTGGTATGAACTTGACCCCAACACTAAACAAAAATATTGTATGAGACCTTCCTTCTAGACTTCAGTTCGCTTTTTTAGCCTTCCCGACCTTTTCCGCCTAATAAGGCATTTTCCAGCAGGTCCCCAGCATGCCCCAGGTCTGGCCCTTACGACCTCGTTTTACCTTGAAGATATTGACCTAGATCAATGAACACCGGCTATACTGTAGACCACCAAAGCCCCCTTAAACCCAATAAACTCAATTATGCAACAGAAATTTTTCTAACCCTCTTGGTACCCGAGATCTCAAGGGGGTTAGAACTTTCGGAACCCCTCCACTGCGCGGTGACACCAGACCTCTCTCCACTGACTGTGTTGAACATATTGAGGCTCGTGCGGCAGTTTGAACAAGTTAACAGCGTGTCGAGCGTTCCGTTTTGACGAGTGTGTGTTCAGGAATTTGATGAAAAACCACTTCAGTCTACAAGACAGAAGAGTTGGTAAGACCCCAACCGAAAGGATTGCCATCTAGCGTATACTACTCTGGATAGTTTTTAAAGGGAATGTGGCACCTTTATAACGTGATTTTAACTGAGATAGCCAAGTTGTAAAGCAAGTCGGAAAACACGGTACTCTATGTATGTATATATATATATATATATATATATATATATATATATATATATATATATTAGGGTGCATCAAAATTCAATGCAAAAATTCCAAAATAAATATATCGAACTGTCTGGGTCCGCGTTTTGTTTGACTGCACTTACTTATTATTTTTGTGAAGTTTTGTTTGCATTCATGAATATTTAGAGGTGCAACCAAGCGTTTAAAATTAAAAAAATGCCTGTTCTGATGGCTTCTGTGCATATTGGGGGTGTTTGGAAACAGCGGGATTTAACTATTAAAGAACACGATACATTAAATTCAAAATAGATGAAATGAGTATGACGTATCAGATAGTGATCCGGAAATTTGTTACCGATCATGCTAGCATACCAAACTAACTGGAGCTTTTCCTATAGGTGCCACCCACTTGCTGCGTCTGCTCCAATATCCGACACGAGTTTGATGCCAGGCTTGGTGCAGTAGGCCCAAACATTATTAGATATTCTTCAGCCTTTCTCTTACTTCCAGCTTGCACTTGTAGCACCAAATTTTCGGTTGTTGAGAACGGTGGTGCTCCACTGTTTGTAATACGTTCTGAAAATGGGCTTAATTCTCAATGATATCAGAAAATCTGTTCTGGCTTGACGCCGTGTTCAGCGTAGTTATTGACGACATTCACAGCGAATACATTATTTGCATTTGCCCTGTATGCTTCACTGCTGGCCCAATCTTGTACATCAAGCGAGAGAAATACTGGACTGATGCACAGTTGATGGATGCCAAACCAGCAGCCTGGGTTTGCGAGCTCGGATAACCTGGTGCTGGATGAGAGGACTGGAAAATTAGTTTTTCCGTAGCAAGTGCTGTAGCGCAGCTGCGGGTCTCGCATGCGAAGAACACCGGGCTTCTCCTTCAAGATGGCACCAGCCAGAGCCCTCTGCTCAACAACTGGTACCTTAATGCTAAACGAAACTATTGGTACCATCTCATCCGTGAGGTACCAGAGGTGCCTCTCCAGTGCCTTCATCGCTGCTGTTGCGATGCTCTCATCGACAGCCAATGTGGTTAGCTGGTGGTATAGTTTGAGGTCATTCTATGCGGCATGTACGGCTATGTCGCAGGTCAGCCACCATGCGGGAGGGGAGAGAGTCACTGCTGCCACACTCGAGATGCAGTATACTTCAGTTGTCCCGCAGACGTGCAAACAAGGTAACGCCTGGTGAGCGGAACGTCTCTACTTTGAGATCTGAGAACACGTACCCAATGAGCACTTCACCGGTGTAGCGGCGGCACCCCAACCAGAGCAGAGGTCGCCCTAAGAAGAGTTGGATGACAATGTATGCTGCGGTGGGGTGGCCAGTGTTGGATGCCGTTGTGTCAAATGTCATGTTAATAATCTGGTCGGTGCAGACCCAGAACGGGAGCAGCTTGCATGTCAGCTGGACAATGGTTGTTCCCCATGCCTCATCCGTGGCTTTCGTGTAGGCTGGGGAGCCAAGCTGTTTTAATCGCTCAGAATCTCCATCGGCTACAGGCAGACGCTCTTACAACTGGGTCTTATTGTGGAGCATAGGTATCATCTTGGTATTCAAATATTACTTTTTCTACTGAAAACTTAGATGACTAACATTTAAAGCATCAAGAGGAGAAGCGTGAAGGCCGATACAATTCTAGTCGATTGTGCATAATACATCGTTGGACTAACTGGGCACAGAATAATGATTTTTGGGGTTTAACGACGACCAACGACGCCTAGGTTTTCGGCGTCGCTAACTCTCATCCTGTTGGGAAGAGTTTGGGGTATCAGATCGACTTATTCAGAGGCTCCGCCGGGACTTGAACCCAGCACCGGAAGCTTAGGAGACTTTGTGTTGCTATCCACTAAGCCACCCATTCCCCTAGCTGAGCACAGGCATGCTGTATGATTTTTATGTCAACCCCCAAAAAGGCTACCGGACTATCATTATTCAATTACCAAATCAGCGTCTGAGACAACTTAAATGTGAAAATCTCACCCGGCATAGGTACTCCGGCGACCTGCTGGAGTTGCCCGCGTTCCCTGCTTCTCTAGTCACAGCCTCCAGTAGACACCATTGGGGACTGTTTGCTTCATAGCATCATGTGTCACTCTGACCAGGGAACTTTGTTAACAGGGTAACACATGCAGGAACTTGTAAGTTTTTTTCCTGGCATGCGGCCTGTTACTGGCTCTGTCATAGGTTGAGTTGTCAAAAGTTTGCAATCCTGGGCTGATAAAAATGGGTTTCTTGCTAATCTAGAAACAATAAATCCATCTTAAACCATAGATTAAACATTTTCCTTGGAATTTCATGAGCTAAAAGCAGCACCCGAAGCATTCTTCGATGCACAAAACGGAAAGGCTGCGACAAAGAATTCGCACCATTTTTAGCGTGGGTTCAAATCCAGGTAAGGGCAGTTTTTACCACAAATCTTTAGCTGCAAGGTTGCACCTCTAAACAATAATTTACGGACTTCATATTTTATAGGTGGCTTAGACTAGTGTAAAGGAACATTTTTGTCGCCCAGACAGCACAATATTTAGAAAATGTATATTTTGATGCACCCTAATATATATATATATATATATATATATATATATATATATATATATATATATATATATATATATATTTGTCTTGGAACTCGTATTTCCGTAGAAAAAGCTAAAACCTACCCGAAATGTACCTCTCATGTACCTCTCGCCAGGCGGCCATTGTTGTGAGCTGCTGATGTGACGATATATGCTGACGTTACGATGAGCATCAGCCAATCGAAGCCCTTGAAGCGTTTCGAGTATGGTAGTGGTTGCCAGATCATGACATTGTCCACAGGCAGATATTCATCTCTTTTCCTGGACGAGTATTTTAAAAATCAAAATATTGAGCTTATTGTACATTTCTCAGAGAAATTATGAATGGTTTCATGATTTTCGGCTAAAAGTACGCCTAATTACACTAAATTCCAGGATTCCACCAAGGTGCCAGATTCCCTTTAAGCTTCAACGTCCCCAGCCAGCAAGTCCTTGACCGGCGTTTACAACTATGTGAAATCGTGCAGTGGAATGCACCAGTCTCCGACAGCACGCCAACCCTGAGGCAGCCCAGTCACGAGAATCGGACAGCCAAGTTGCGACAACCGCACAACCCTGGCAATAACCGAGCTGCATGACCAGGGACCGACCGGACAACCAGGCTGGGCCGAGTCACAAAGCCAGGGGACCGACCGGACAACTAGGATGGGCCGAGTCACACAGCCAGGGGACCGACCGGACAACCAGGATGGGCCGAGTCACAAGGCCAGGGGACCGACCGGACAACCAGGGTGGGTCGAGTAACACGACCGAAAAAAACAAGAGCGAGGGAGTTTATCATTTCAACGAGAGATGCATCATCCCGGGCCAGGAGGCCTGCGGTCACTGGCCACAAGGAGCACATCCGCGCCACCCAACGGACGTGGAACAGCTTGCCAGATTCCCCTGCTTCCTTTGGAATCCAGGCTTTAGGTATTAGTGCTTGACAAGACCCCATCGCGGGAGCATCAAATACTGTCTTCGATCCTGTTCCGGTGATTGTACAATGCGGCCAGTGGGAGCGCAGAACACATTTGACGTTGCACCGTACTATATACCGACAAACGTGCGATTAATATATTCATAAGCAGGTCCAGAGGGTAAGTGGGGGCACTTTTCCCCTCCGATCGACCCTTGACACTCCCTGAAATGATCTTGGCGCCCCCTGATACTCCCTGAAATGCATGCCCCCCAGGATGGAAGTATCGGCACCCCCACGATAGGATTTGGCACCCACCTGATAGTTTTTTTCGCTCTAAAGTGGCGCCTCCTGATGTGGAAAGTACCCACAGCATGCACCCTAGGGTGGCGCATATTTGATGAAGTTTTGAAATTTATAGGTGGGGTGACTTTTCACATTATTTGGCTTATTCTGATCCATTGACACCAAAATCAGCAAAATCAAATAATTTCTAGGGGTCGCGCATCGAGCTCAAATTTTTAAATTCTGCTAAAAAAGTGCCAACAAAAACAGGCAAAATTAGTTATAAATATTCGACCACATATTGTAGCCTATTTCTGGCTTTTTCATGTTCAAGACGGGCTATTTATCTTCCGCTCTGTGCTAGTTTTACTTGCTTCCATCGGTTGCTTCATCTTGCAGAACATTTTGTGTGTAACCTTTTACCTTTTCCTGAACTTGGGCCCCAATGCGCCTATATATGGGACAAACAACCATACAGCTCGTGTTTTCACCACTATTACTCTTTTTAAGGACTGTGCAAGTATTGTTATATACACTAGCGGATCCAGGAAGGGGGAACGGAGCCGTGAACTCCAAAACCCAAAATATTATCTTTTGACCCCCCAAAGGACAAATTTTTGTCGTGTTTCTTGAAAAACACTTTTTGCGATTTTCACTCGATACTACTACTGAACCGATTTATCACGATGTACTGTATTTTTACCGCCCCCCCTCAACTGTTGATTTCCCCTTCCCGAAAAGTGTCTCTTAGATCTACCATTGGTTATCTCTAATTGCTTCGAAAAACAATGACCACATTCTGGACACGTCACGGGAGGTTTGAGGGGGCGCGGTAGTAGAACGGCTAGCGCGGCTGGCTACCACGCAGCCGACCCGGGTTCAAGGCCCGGCGGCTTCCCTGAACAAGGAGCAGGCTGGCTCCCGAGAAACCCTTCCAAAAGGGAAGAGTTGGCGACGCCATATGACCCTGGTAGTTGGTGCGTCGATAAGCCCCCCCCTCTAAAAAAGACAAAGGCAGGTTTGACTGGCTTTTACCTCATAAAGCCTATGTAGGAAAGCACCCTCAGAAAGGTGACATACCCGAGTCGCTGAAGCGCCCTAAACCCAAACACCCGCAAAGTTTTAGCTATCTGACCAGATACCTCCTTTTCTGCAGAATCCATTTTCACATGGATGCCAAATACAACAAGCGTGAATAACCCCTTCCTTGACCAACCGAGGGCATGAACATGGGTAGTGAGGGATCAAAATCCGAACAAGAGGGGAAGAAAGGGCTCCTGCCGTGAGTGTTATTTGGTGGATCAACCAGCTTCTTCAATTGAGGCACCAAACTGCCCACAAAACGTCAAGTACATTCTTCTTCCACGCTGTGTATAAATCCGTCGACAGACAAGAGCCGTTCGAAGGAACCGTGGAAAATGACATGGTGTTCTGGACCGTGGCGCGCACTAAAGCAATTTCCAACAGAGGCTGCTGCGACAAGCTTTCACAACTTTGGGAGGAGTTGCGTGGCTTACAAAAGAGCGGAGGTCATAGCCGGAGATAACGGATATAAAAACGGAGGACATAGCCTTCTAAAATGTAGGACACATTGTAGAAGATGTATAGTATAAAGAAGACTATATCCTACGCTTTGCTGGCCGGTGTGAGCAGCCGGTTTTTCTTGATTTCTTCAATGATATCAGGAGCTCCTATATCTCAAAGTCCATCCAGGTTTCCCAGAACTTCTCGTGTCTTGCGGTGTCATTTGGTAGGGACTCTTGCTCTTCGTAAACCACGCAACTCCTCCCAAAGTCGTGCAAGTTTGTTGCTGCAGCCTCTGTTAGAAATTGTCTTAGTGCACGCCCCGCTTCAGAACACCATGCAATTTTCCACAGTTCCTTCGAACGGCTCTTGCCTGTCAACGGATTTAAGCACAGCGTGGAAGAAGAATGTCAGTACTTGACGTTTTGTGGGTAATTTTGTGCCTCAATAGAAGATGCTGATTAGCCCACCAAATAACGCTCAGTGGAGGAGCTTTTTCTTCCTCTCTTGTTTGGATTTTAATCCCTCACTAGCCATGTTCTGCCCTCGGTTGGTCGAGGAAGGGGTTATTGTCGCTAGTTTTATTTGTCATCTATGAGAAAATAGATGCTGCAGAAAAAGAGGAATCTGGTCAGATAGCTAAAACTTCCTGATGATGCTTTCTTCCATGGGCGCTAAGAGGCACAAGCCTGTCAAACCTGCTCTGACGTGTCCAGGCTGAGTTAATTATTTTTCAAAGCAATTAAAGATAACCATTGGTGGATCTCGGAGGCACCTTTTGGGAGGGGAAATCGACAGCTAAAGGGGGAGAGGTGAAAATAGAGCGCATCGTGAAGAAAACCGGTTCGATACTAGTATCGAGTGAAAACCGCAAAAAATGTTTTTCAAGAAAAATGGCCAAAAATTTGCCTTTTTGGTGAGGGTCGAAAGACGATATTTTGGGTTTTGCGGGCCATGGCTCAATCCCCGCCCATCACCCTGGATCCGCTAGTGTATATAACAGCAGTTGCGCAGTCCTTAAAAAGAGAAATGGTGGTGAAAACTCGAGCCGTATGGTTGTGTGTCCTATACATATATAGGCGCATTGAGACCCAAGTTCAGGAAAACACAAAAGATAACACAAAAAATGACCTGCAGGAAGAACCAACCGATGTAAGCAAGTCAAACTAGCACGGAGTGAAAGATAAATAGCCCCTCTTGAACATGAAAAGGTCAGAATTAGGCTACAATTTTTTTATAAATTTTGTTCAAGTTGTTCCTGGTAAGGCTGCTGGAGTCGGAGTCTCACTAAAGTCA
Organism: Lepas anatifera; assembly: GCA_034440635.1. Taxonomy (NCBI): domain Eukaryota; kingdom Metazoa; phylum Arthropoda; class Thecostraca; family Lepadidae; genus Lepas; species Lepas anatifera. The sequence continues at coordinate 690,370 of JAOTON010001855.1, read as the reverse complement.
TCAAGGGACTTGTCACGGAGATCCCGACCCCACCACCCGAACGAGCAACTCCCTCAATGGAGGGTTAATTTAGAAGCCAAAGTTTAACGTCCCACAAAGCACAGGGACGGCCGCCCTGCTCAGGTCACCCTCTCACCAGTCAGTTGCCAGCCGACCTGTACGTCGGGTAAACTATTGATCGCCGGAGCGTCTCAGCGGAACAGATCCCAAGCCTGGACATGCACTGCCACTGCATGATTCTGAGCAGCGGGCCGGAGCCCAACGCTCTACCAACTGAGCTACCGGGGCGGCATATATGTGTGGGACAATATGTGGTTGAATATTTATAAACAATTTTTTCTGTTTCTTGGCACATTTTTGGCAAATTTGAAAACTTTGAGCTCGCTGCGCGACCCCTAGAAATTGTTTGATTTTGCTGATTTTGGTGTCAACGGACTCAGCATGATCCAAACAATGGGAAAAGTCACCCCACCTATATATTTCAAAACTTCAAATATGCGCCACCCTAATGCAACCAACCAATTGGTGATCCTGGATCCCCCTATGGATAGATCTACTCACTAAAAAAAGCTACCAGCAATCCATGTCATGTTATATGACTCGAAAGACAGCCCCGATTCATAGACGATTTAGAGGCGGCAGAACTATGGTCTGTTGCCAGTCCGAAACAAACACAAAATTTACAAATATTGCACGGTTTCCAATGTCCATGCCTGCAACCCACTTGACCTCTACGAAATCCTCACAGATATTGATAAACATTCGGTACAGCACGCGGTTTTCCCATTAAGAGGTTTGGATCAACACTCGACTCTTTTGGCCGGCCCATTCGATTTACTGCAGTCGTCGACGATTCTCTTTTTTACATTCTTGCCGTCTCCACTGCAACGAAACAGCTCATACTTGTTGCATGTGAAAAGTCTGCCGAGATGTCAATGTGGCAACAGTCCAGCAAGCTCAATTGCCACTCGTTCCCGCACCGCCTTGTCCAGCGCGGTGCGGGCCTTGGCCTCGATCTTGCCCTTGTTGTTGCGCCACCACTTGTTGGCAAGCTTGGAGGCAATGCGACTGGCGGGGTTACCCAAGATCCAGTTGAAGAAGCGGCCAATGCGACTACGGAGGTTGACCTTAACGTGGATCCTAGGCAGGTTGAGAGAGATATGTGTGCCACTGGGCTGCACCGTCAGCTTTCCTTTGGCATCAATGTTAACGGTCAAAGTGGTGGTGAGGGTACCGACGGTGCGGCCAACTGTCACGTGCGGCGTGGCCGAGGCAGATATGCAGCGCCTCTTCCAGAAGATCTTCTTGCACTTCTTGGCCCTGACGAACAGGTCGCCGACGATACCGGGCCAGGCGATGGAGGCGCGAACCGATATGTGCTTGTCTTGCGGGAACGTTACTTTCAGTTCAGGAATGCTGTAGCCAGACAGACCGCGAACAACTATGTTTCTTATTTCTAGCCCGTTGTTGTTGGATGCCGGAAGATGCAGCGGGTCCGACTCGCGGCGTACCCTATCACGAGCGTTGAGCAGCAGCTGTTTGAGGCAGCGGCCGAGGGAGGTTGGGTCGGTGAGGTTACAGTCGGTCGGCAGGTGGGCGGCCGAGACGACCAGCAGCATCGCCATCGTGGCCAGCAGGGTGAAGCACCGCATGTCTGCTGTGGAGAGGGTACGGCGGGAGGTGTGGTGCAGTGGGGCGTCGTCAGACACTGAATGCCTCTGCCGCCGGCCGCGCCGTATACCACTGCTAGTGGTGATTGATAAGGGGTCAACTGAAAGGTCACAGACGGATGACGAAATACATCGCGCTGTGACGGTTCTTCGCCTGATGTTACGACTCCCGCGTGACATTTTGAAGATGATTCATTGGTGGCGCGGTAATTTAGGGGTTAGCACACTCGCTTTCCACACGGCTGATCCTAGTTCAAGGCACGGCGGCTTCCCTGAACAAGGAGCAATCTGACTCGCGAGAAGCCCTTCCAATAGGGATGGAGTTGGAGACGCCATACAACCCTGGCAGCTGCAGCTGCTGGTTATGTATCACCAGCTGGCTGGTGCTTCTATACGCCGGAACAATTATTATAAGATTATTCATTCTTCCACTCCGTTGCTATGAAACTAGAAGAGCATAACATTTGGTCCATGAGCTTACAATAGATATTCAGTTTACTATAATTAAAAAAACAGCAAACCAAGACTAAGAGTGAACCAGCGGTTTCTTCAGATTCCCAGTGGAGAGCATTTGAACACGTAGGAACGGAATCGTACGTACACAGAGGACACCGTACGTACGTCGTACTTGGCATTCCTTATTCTCAATTAAATGTGCGATTTTTTATATAAAAAATTAAGCTCAGGTTATCTTGAGCCAAGCCACTAAGCCGGGCCCAGGGCCGTCAGCTCCAGAAATGTTCCAAGTGGCACCAGTGAAAATAGATTATATCTAAAGACATAATACTAACGTCACAATAATTCACCCAACGAGTACCAGGAGTTCTAGTAACGGGGTTTTTTGCATCGATGACCTAGGGTCAGATACGAGTCATGATCTATGCATTGGAAATGCATGAGGAAAACGGGAATTGGCTGAAAATGACATTGTTTTTGTGGATACGGTTGTGAATATCTTCTTATTCTCAAGATCATCGTATCTTAGACCACTCTATTCTGTCATGCTACAAATTTGGACTGATGACCTCTGAGAGGTCTTCCAGGACTAATGAAGTAGCTTTTCCATCTTTGGTCAATAACTTCGCAGGAAAAGGCGATAGAGCTTTAATTGTGATACCATTACGTTTGTATTATCACAGTGGGTCAATTAATATGCACATTTACTTTTTTAGGTCAAATCGTGCCCTTGGGCTGACCTCAGGTCAGGCCAGTTTTACTTTTGACAGAGTATAGTCATATCATACATCATTCGATTTGCCGTGACGAGAGGAATCAAATGACGACTAAAAATATACTATATCTCAACCCAGCCAGACACTAGATTAAAAGAGCCAGTCTAAACTTTAACATTCTTTGACCTATCATGAGAATGACCTCAAGGTTAATCGGAGTAAAAAAGTGACCAATTAGGTTTCCGCATCAATTCTTATGGGCTCTCTATCAGCGTTTGCGCTTTTTTCGCAATCCCACATAGAAGCCGAGATCGAGGAGGTATTCGAACCCTCTCCCGGCGCTGGGGCGAAAGTGGATTGGAGGCCCACTGCGGTGGGTGTTGACCTGGCAGGGCTAATCCTGACAATATGCTATTTCTCTTTTCCGTCAAAACGTTTCCGAGACTGACGACAGAGCTCGATCCCGCCATCTTGTGATCATGCGATCGACTATTAAGTGGATTTATAGCTTAGTTTCTACGGGTAAGTGGCGGTCAGGATACAGCTGAGAATCAGGATACAGCGATCACGGTTTCCATGATACTTTAGCTTCGATGAGGTTAGCGCTGTAACGTATAGAAAAGTCTCCAATCTCCATTTTGTTTACATTTCTGGCGTACCGTTGACGTTTCTTTTCACTCCCTGCACCCAACTTACCGAGTAAGCTTTACCATCTGCAGTCTATTCTCTTTTAGCCTCTGCACTGTGAGAAAAATAACTACCATTACCCTGCAAAATCCTACCAAATCTTGTTGGATGCAGATTGACGAGAATCGGATTAAAACCAGGTTTCCATTGCCCAAATTTCTATCCATATCATAACTGTATCCGGATACACCAGCCGACCGTGATTGAAACTGTGCATAGGACCTGAGTCTATGTCTCGGCGCTTCTGGGGCGTGCCCGTCCTGCGTGGCCGCCGCCTGGATCCCCAAAAATGAGATCCGCGCGGCTGCCAGTGATGCCACAGGCCTACCACACTCGGTAGCTATTTGGCTGTTTGGTGCCATATACAGACGGGATATCTTTTGGGAATGACATTCACGCAGTATTGGTTCAGAACGTGCATGGGTGATATTAAAGGACTTCTAAGCCGCTGGGTAGTGTGATGAAATAACGAGGTACAGCACCAACCCCTGGTCGCTGCTGCTCATTGCAGGGAAGGCAGTGAAAGCGGCGGACTCCTCTCATTATATTCTATTCTATTCCACTCTAAGGTTGCGGTATATATATATATATATATATATATATATATATATATATATATTCTTGATTGAAAATGACGGCATATCTGGCATTGACGAGTTTTTGGTTTAGAATCTCGATTCTTCTGATAAGCTTTCTTTCATCTTTCGAGGAGTACTCAAACAATAGTTTTCCAAATGATTCATTTTGCAACGTTTCGTTAACCACATTAACATCCTCAGGCATGTCATTTAGTACATATAATTAGTATAAAATTCATTAATATAGGACACATCTACCACTCTGTTCGATTCGTCTCGATTCTGAGTTATTTCTTTAAGAGTAAGGACAGCAAAAATAAGCTTCAAATTCATGCAGTTGTAATGAGACGGCACCATTGTGAGAAAGAAGTTGCAACATGTTTTAAAAAAACATTCAATAACATTCAAACATTCAACAATAGATTTCGGATACGGTCAAGCTCTTGGTGGACGAGCTCCCAGGTGCTGCAGTGTGTGAGGGCCCGATGGACATAGGCTCTGATCACGCTGTCTTTATATCTTTGCGGACATTCGCTTTTTCCGTTGAAGCAATGACAGAATTCAAATTTTCTACCAGAGCACCCTAACATCGGAATACAAGAAAGAGGAAGAGAGCTTACGTGACATTGTGAAGAGGAACTGTATACCCTCCAGAAAAGAAGACAGTCTCAACCTGGTAATCTACTACAAGAACCCCAGAATATCCAGCCTGGTGATGAAAAATAACCTGTCCGCAGAGTACTCGAAGTTGGAGGCGAACAACGTAGTATACAAATTTAATTGTCCATATGGTGACTGCGCGCACCGTCCAGAATGTCGCTACGTTGGACACACAACAAGTCTCTCGCGGAGAATGACGATGCATCTTCAAGAAGGCGCCCCAGAAAAACATCTAAAACGCTACCATAAGACTTTAACCAGGACCGCATATATACTGTGAGCGCACACTATATGCGGTTCGATTGCAAATTAGATGTATTAATGTTTCCGCTTTACAGGCTTTGGGGCTATGTTCGACAAAATGACAGGTTTTACAACAAGATCATCAACCGGTTTCACTTACTTGCATTATGCTCTAAAAGATTAGTTAAGTAAATGTCCCAACGGACGAGTCTCGCCCCGGCAGCGGAGCAGGTTGGACGTTTCGCTCCCGGCTCCGTGTGGCGGTTAGGTCAAGGTCACAGGGCCGTAGCCATGTCGGTACAGTGAACGGGGCGTGCGGACTGGCCCGGGCGTGGACACACTTTTTGTGGAAATAACTGAGAGTGAAAGAGGAAATCAAGCTGGCATTCTTTTTGAATCTTTGTGAAATCTGAAAAACCAAAAATGGTGTCTGAAACTGAGGACTCTGTGCACACCGCCGACGCCGAAACTTCAGGTGAGGAATTCTGCAGTGCGAGTGGGAATGCGGCTAAGGCCAAAAAACAGTTATCAATGGTTGAGCTGATGCGACGTAGTGAGGTGCGAAAGGGTAAGCGAAGCGCCCCCGGTGAGAGTTCCAACTCCCCGCCCGCGGTCACGCCTGGGGCGAAGCGTAGGTCTGTGAGGCTTCCAAGCACAGAGCCAGTAGACATAAATCCAGAATGTATGAAAAGAATAGAGAACATGATAGAGACTGCTACAGCAAAATTGATCACGGCGTTTGACAAGAAGTTCGAGGGTCACCAGCATCGACTCGAGATAGTTGAAGCGGAGAACTTCACTAAGCAAGAAGAGATATCAAAACTGAAGAATAGTTTAGCCGCGAAAGAAAAGAGGATCACTGAGCTGCAAAGTCAAGTGGAGTCAATTGATGCAAACCGACGACTATCTTGTCTCATCCTATCATGCCAGGAGTTCGAACGGCGGGAGCATGACGAAAACTGGGAAGTGCGCGCCGCAGACGCACTCAACAAGCGAATCCCAGATCTACAGCTGGACCCTACCGAACTCAGCGCAGCACACCGACTACCCAGTGACGATAAAGTGATAATCAAATTTGTAAGAAGGAGTGTTCGAAAAAGGGTCTTCGATTGTCGCTTTGCGCTAGCGAAACAAACAAAGGCAGGAAAGACCAGAGGGGCTGAGTGCGACCGCAGTGGCCGACAGCTACCGCCTCTATTCATCTCGGAGTGTTTAACCCCAGGTAACAGGGCCCTGTATGACGAGTTGCTCCGTGCGCGGCGGCCTGAAAATGGTGGTCTGGTGACATCAGTCTTCAGCCGCAACGGAGTCGTCATATGCAGGAAGGAAGCTAAAGGCACAAACATCCGAATATTCTGCGAAGAAGATGTTAACAGAATCCTGGATTGGAAACGCTTCCCCGCCCCACCGTCCTGGGTGAAAGGCTATCGCGGACGACTGCACGCCAGTGCACAGTGGACCAGAGTCAGCGAAACAGCTGGGAACAGACGGACTCCAACTACTTCAGCACACCGAAACCGGCCAGCTGGAGATGCCGGGTCGGTGACGGAGCGGCCTGACGCTGCTGCGGCGGCCTCCGGCTCTGCGCCGATGCCGCCGCCGGAGGGGTCGGCCCCGACGGTGACGGCCTAGCGTACGCCGGCGACCCGACTGAGCGGCGCCGGAGTGTGGCCGGAGCGCCCATGGACATAGTTGGTGATGGTATCCACATACATGGTGAGACAAACGTCGCTGCTTTGAAAACTGCGATAAAATAATTGTTGTGTGAGGAATGTTCGCTTCCCGTCTCTTGTGATGGGACAAAGTCGCTACAAAATATTGGAAATGAAGTGCATCTTTAGTGTATGATTTTTTTCGTCATTCTTTTCATATTATCCAGAATCGAATCAAATTTTACCGAAAATTTTTCTAGCTTGTGATAGCCAACTGCTAGATAGCCCTATACATGACCGAATGAAGAACACCCATCCGCATTTCAAACTAGTAAAGCAGGCTTGCAGAGCTATAACAGTTTTCTGTGAGTAGCTACAATGGAAACAAACATCGTGTCTTGATTGATAACATTGCTTTAACCACTCACAAATATAGGCTGTGTGTTAACAGTGCTCAGCTCTTCGGTGGCTCGGGCGCGGTCGCTGGCGGGGCCGCGCGGCCTGGCGGGGACGCGGCGCTTCACTGGCGGTGACAGTGCGGTGGCGGCGGCGGGCCGTGCGGCTCTGCCGGGCGTCGCGGCCGGGGCGTCACGAGCGGTAGACTCCGTTCAAAGTGGTAATGAATGCTTAGTGAAGCTGTCTTCACCCTGTCTAGTTTGATATGCTAGATAAAGAACTGGATTGACTCATTAAGACAACGATGCAGCTTAGAGCCGTCATTAGGCTTATCAGATGTTAATGCCAAGCAAAGCCCTTGATATGCAAAGTTTATGTCACGGATGGTTGTATAATATCACTGACCAGTTCGTTCTCTAAATAAGAAGCAGGGGGTGCTTTTTCTCCCCATTCGTAGCTCTGGTTGCATGTCTGGCTCGCCAAGTTCGGTTCCTTATCTGGAAAACCCTAGGTGAAAAATATTCACATACTTTACTAATGCTTGTGGTCGGTGTTATTCGGTGTCTGCTTTAGTCCGTGCTAACTTCAGATTGCCGTAGCAGGTGACATAGGAGGATGCTGCCACTGCCCGACTGATGTGCCGTCGCTGGCCCCCTGGTGGTCTGCATCGCGGCTGGGCCTGCCCGCCGCGCGATCCGGCTAATTCCAGCTCTGCAGCGTCTCAACGGGCTGCGCGGTCTGGCTGGGCGGGGCCGTGCTGTGGATCGCTCTGGGTGGCAGGTATGCTGTTTTGATTGCGGGTCAAGTGAGCGCCTGTTAGAAACTACACCAGGCTGCATAATTCAGAGATTATCATGTTTACTTATAACACTGTCCACCACACCAGGGAACGTACATTTAGCCTGAACCGGGTCTCGACCTTTCTGACAGTCGACTGTACAGTGTACAGGGCTCTATGTTCTCTCTGCAGCTAGGCGTCGTCGCCTGACGATTTGTATCGGTACGGCGGCTGTGGCGCTTTTGTTGGAGAACCTGCTGATGAGTCGATCTTTCGATGGTACTGATGAGATATGCAAGCTTGCCAGACATTTTCCTGAAAGGCTGTTGTTCCAGTGGGCTAATGTCTTTTCTCGTGCATCATTTGGTTAGTTGTTCCTTGTCGTTTTCGTTCTTCTAATATCTCATCATTTATTCAATGTTACACACTTGCGGAAATTGTAGCCTCAGAGTAACAGCCTCTATCATATTCTAGAGACTACTAGTTAGTATGATAAGCTCAACTCAGATATGCTCATGTATCGTTTTCATGCGTCCGGGCCCGGTCCGTAGCGGTTGTTGGGTTAGATGTTAATAGGGTGTTGGTTGCTGCCAGGGGGCAGCTCTTGTGCCGTGGTTTAGTTACAGGTGGCGCTCATGCAACAACCACAGACACATTCACATTTAGTACACCTGCCACCTACCAAACAGCAAACACACTTCACTATCTCTCAACTCACGCTAGCATAATGCTGATAGTTGTAGCAGCAGTACAGAGCATCCAAATTAGTTTCTTCTGTCTTCAAGAATTCCTTTTCGAGTACGTACTCAAATGTGCAAGTTAAACTTAAAACTTAAACATGGCTGAGTTGAAATTTCTATCTATGAATTGTAGAGGGAGCCTCGCAACAGAAAAGGCGTGACGTAGTTAATTTTTGAAAAATTCTCCTTACGACGTAATTTTCCTGCAGGACACACATCTCACAAAACGTTCGGTGCCGTATTTCGACCTTTTATGGAAAGGTAAATGCTATCATGCTTGTAAATCAAAATTCAGTAGAGGTACCTCAATTCTCATTAGACATACAGTCCCTCATGAAATTTTGTCGGAGATTGAAGGTAAAAATGGTAACTTTAAGGCGATAAATTGTAAGATACGTGCAAATGTATACTCTTTGATTAGTATTTATGGACCACACGAAGATAACCCGAAATTTTATGATGAACTAGAAGAATGTATTGAATCAATGGCACCTGAAAATCTAGTAGCTGCAGGAGATTGGAATTTTGTTATTGACCGTCAAAAAAACTCTAACATAACAGAAAGTAACAGAAATGTAAAACGACGTTTCCTTCAAACAATCGATAGATATAACCTTCTTGACTTATGGCGTAGCTGGTATCCCGACAAAAAAGAATTCACTTGGTATAAAACAAATCCATTAAAATATGGCCGATTAGATATGGTGTTTGTTAATAATGCGTTGATAAGAAACATTAACACTTGTGCAATTACACCTGCATACAGGACCGATCATCGTGGTGTTACCTGGTCCATCAGAGCGCCTAATCTCGCAAGGGGCCCAGGACTTTGGAAATTTAATGAAAGTCTCCTCGATGATCCCCAGTACATAGCATGCATAACAGACTGTATAAAGGAGCAAGTCAACCGGTATTCACTACCGATATACACAACAGAATTCCTGTCAAACCCATCGCATTTCGCTCAAATAGAATTTAGCATCGACATTAATATTTTTATGAGACACTTCTAATGATGATTCGGGGGCAAACAGTACAATACTCCAAACGGAGAGCACGGGGACGTAGGGAAGAGGAATAAAAAATTATGGATGAAATTGAACGGTTAGAAAAGTTGATACCAAACGAAGACTCTGAAACTCACAGCAATCTAGCAAGAGCAAAAGACAAACTAGAGGAAATACGGGCGCCAAAAATTCAAGGCCATATTACTCGATCGAGGGTAGCATGGCATGAAGAGGGTGAAAAATGTTCAAAGTATTTCCTTAGTATTGAGAAAAGAAATTCCATGCGAAAATCAATAAATTGCATACAGAAAGGAGATCAGTTCATCACCAACAAGCAACACATTCTAAAAAGAGTTTTCAAATCACCTATCTCAAAGATATAACGGGTCGAATTCTATCGTGGATGCTTCTCTTTTTCTAGCAGACAAGACTGACAGAAGACTAACTCTCTCGCAGAAAAGGGAACTAGAAAAGCCAATAACCCTCAACGAGCTTACGAAGGCACTAAACGGTATGAAGAAAGGCCGGTCTCCTGGCGTAAACGGTTTTACAGCACCTTTTTCAAACAGTTTTGGATTTTTCTTGGCCCGTTTCTTTTAAGAGTCTTTAACACTAATATAGCACAAGGGAATACTTGCAATTCCTTTCGGGAAGGAATTATTACTCTAATTCCAAAGATAGGCCAGGATGGACAATCTCTGAAAGGATGGAGGCCGATATCTCTGTTAAATACCGACTTCAAAATCATATCCGCAGTCATTGCAAATAGGCTTAAAAACGTAATGGAAAGTCTTATTTCTCCAACTCAATCAGCATATATTAAAGGTAGGTACTTAGGCGAAAACACCAGGCTTGTTTATGATTTAATTGATTATCTCAACAAAGAGAAACAATGTGGTCTTATTCTTGCAGCCGATTTCGAGGCAGCGTTCGAGTCGGTTTCTTGGAAGTTCTTGAAACAAGCCTTACATTCCTACAATTTTGGACCGCAATTCAGATCTTTGATTGACTTATTGTACCTTAATCCCGGAAATTTTTCTCGAATATTGCTAGATGGGTAATTAAGGGAAAAAATTTACCTTAGTCAGGGCATCAGGCAGGGCGACCCAGCCAGCGGATATTTGTTCAACTTAGTCGTCGAACCACTAGCCTCTCAATTAAAAAAATCGACACAATTCACTGGAATCCAACTTGGAATAGGTGAAGAGGTCCGCGTCTCTCAGTTCGCTGACGATTTGATTGCTTTCGTCAAAGCAGACAAAAAATCATTGCGAGCAGTTGTTGATGAACTGACAACGTTTTCACATTTTTCCAACCTGAGACTAAACATTAACAAAACAAAGTGTCTGCCAATAGGACCAATGAGTGCAACGCTCAACGACGATACGCTGGGCATCACATTCGTGAGTGAATTGAAGATTCTAGGTATAAAATTTAACAAAACGAATTATTCATTAACAGAGAATAATGTGGAAGATAAAATTGAGACCATTCGACGAGAAATAACACAATGGAATAGACGAAATCTAACCCTGATAGGAAAGGTAACTGTTATTAAATCATTATTACTTTCTAAGTTAGTTCATATTTTCATTTCACTCCCAAAACCATCATCATCAACCATAAAACAGCTCGAAAAGGCTTTGCACGATTTCCTTTGGAATAACAGAAGCGATCCGGTAAAGCGCGCCAAATTAGCCTAAAAATCCATGTACGACGGCCTAAATGTTCCAGACTTAGCCTCATTCATTAAAAGCTTAAAAATAGGGTGGGTAAAACGCTTGTATAACTCAAAACAAACATGGACGTTCCTTATTAAGCGCAAGTTGCCACCTGTGGAGCAACTTCTTACTTATGGTGAAGTAAAATTGAAGAAAATTGCTAAAAATCTAGAAAATCCGTTCTGGTTAGAAGTACTACGTGCATTGACAGAGTTTATCCGGCTTTACAGACCACCTGACCAAGATATTCTGACCAGTACGCTATGGTTCTCCAATTTCACAAAATTTAAAACAACCATTGTCAAAGCATGGGATGAAATGGGTTTTAGATTCATTGGAGACATCATAAACCCTATTACCGAAAAACCTTTCACACATGCCGAACTGCAACGTATTTATAACATACCGATGACTTTCCTCTGTTACAAATCTTTGATTCGAGGGCTGCCAAGAGAAGTGCAACATTGTTTAGCTTAAACCTGAAATTCCCTCAGCCCACATTACCCTATCAGATTGCACTTATCAGTAAGAATACAAAAAACAAACAGATTGGCCTATCAAGAATTTATTACGCATCTTAAGTACAAACACTCTCAACAACTATGGATAAATAAATGGAGACAAGACGGAATCGATTCACCTTACGTGGGGAGTATGTTCACCATACGTGTCGCAACAAAAAACACATATTTACAATCTTTTCACTACAAAGTAATATCACGAATAATAGCAACAAACAGGTATCTCTATTCAATAGGTAGAACTGAAACTGCATTGTGTACGTTTTGTACCGAGTCAATAGAAACCATAGAGCACTTGTTCTGGTCGCGCCGAAAAACTCAAGTATTTATTCAAAATATAAAATCTGAACTACGCACACAACATAATATTACCTATTCTTTTGGAAAATCGGATTGGTTCCTTCCTTCATTGGAGCACTGCAAACAACTCGAAGTACTGGTAGCGACTGTCGCCAAATTAGTGATATTTAAAACGCGTTTAAGTAAGAGGAAGCCAATGGTGGCGCATTTCAGAAAGTATCTACGGCTAGAAGCTGTAAAGGAAGAAATAATTGCAAGGAAAAAACAAAGAATATTGGAATTTGACGAAAAATGGGGACAGATAGGGAGACTAGTCCTTGAATAATCCTAGCCTTCTGCCGAAGATATGGAACAGCGATGAAAAAAAAACGTTCCGAGCTTATGTTCTGCTGCTGCAAACAAACTCATACACTATGCATTATCTCACACATAAAGCACGCACACGAAATCACACACGCACGCGCACACGCACACACGCACGCACACACGTACGTGTGCTCACACACACACGCACACACATTGCACAGACTAAACAGGACACCCGTGAGCTGGTGTTGATGTTTGATGTATTAAGGTCAAACTATCTTGGAAACTGTAATGTATTGTTGTATTGTACTGTGCTGTACTGTTGTATTGAACTGCATTGTTCGTATTGTTATTGCAAGAACTAGATGCATATATGATAAAAAGGGCCAGTTAAAAAAATGTCCCAACGGACGTGGCATGGTACGTCCCATAGAAATTTCAACGACAAACACTGAGTGAACAGAAATTGACTATGTTAGAGAAGGAACACCTAATCCGCTATATCAAACAATTGAAATGCCAGTTATTCCAGAAGGTAGCATTTTATCACCTTTACTCTTTGCCTGCTATATTAACGACTTACCAAGCTCCACACAAGTGCGTAGCGTGATGTTTGCCGATGACGTCAAGATTTATCCTCGGGTTGACACTGATAATGATGCTTGTAACATCCAGGAGAGCCTGGATGCCTTATCTCAGTGGTCAAGGACATGGAAACTGTCTCTAAATCCATCCAAATGCAAGGTCTTGGCTTTGACGCTGCGCCGCACTCCGGTTCTTAAGACTTATTTTGTTGACGGCGTAGCAATCGAAAGAGTGACTGTAATGAGGGATCTCGGCGTTCTTCTGGATGAGAAGCTTACTTTTGTAAATCACGGAGATGATATTGTTTCAAGAGCAAATAGGACATTAGGAATGTTAACCCGATCTTTCCAAACAGGTAGAAATGACAGAGCTTTGCACTATCGTGACAGTAAAGCTGTGACCTCGGCATACTATGCAAATGTCAGATCAGTTATGGAATACTGCAGCGTTGTCTGGGGTGGAGCAGCCACCCGTCATCTCAAGCGTCTGGAAAAAGTACGGCACAAATTTGTCATGTGGCTCTGTTTTCGCTGTCGCATACCCGATTTGCCTCTAGATTACCCCAGTTTGTCTAAACAGTTTGGCATAGCAACAATCGAAACTCGACTAAAGCAGCACGACCTCATGTTCATTACAAACATTCTTACAAATTGCATCGATTCTTCGTTTCTTCTCCAAAGCTTTCCCCTGGCTGTTCGACCTCGGACATTTCGCTGCAGAGCCTTACTGTACGTACCATATGCTCGGGTGAATACGATCAAGTCGAGTCTTTTTGTCAGAGTTCCGAAACTGTGCAATACTTTTTTAGATAACTTTCGCGAAGTTGATATTTGGAACTCCTCAACTGGGCAGTATAAACAGAAAGTGATAAAATTTCTTACGCCTCCAAGAATATAGTTTGATGGCTTCAGTGTGGTGATTCTTGGATTTTTATGTTTTTTGCTATATTCTATAGTCTTACATTTTAGAATGTTTTTTTTACTTTACCACGATTTTATATCGTGACAATGTTTTTTTAGGCTCTTTTAGTCTCTTAGTATTTGACTTTATTATCTGTTAGTCATATCTTGGGAATTGTACCAATCAATGTGCGTGTATATTGGACCTGTATGTTTTTGTTTTATATCCAATGACTTCATCTTTAAGTGGCCGTCTGGCCCGTTGGTGATACAATGAATAAACTGAATACCTTTTCGGGGACAACGAGTTCAGTGCCGGAAAAAAACAGCATGCGCATTTGGTGTATCTACAATGTAAAGGGAACCAGGGCAGTAGAACCGGCGGCAACTGAACCCTGAACATGAGCTGATCTCACCACTGCGACTGCCTCATGTACGGGGCAGGCCCTGTACGGGACCGACCCAGTACGGGACAGGCCCTGTACGGGACTGGCCCTGTACGGGACTGGCCCTGTACGGGACTGGCCCTGTACTACGGGATTGAGTCTTTAGGGGGATTGACCCTGTACGGGGGAGGGCTCTGTACGGAGACTGCTTTGTGCGAAGATTGATTCTTGTCGGGGACTGGCCCCTGTGCGTGAACTGGCTGTGCAGGGACTGTCCCAATGCGAAGACTGCCCTGATGCGAAGGTTGAGTCCTGTATGGGGGCTGATACCTGTGCAGGACTGACCTAGCGTGGGACTGCCCCTGAACGGGGACTGACCTCTCTGTCGGGCTGGGCCCGCAGTCTGTCGTTCTCCGCCGACAGCTGCCGGTTGGTCTCGGCCAGCCGGTCCATCTCCCGCTCCAGGGCGTCGGCGCGCCGGCGGGCGGTGCGCAGCGACCCCTGGCGCCGCCGCTCCCGCTCTGGGGACGGACGGACGGCTCAGGCCCGGCCTTCTGGGCTATACAGAGCTTGGCAAAGTGCACGGAGCGAAGGTTATGGTGAGATGTGCTCATTACGCAGCGAGACACTCGCTCTACGAAAAAAGCAGCCCAAATTTTAAATGGTCATTGAAGAAATCTAAAATGTGAATGGTTTGAATGGAATCAATACAGTCGAGCTTCAGGACTTCACATGTTAACCGATGTAAGGAAAGTCATGTCATCTCAGAATATGGAGATCGGGGTGGGGGTGGGGGGGGGTCAGAACCCCCTGGATTTTGGGTCTTCCATAGGCTTTTATAGGAGTTGTAATGCCGTGCCAGCGTTGACGTACCCAGGACCCCCCTCCCTGTGCTGAGAAGAGATCTCCAGCCTTGATGATAGTCATCCCTCATATGAGTTGGAGTAATGTGGCAGCTATTTCCCCGCTTGGCAATGTGAATTGTGCTGCCAGCGAGAGACAGACACATGCTTCAAATGCGGAACATCAGCTGTCACATCTGCAGCATCAGTCCCCGCGAGGTCTCTGGTGACAAGAGGGTGCGGTAGGGCGATGTCTGGCAGGCTCGTCTCACCAGTTGGTTCTGTGGCGGCCTCGGGCGGCTGGGTCAGCAGCGCTCGCCGTAAACGCTCGTTGTCACGCTGCAGAGCAGCCATTTCTGCCGCCCACTGCTTCGGCGCCACTGACATCTGCCGGGCACAAACAGAACCACTAGTTATACGCCTACCGTCAAGGTCTGGTAGATATGTGTAGATCGTGGGCATACGCTGCCCACTTCAATAAAGCTGCCACAGATAAAATTACCGATGGATGGACAATACGTGCACTTGGGATGGATGAGGAGGAATGCTAATTTTCGAGAGGCGCTGTTCCGATCAGCAGGGTCCAGAGAATATGTGGCCTGGTGAGGGTCAGGACAGAAAACAATTTTTGGAGTCATTCAACTCTATACTGTACAGTCGGTGTTTCAATGGGCGTGGCCCATTTGTAAACAAAAACGTAACAGGTTTCTGGCTCCGGTTCGGTCTGGTGGTACTAACATTGGCTACAGACCGGACCATAGATGGGCTCTAAACTGCCTCAGCTTTCACCGAACACACCTGACGCCTAATCAGCCAGACCTCCGCGAACCTTTAACATACAAGTTCAGAGGAAGACCCTGGCAGGTGCTAACACAATGAAATTCGATGAGGCTGTGTGACCATTTTATCAAGTTCGGAGAAAAGAAATGAGCAGATACAATTCCAGGCACACATTTGAAACAGCGTAATTAGCAAATCGAGTCGCAAGGACATGCTTATGTTTGTAATAAGACAGGCGAACACCCAAGTCGCCATCCATGTATCATGTAGTTTCCACGGTGCCTCCCCCGTCTGCAACCGTCCACCACCCACCTTGCCACGGGGACGAGGCGCGTCATATACTGCCGGCTCCGGGCCGGGCTCGTCCGGTGGAGGGTGGCTGGGCGGCGGTGGCGCCACCAAACGGGGCAGAGGTGGCGCTGTCACGCGACAGCTGCCCGAAGCACTCAGGTCCGGGGTGGACAGATGAAGTCTGGACCGGGGAACGGCTGCTGGAGTCGTCTGCATACCGTCCGTGCTCTGGAACTGTATGAACCGTCAGTAGGGACAAAGTGTGAATGGGACTGGTAGCATCAACTGTATCTATTTACTTACAACATGGGCGTAGTTTCTCAGTTCCGAAAGCTTACCGCAATAGCCCAGGTTGAACATCACTTATAGAGTATAAAATTTTACTTTACCGGTAGAAATAGCGAGACAACATGCTTCTACACAATTTGAGAGCCACAAAGCGAGGAGTCAATCATCTGTACCTCCTCAATCAATCAATGAGACTAAAACAGTTGGTGAGTTACCTGTCTGGATCTCTTCAATGAGTGAGCGTACTCCGGCAGGCGCGGCCCGCTGCTGCCACCGACAAGTGCCACCGTCTCCGCGTCCCCAGCGCCTCGCTGCCGCTCTACCTGCTCCTCTGCGCCCCTCTGCCTCTGCGGGCGGACGGCGGAGCCCGCGGCGCCGGAGCAAGCTTCACCGTGTGCGCTACTTTTCGCGACCCCGCTCGGCCCTGATCGAGCCGCTCCCGCTCGACTAGAGCGCCATCTGCGCCGTCACGCAGCTGCTGCTGATTGTCAGCGGTCTGGCCTGCTCGACGGTCGAACTGCCAGTTCAGGTGGCGCACTACGGCGTCGTAGGCGGAGCTGCGTGCGACGCCCTCGCCATCGCCACCCTCCTGCTGGTCGGCGTCAGGGTCAACCCCACCGGCATACAGAGCGGCCCCGTGAAGTACTCCCGCTGGCTGCGAACCCAGCCCAGTCAGAACAGCCTCGCCCTCCGAGGCCGAGCCTTGATGCTGGTACCCATCGGCGTGTCTATAGGTGGTGTCTCGTGCACCGTCCGCGTCTTCGTCCGCCTCATCCACCTGCGCACCGTGCGCCGCAGCGGCGGCAGCGTCACCAGCCGCAGTCCTGGGCGCCGGCTGCGGCGGCGACGGCGGGTTCAGGGACTCGGCCGCCTGGTAGGTGCCTTCTCTGCCGCAGCGGGTCACCGATAGACGCCGCTGCTGCGGCTCGGCCACCAGGTCGGCCACGGCCACCAGCGCGCACGGCGGCAGCAGGGCGTTCAACACGCGCGTCTGCCGGGTCAGGACGGGCGCCAGGTCAGGTCAGGAGCGGGATGGCAGGGTAGTGGCACGGGGCAGCAAAGGCACCGGTAAGCTACTGCCGCTTGACGTGTAGTCGGGGCGGACGCCTGCTGTGTCTCAGTGCTGAATCTGTTATAGCTAGCTTTCAACAAGTTGTCCGAACTGAATACTTGCGTGTCTTATAACCCACCAGGGGCCCTTCTCGTGGATGAAACGACCAATTTTAGTTCCGCCGACAAGTGTTGTGACCGATTCTAGTGCAGGATTAAGAGAGTTGCAATGTTTGAGACCAGCAACACCCTGATCTGGCAGCTTTCCTCAATATCTATATCAGCCGAGCCGGGAACGATTTTGGCGACCCGGAAAATCCAAACTCCATATTTATATCCACAAATATGGCCTAGCAGTGTCAATGAGCAGCCGGTCCGATCGGAAACTGAGAAAAAATTATCGATAAAAATTTCGAAACGAGTTGAAAAGGTTTTGACTGACCGGGAATGACCCCACACCTAGAGCGGTGGCTTGGCGTAACGGGGAACCACTTCACCATCGTTAGAGGATGCCAAAAAGACAACAGGAGTTCTATATTCACCATCCAGATCGATACCCAATTCGAAGCTCACATCGCAAACAATCTGAGCTAGAAAAGAAATAAGGATCAGTTTTGGAATGATCTAGTTTAGGCCTTTTAGACGACGTAAGTACATATGTTTACAAGGCTCGAAGTATGGCAGCGAATGTCGTTTTGGAGTCCGGCTACAACACATGACTCATGGACTGGTGTGTCCATAGGCAGCCAGTCTCATCAGAGACTGAGGTATCATCGATATTGATTATTCTGCCGCACCTCTCGAAAACAACATTACCAATTTGGTCTTATTCCATTCTGCCTCAAGCCGTTAACAAGATTGAGCCTGAAAAATGATTTTCGATCTGAATACCGGACTCCCAAAATGGACACTACTTCTACAGATGATCCTATCAAAACGACGACTCGGAGTCTGAGTACGGCAAAACAGTTAAAGCACCTAAAGCAAAAACTAGCATTTTCGAATTCCATGAACTTCCCACGATCCCCACACATCAGACATGACCTTGTCCTTCCCACAGTGCGATCCCAGTTATATGATCTTTGAATCTTTTAACGTGTATAGTTTTAATTTTTGCCACGCGATCAGCTTACATTTCGCCCGCAAATGCATAGATATGGAGCTGCAGTGATTGGTACGCGTGGAAATATCAGTACCAGGGTGCACAACAATGACTTACAGGACAATCATACATAATCATTTTCCAAACGTTTCAGGGGCTCACAAATCCCCTCGGCAATATAAAACCAGACTTACAACTAATAGTGAAAATCTGCCTAAAAAAACATTCCGAATAGAAGCAGTGAGTTGCCTCTCAGAGGTGATGGAAGGTGTAAACAGAAAGGTGAAACGTCGAAACGACAACGGCGCGGTGTCGAACGGTGCTCTGCAACGTCGATTGTGAGGTGGGGGCGGTCATGCAGAAAAAGTGCTAGTGAGTGAAGATACATGAGCGAGAGTGCGAGAGAGAGAGAGAGAGAGAGAGAGAGAGAGGATTCAGGGAGGAGGGAGGGATGCAACCACGAGAACCAGGCGTACTGCTGACGCACTGTGATGTTTACTGGTCAGCCGATTGGATATTTTCCGTTCCGAGAACGAAGCAGGTGTGTCTGGCTTTACTCGTAGTCACTACACACAAGCGCCATAGGGTTCACTTTATTGATGTCTCGGAACACGGACACTGATCGCAAGGTGCAACACTGATGATAAATGATCGACAATGACTACAGATAACAACCAGAACGGGCCGCGTTGTCGCCAGCACTGCCGAGACCACTAGGACGGCGGAGCGCCCAGCCATCGCCCTCAGACTACAACGCTGGGGTCACAACCACCCGGCCGCCACCGTGGCCTCGATGCTAACAGGACGACACCAACACAAAACCATCCTCCTGGTAAATCAACCAAAAGCCAGCGGGGTCTGACGGTTCGGCCAGCCGCCACCCACCAGCCTCAATCCGGTACCGGCAGTGTACCGGGACCAACTGGCGGTATTGCAGCACTTCCTTTACCCTTCACAACGCCACTGGCTGAAGGAAAACACGTACTCCGCCCCACACAGACTATCACAGCTTGGTCTAACCCATAAAGCTGACCCGCAGGGAACTGTCCATCTTTTCCTACAGCGAAGATGTGCTCTGTTCCATCTTCCGGCACCATCACCGCGCCGCCGTATTTGGCGCATCGCGACATCCATCTCCATACCCCGTTGTGCTCATCCGCGCGGCCGCCACAGTCAGCGCCAATGGCAGAGACATATTCCAATTTCCGATAGCTATTGATCCCTTAAAGTTTCAGCATCGGGTTATTTTTGTTGCTGAGGATTCGAGAAAATCTCTTCATGCACGCAACACATCAGTCCCCAATCAAAGAAAATTGTGTATAATTCAAATCAAATCAAAGTAATGTCTTCGCTTGCAAAAGCGATGCATTTACATTCATCTCCCGACAGACTTGCCATACTAACCGTTTCCAAGTGTACAGTGGCTATTGCAGTGTCTGTTGTCGCTCGAAAAGAGACCATGCGAGATCAAAGTAGCAAGGCTAGGCACGAATAACATATAACCGTGACTTATCAACTTCTACGCTGATGTTATTTGCCTTTTCTCCTCGAATCCAGGAAATCAACTCAAACCTCAATTTGTATGTACATATATGTATGTAATATTCTTTACATGTAATATTATTGTTATGTAATATTATTGTTATGAGAACCTGTATCCCATTTTAAAAGCATTCAAAGGTTGCGAGTTCCCAAAACTGTACACAAGATTGATCATGAATGCAGGCTGGGATTTTAAAGCGCCTCCGCATCTAACTACTCTCTCCTGCCAGCACACGATCTGTCGCGGAGCATGGCTGTTCGGAGGCCTTAGAAGCACACGCTAGCCTTACAACAACAAAAAAACTAAGAACATCGAACGTTTTCTGACATGGTATTTAAGCACCACGCCCAAACCGGATAACATTGTCCGGACATCTGAGCGAAGCGCAGGCAGTACCAGAAAAGAGCACAAAGGATTGCCGACTGCAGCAGTAGCATCTGAAGCTGGTGCACGTGCTCAAGCTTTCACCCACGGTGCTAGTTAGGGCGCTTCGTCGACAAAACTTCTTTTTCACCGCGTGTTTCTTTCACCGCGTTTCAGATGTCCGGCTCGTTCATACATTCACCACGGCCACACACATTTCATCTCCATATAGATTATCTATGAGGTCAAGCGAAAATTGCACAATTACATGCTCATCCTGTACACGTCCGTTCTCTCACCGAAGCACCCCTGGACTAACGTAGTGGTCATGGCTGTCCTTCCTCTTTTGTGTTTGTTCCAATGGACCGCTGGCGCCCGCCTCGCAGCAGTACCTCCCGCGCTAGCAGACACCCCGCGCTCGGCGGCGTACTAACCGACACCGACCTCTCCAGCATCAGCTGCGGCAGCAGCAGTAGCACTTTGGCATCCCACCTTGCAGTGCCAATCGGCCGAGTACAGCTGATCCTCAGTCGCGGTACAGAACGATGGGGAAGTCCACGTGAAGCCGCGGAAACTTGTAGCGGACGGTTCCCTGTGGCCGCAGCTTGCGCGGGTGAACTCGGCGCATGCGCGTGCGGCCCTGCTGGCGCGCCGGCACCTGCTCGAAGAACTCGTGCGCCAGGTCGTCGTCCTCGTCGAAGAACATGGAGCCGCGCCGGGTGAGCACCAGGGCGGTGGCGCGCGGCCGGAGGGAGCCGCTGGAGGCGGCGCGGCGCTGCTCTGGGGCCGCCGCTGCTGGCGGCTCGCCGCCCGTCAAGTACCGAGTGGCGCGGGACACGGAGCCGCCCATCGCGGGAGCGAGGCAGACCCGACGCCGAGCTGCCTGGAGTGCTTCCAGAGGGCGGAGATGCTCCGCCAGCAGCCGAAGTCGGCGGAGAAGTTTACCGGGCTGGGTCAGGCACAGGTGCCGCGGGTACCGGGAGACAGCAGCCGGATGTGGTGCGGCGCGCAGCAAAGACACGGGGCTGTCACGACCGGAGGAGACGGCGAGCGTGGCCCGGCACACTCCCCACTACCTACAGGAGAGAGGCCCAACTTAGCCACCACACCTCACCGACACACTGCCACCAGCACACTGGCAGAAACATCAGCTGTTCAATCGCAATAGAGCACAACACACCCGACCACCAAAGTCAGCAGTGAAATGTCGTGGATTTGGCACACTGGTGACAGCAAGTGAGCCAACTAAACGTGAACCCGCGACGACATTCTGATATGCTCCAAGACTAAGATATGAAGAGAGCAGCCAACCACAAGCAGAAAATCGCGAGGAGGACCGTAACAGAAGCACAAGACCCAGTTACGGTTGCATTCCCACGTGACAAACAACAAGCAACCACGCCAAGCTAGCGTCCGTTAAGTACTTATTTTGTTCTCCAGCGGATGCCAACATATATTCCAGTCACCCTCGGAACCTCTCCGGACAAGGTATGGACACTTGGAGTGGAAGGCTTGAAGTGGAAGGCATGCAAACTCCATGTAAATGTCAGCCTGTCTGTCTGTCACAATCAAAACCGAACCTCTCGCAGACTCTGGGAACGCCAGGCTTAAGAGTGCGTTATCAATGTTAACCCTATGAGAGAATATTTCGTAAAATATCTCGTAAAGTAACGTGACTATCGTCGTGATTTTTTCACCACAAGTAGATGATAAATGTATCTTTACGGCGGTCTCTATTTTAAGCCTGACGCATTTCTAGTTTTTGTACAATTTATGGTTCTTTTTCAAATTTCTCAAACTTAAAGTTTGAATAACTTTTTATATAATGTCATCATTGAAATAGTGTGGGTGGGCCTATGTTCTACGAGCCAGTCTCCACAACTCTGTTGTTTTACTTTTCTTAATTTTTGTCATCTAAGAAATATATAAGAAGCTGAAATTTCAAAGCGTTTTCCAAAAATTCAGAGCAAAAATCGGGAAAACGGAAACAACAGAGCTTTGCGGCTATCTCTTCTTTACCATTCCCATACAAAATCAAAAACAAAAAAAGCTCAGCGAAAAAGTTATTTCAAGTTTTATGAAACTTTCCCAATAGATGCCTAGAGACCGGATGAATGGGGGCATGTGGCAGGTCTGTTCATTCAGCTTGGCGAATGGGGCGGGAGCAGTGGCATAGCCAGAAATATGTCAAGGTAGTTAAAAGCAGAGGAACTGCAGTTAGAAGCAAAAGTGAATATTCACGAATGTGGATAGAAAATATTGAACAAAATGAGAGCGTGTAGCCTGGTCACCTCTTGGCTACGCCACTGGCACACGGACACCTGTTTACCGGTGTGACCGGTGCCTCTGCGCCTCGGGCACGCGCCAGTCACGTGGCAGCCGACTGAGGACAGGATCCAGCTGCTGAGGCCCTGCTGAGTGGCTAAGGACGTCTCCATTGAGCAGTGCCGGATCTAGCCGGTCGGTTGGGGGAGGGCAAACCAAAGTCGCAACAAAAAGAACGTCACGCGGTGAAAAATGTTGCCACAATATAACTTGACGGCAGGTTTTGGTAATACCAAAGGCGAAAGGCAAAAAACGTCACGGGGTGAAAGATATGCGCACAAGATGCTTGGTTTTTCTATCCATACCAATGTTTAACTGAAGTTGCTGGTTCTGTTTGAAGTTTAGAGTTAAAACAACAAAATCTCGCTTATGAAAACATAAAAAACATAGTTTTACCCCGAGATTTTCCGTTTGGGGAGAAGGGAAATGCCTTTTTACCCCCCCCTCTGGATCCGCCACAGCCATAGAGTTTGCATTGACTTTGACTACCGTGTTGTCAAATCAAATGTTTGAAATGGGGGAGAGGGTTGAATATGAAGGCAGTGTAACAAAACAAAGGGATTTACACCCTAACTAATATTACATGATACCGGGCATCAAAACTGTTTGGGTTTTTACCGCTCCAACATTCAGTAATTTCAGCAAGGTGTTCTCTAATTGGATTGATGATCTAAACGAGAAATGGGTGAACTACAATGCTGTGTCAATGAGCTTTTGTCTTTGAAAAACTACCAAGAATCTATAAGGGTGCATCGTACCTGCTCGTACCCAGAAGTGAAATCTAGGAGCTGATGTTTCATCATTATAAGTCAGACGAACAATTTGCTGTCGTTCAAAAACCATGATGAGTGTTCCTATAATCACCATACTGAGCTCCAATACGTCGGACTTCACCCGACCGATTATCCAATTATATTGATGATATTTTGCTAACTTCTGCATTCCACTGCCGAAAGAAGTAACGACTTGTCTTATAAAATAATATTGTGATAATAATACGAAATTGGTTAATTCGGGCTTTCAGAGGTCCCTCAGAAAAATGTTAAAATTTTAGAATGACTAACCAACCGAGGAGAGAAAGAGAGAAGGGGGACAAAAGGCCGATGGCAGCATTTATCTGTACAGGGGAGCCTCGCTCAGAGGGTGATTTTTACGTCGAAAGCATCCGAAGTGCAGCCCAAAACAAAATTCGGATTATTTAATTGGAATGGTGTTTCAAATCAAAATAACTAGGTATGTATTATTCGTATATAAACGCAAAATGAACAACATGATGCAATTTTGAAATTGGGCAGGAGGAAGAAATTGGGATGACGCTTTTCAGTTATCCAACATGTGTATTAACTAAGAAGTCTCGTTAAAAACATGAATCGAGTTTTGAGAATTCTATCTAAATTTTTACATTACGATTGCTGTAATTTTGAAAGATATGATTGACTAATGAAGCATGCATAACATGATCAGGGTGACTGAACATCATACTCAGCCGATCGCTGCCACATGGTGCTAGGTTTTTGGACCCCAAAACCGTCAATTATGAGCAGACCCTACACTATCAGCGTCATGGATGCGGTTTTGTGCCCATGCAATAACACCGAAAATCATGGATCTGTCGACGTGATCCTTGTTACAATTGATCTCATAGATCCGACGGAGTGAAGCTTGTTTTTCATGATATACAAAGAAGATTCAGCACAAAGTCGTAATTTTGCAAATGCATTCCCGCGTTCACTTCCTTGCTTTCGCTCGTAAGCTCACTCCTTCTGACGACCACATTTCAAGCACGTCCTTTCTTTCTAGTCTTACCTTCTCTTTTGGGCCAGTGAGGGTAACAAACAGGCTGAAATCAAAAACAGAGTCTCAGGTGAGACTAGGCCACTTCACTTCCAGCAAAACATGTATATTTTGTTTTTAACGGATTGCCACAGGAAATTTTCTAGTGTACTTGTCCGTTAACAGAAATGGGCCAGAATCTGGTTAGCTTTGCGTTTTGCTGTGGAAAATGTAGTCTCAGAGTTGGAAGCTGAAGGTGTATGGTCCCTTTTACTTTCTGGCCAGTTGCGACCTGCCTGGCCGACGCTAGATGGCGCACATTGTTCTGCAACCAGACAATGTGAGCCTTCATGAGTCTACTAACATATGGAATGCTACTGAGTTGGCGTTTTGATATGCAATATGGCTTCATATTTTGCACACCTTTGTTTTAAAATGAGTGTCCCTGCAATTTTTCAATTATCTGGTCCATTTTGGACATCCGTTCAAAATTTTGTCGTTATCAGGTCACCGCCTGCGGTCCAAAAATCAGCCTGAAGTAAATTTTGCATAGTCGCAGCTCATCAAAAATTGTACCGGAAAGCTACGTGGGTGTATTTTCGAAACAATATTGACATAATCGAGCATTCTAACCATTTCTAAAGTACAAAGGAAGAATACGTTGTTCAATTGTATCTGATTTGCGTTAAATAGCCTAGTTGACCCCGGACGGTGTTTTTACCGGCGTGAGCTGTATGCAATGACAAGGAGAGGCGGATGACAGGGAACGATCTTGAGGGAGCTTTATGTCGAATTAGCCCGCTCAAATCCTGTTCGTACTTTCAGGTACCCAAATAAGCCATTTTTTGGGGGACATCTAGAAATTGATTGGCCTATAATCACTTGAAGCAAAAGCCGCCACGAGAGATCTGTCTCAACGAGTGAAAGCCCAAAAAATTAGGCCCCGGCGTCAGCTAAGATATATGGAAGCTTTCTTCATTTGTTGCCCATCATCCTCCCTCAGCAGAGCAAAACTTCCGAAGGCGCGCGAGGTTCTAGAATACGACCTTACCAAGAGCAGAAAATGGAGATACCACTGCTACCAGCACAAGTGTAAATGTGAATACATTTTGAGCCATGGCGTTCACGAAATATACCTTACTACAAAGGGAACTTGCAACGGCTGCTGGATGGAAGACTTTGATGGATGGAAGCTGACAAAGAACAGAGTGGGAAGGTGACGCTCAGAAAAAATGAAAGACGCACTCAGTATGCTGGATAATCTTTGGGATGTTGTAGCGCCCCACTTCGCAGGGTCTCAAAACTGGTTTTGCACTGGGGTACTGAGTGTAAAATTCAAGTTGGGAAATATAGTAGGCGAGTGGAAAGTCCAAACGCTTTAACACGGGCATTGACGGGGGTCTGAGCCACCTTCCCATTGACGGAAGGTGGAAGGAACCCGCCCCCCCTAAGATCTCGAGAACAACGGTAGGTAGCGAAAAACGGTAAACGGCGTTGGGCTGCCCATCCACTTCTCCATCGAAAACATTTGAACCTTTTTTGTCAGGTCACATTTAAGGTCACGAGAGGTCAAAACATGCCGTCATAGGGATAACATGTAAATTCAGTTTTTCGGCCATTACATCTGAACAAGTAAAGATAGAGCAAAACGACTTGAACTATTTGAATCCTCTCAGCAAGCCGAATCGAATGATATATAATTTGACCTTGCTAGGTCAAATCAAGGATTTGACTTGATCTGAGGTCAGGTCAGGGTCAAATTATATAAAATGCATACGATTAGAACTGCAAAGCCCAGGCGAGTCTAATGAAGCTAAAATAAATGCTCTATCACCATCCGTTACTGAATTATTCCGTAAAAACCATTTTTTCCCATGTATTTCCAATGGAGAGGTCATGCCTCGTACCTGACCTTAGGCCATCGATATCAAAAATACCGGAACACATTTTAGAGAACTCGGTGGGGCCATTATGTGATATGAGTTTCAATCAGATAAGTTCACCCTGCTCCGACTTATGTTATCTCAAACTTTTTTTCGAGGTCGGGTCACTTGACCTGTACTGGTGACCTGACCTGAGATGACCTAACCTTAAAATTTTTACAGAAGTTGTAAAAATGATGAGGGAAAAGGTATGACAAACACGGCGGCGCTACGCGCAGCCGTTTTTCTGCTATCTCCGAAAAACCCGAGGGGGGCGGGTAGCCGCCCCCCGTCAATGCGCGTGTTGATATTTTGGGAGCTAGTTGAAACTCGATTACATTCCTTTCTTAAACTTTGCACATTCTTCATCAAAATTTTCCTTACTTCCATACTAGATTATTTTTATACACTAGGATTATTGAATTATGCCAACAAAAATCCAGTGAGTAAGGAAAAAGTGAAGAGGAAATTTAGAGCACCTGGGCGTCACTCTCAATAAGCATTCTATAATAAGCATTCAATAAGCATTCTAGGGTTTATATCATTGTGCCTCCATCAGTATGACCAAGGATAACACTCTCCTTTTACTGGAAAACATACGTTAGAACACTAGGTTCTACCAATATCAGTAAGACCCATTTCTTGCCGCCATGAGCTGGAGTGACAAGAATTTTCAGGGGAAAAGAAAACGGCGATTGTCCCGGGAGCAGATTTCTCGCGACGACGACCGCAAGGCAGAAGTTCACTCAACTATTGTGTCCCTATAGTACACTCCTACTCCTCATAAAGAAAGGCAAACAATTGTGTGAGTTAGATTTCTGTGTCAGATATGTCAGCACCTGTTATCGCCGAGGCTGCTGATTAGGGTCACTTTTGGGAAGGCATGTGAGGACTTATGCGTCCCGTTGCTTAGTCCATCAGCTTTATCGCATTCAATGTTCAGAATTTTCGACCGGTAAACTCTCTTCACCCTCGGTGCTTGAAGCTCATGCCGGATGTAATTTTTGCTGCTGATGTTGCCACTTTGCTGTTTCTTTAGCAAAATATCCGCGTATTTTGCTTTTTGCTTTGATTTATACACATGTTTTGATCTGCTGACACATAACGGTGTTTCCTGTGTCTTTAGACTCCAATAATGTCATCCTTGAACCTGTAAATTACCAGAAAGAGGGTACTTTCTCGCCCAATTGAACTAAGGCTATCCCTGAAATGGTCACGACACTCCTTGAAAGGTGCGGGGGAGGGGGTGTGACATCACCTCCTAATGCTTGCCGGATATTTTAGAAACGTCGTTCAGGTCATGAAAATATGTACGGACTATAGAACACGTATTTTGCGTGTTTTCCACCAACATATCTTTAGCTCTCAACACCATGGAACTATGGTCTTATGACTGGAGGCATGTGATGGTAATTTGGACGTCAGGACACGTTTTCACACAAATATCTCGCGGTTCCTTTCCTCATAAAAAGGACATACAAAAATTCAAAAATCCCATAATAATGATGTGTGTGACTCCATTGAATCACATCAATGTTCACTCTAATTCAGAGCTGAGGAACTATCCATAAATCACTTAACACGTATTCTATTAATTTTAACTCCCATGGTAATACCTCCTTACGCCCTGTTGCAAAGTCTAACAAAGTCAGTTTTGTCCCAAGCAGGTCTTGTGACACAAATTTAGCTGGTCTCCTAAAAACTGCGTGGGATTTCATCTCTTCAGGCCATCAGACGTATGTCATCTACACTGCTACTTGTTAGCATTCCAGAGCGTAAACCATAAACTTCTCCTCCACAAATTTCAAAAAATCCTACAATATATCCGGACAGGCTTTGAATTGGCTTAAAACTTTCCTGTGCAATCGTAAACAACGAATCATTATCAATGGAAAATGTTCTGATTGCACCCAGCTTCACTCTGGAACGCCGGAAGGTAGTCTAATATCTCAGTTTGTATTTGCACTCTTCATAAATGACCTCCCGGACAACATTCAGACAAATATTCTTCTCTTTGCTGACGATGTAAAGCTCTATCACAAAATCACCGGGTCAAAGGACTGGGAACTTCTTCAAAAGGACCTTGGTTGGCTAGCAGTTTGGTCCAACGACTGGAAACTGAACCTCAACCCATCAAAATGCCGCTCGTTTAGAATCATTCTGAAAAGACATCCAATTCTGGCCCGGTGCAAAATTCAAAACACTTATCTGGATCGCGTAGAAGAGGTTCGAGATCTGCATGTTTGGCTTGACACGAAATTAACCTTTATAAACCACATCGATTACACCGTCAGCAAGGCAAATAGGACGATGGGTGTGCTGATACGATCTCTCCAGACCGGTCGAGCCGGGGGAAGTCTGAAAACAGGAGCCATTCTAGCAGCATATTTCGGCAATGTTCGGTCCATTCTCGAATACGGTTGCATCTTTTGGGGAGGGGCTGCTCAAACTCATTTGGAAGGGCTGGACAGAATTCAGCACAAATTTCTTATGTGGTTAGCTGCCCACATTCATACATATCGGCCCTCTATTACGCTTTCTTATCACTACCTATTAAATTTATTCAAAATCGCCAGCCTCTCGCAAAGAAGATATACATAAGATTTATGTTTCTTTAAAAAATAATAATGGGCAAGATAGACTCCGCCTTCCTGCTTGGGAGCCTCCCCTTTCACGTCCATCAGCGTCGAACCAGGGGGCACAACTACAAATTTTTCAGGTTCCATTTGACCGCGTCGGAACTGTAAAGCAAGGTGTTTTTATTCGTGCTTTACTTTGTTTCCATGATTTTACAATCAAGTGTCCCACGATCGATCCGTTTACCACCACATGCCATATTTTTAAAGGTGCTGTAGTGAAGTACATCAGGCAGCACCTGTTTTGATTATCGTGTGGCTCTTGTTTTAGTCTAAGTTTTAGCGAAAGTTTTTATTTTCATCTTGTGTGTTTGTTTGTGCTTTTATCTACACATCCTGCATACTCACTTTTATTATTGTAGAGTCTTTATGTCATAATGATGTCTTATTTCTACAATGTTTTAATGACACTAAGACTTAGGGCAAGCGCATGACTTTGTTGCCAATCTTGGAATGCCACGGGTATCATTTGTATAATTTCACTGTAAATACCATGTCTTTGTTTTACTTATTTGACTAGAGCTATTAGTGGGTTATACCTGTTGCTCATTTACACGAATAAATACAAATACAAATACAAAACGGTTGCTGACTTCCCGCCCCCTCCCTTTTTCCTGATGTACGTTATGGGTGGTATCTTACATTTTTCGGTGACCACCCTTCGATACTGTCCTAAGTCTGGACCTATAACTTAGGAAACTGCTTCAAATACATTACAAAGGCTTTGGTTTATCTTGAAGTGATGTAGTCAGTAAGGGTCTGGACGGGATTGAGACTACACGTGTGGTGTTGATTACGACACAAACTATCCTATAATCAGAACCACCTATCGATCACAGTGAGGACAACTCCGCACATAATTGAGGGGTACAACGCCCCCCCCCGAGCACCAGAAAAATGTTCCACAATAAATACTTGGACAATCACATGGAGCTGCGCGCCTCAGGGTTCGGTGGGTGAGCGTGTCAGTGAGCCCTGCGCGAACGCACGCCCGTTTCTGTGGCCGCCACGAGGCGGGATCCCTAAGATACACCAAGGCGGTCACAAATGAGGGACATGTGGCCCATACGTCATGTGTGTGTGCTTGTGCGCGTACGCACGGAAAATGACGAACCACCGATGCAAGGCGGGCCGAGAACATAATGCTAAAAAACGATAGCGTTCAAGAGTAGACACTATAAATTTACAAAGAAAGGACACTCCGTATAGAGAGGGAATGTAATGTGACGGGTTAGGATGACGTTTTTTTAGATTTTTTGTCGGGATGGAAGAAAGTGGTCCTTTTTCTACATTTCCCTGAGGTTGTCACGGAAAAAAGTAAACAAGGATGTTATGGGAATATTCATGATATTTTCAAGGACGGAAAAGGACTAGTCGAGTTTGGGAGGACGAAAGTGGGTCCACAAAGTTTGGTCACCAAAGTTGACGAAGTGGCAAGTGAGCGCGGATCCTACAGCTCACTAGCTGCTAACTGACGCAAATAGCGTAGCAAACCCACAGCCATGCTTAAACTGCCATTTGGCTAGCTTTGGTTCATCCCAGGTGACAGTTGTGCGAGGTGCAACTGCTTTCTCCTTTAGAGAAATCAAGACATTTGCCCAATAGCAGTCTACCCTCTGAAAAATACTGGACCCGCCTCTGCTAGGACACCTGTTACTGCGACCCGTCTGACCTTGCCCGCATCGGTTAAGGGTCGTAATGCGTGGAATGCGCAGCGTACTACGGTTTACAACCACCGTGTCACGTGGGCAATCTGTGTCTCAAGATGAATGAACGAGTGACCTGACATCTGTTGTTGGGGAAACAGGGTATTAGTTCTGACGGGTCATGTCGTGTGGTGCATGTGTCGAGGGTAACGCACCCTTAAAGGGAATGTGGCAATGTTGTTGCAATTCCAGACTGGACTGGTTTAACCCGCGCCCCACCGGGGGTCCGGCGCCACCTTCGCCCCACCGGGGGGGCCATCGATGGCCCCCCTCTAACTCCGAAAATATGGGCGTTAGCGCAAATCTGCAAAGTGCAATAGAAAGCTCGCGTGAATTCAGTAAGAAATTACTTCGCATGTTTTAGTGCTCAGGTCAATGGTTTGACCTCCAAAGGTCAAATTAGGTCAAGATCGGCTATTTTCACTCAAATATGCAATGATTAAGCAAACTGGGCATAACTCTTATGTCATTAGAGCTATTGAGGCCTGGTAAAGTACATTTGATAGCAAATTGCCAGTACTTTTTCCGCCATGTGGAACGTAAAAACCTCCCGCCAGTGGTTTGACCACCAGAGGTCACCTCGTGACCTAATATGACCTGAGGTCACGAAAGGTCAAAAAGTGACCTTGCCGTATATCAAATGAAAGCTAGCGACAAGACAAACACGATGGTGTTTGTTTCACCGCTCTAGCTCAATTAGGTCAAAAGTTATTGTCAAAATACTGTTTTTGACCTCTGGTAACCTTGGATGACCTTGGAAAAGTCAAAGGGCAAATATGACCCCTGGGATCCGTGAAAGGGTGTCCAAAAACGCTGTTCTGAGCAGTCTGAGTATTTGCAATCATTTTTGTGGCTTTATATCATGAAATAGCTTTTCCCATGCTTTTCCAATGGGAGAGGTCGCCTCGTGACCTGACCTCAGGGCACGAAATCGAAAAATCCCGGATATACACCTTGTAGACCCTGGAGGGGTCATGAAGTGTAGGAAGTTTCAAATCGATCGACTTTGAAATGTAGCTCTTACAGAGCTCTAAATGTGAAGTGAGGTGACCTTGGTTGACCTCGTCTGGTGACCTGACCTTGGGTGACCCGGGGTAAAAAATTTCAGGGATGATGGGAAAATGATGCAGTGAGAGGTAGAGCCCTCAACC
Organism: Lepas anatifera; assembly: GCA_034440635.1. Taxonomy (NCBI): domain Eukaryota; kingdom Metazoa; phylum Arthropoda; class Thecostraca; family Lepadidae; genus Lepas; species Lepas anatifera. The sequence goes on along the minus strand of JAOTON010001855.1, from coordinate 658,297 downwards.
GCGGTGCTGCGCCACGTCGTTTTTCTGCTATCCCGGAAAAACCTTAGGGGCCATCGATGGCCCCTCGGTGGGGCGAGGGTTAAGGGGCATTTCTATACATAATACTTAATTCGGCCTGATATTTGCTGAAACATATCTAAAAAGCCCAACATTTTGTCCTATTTCATTTTCTTTTGCTAGAGGTAAAAAGTCTCCATATCCGCCTGTCGTCATGATCTGGTAACACTTTGTGCCAGTTTGAACCTCTCCATTTGCGCTGCAAATGAATACGAATACAAAGGAATCGTTTTTGGCTAACAGAAGCTATTATTCGAACCCAAAGTGACACTTATTCATTTTTACTATTTTTCACGATATATGAGGGCGTATCTAATCTTCAAATTAGTAATTGAAGAACGTTATCCGCATTTACAGCCCTCAATACCAACGTCACATGTAACACGTACACTTTAAAAATGTTCAAGCAAGACAAATTTAGACAGAATCTGTCTATCTGTCTATCAGAATCTGTCATTAAATATGTGATATTTAATGCACCTTTCCCTAAAAGTTTAAGAAGGTACAAAAGAGAGGATTAATTTTTAATACTAATATTTCGCCTTTGGTGCTTCGTCAGGGTACATGTATATAAAAAATACGAAGGCACAAAAGTTGCTAGCTTCGTTTTGACCACCTTTAACTGATATGAGCATCGTGCAAAATCGATACCATACGATGAGGCCTCCTGCGGCTCTCCTCTATCGATACGTCTTTGGAAACGCGAAAATACATAAAGGTCCTCGGTTGTCGAAAAATTGATCTCTCATTCGTTTTTGGCAGCTTCCAAAGCTGGCTGCCGTTTCTCTGCTTGTTACAAGCCTGCATTAATGAGTTACCTATCTTATCTTGGTATATTTTAAAATATCTGCACTGACAAGTGTCCGTCGAAACGCAATTCTTTGGAAGAAAAACTATATAGAAAAAAACAATCATTTCATAATTAGGACCATGTCTGGTAAAGTTAACACACCCTTAAAGGTAACGCACCCTTAAAGGGAATGTGGCAATGTTGTTGCAATTCCAGACTGGACTGGTTTAAGGGGCATTTCTATAGATAATACTTAATTCAGCCTGATATTTGCTGAAACATATCTAAAAAGCCCAACATTTTGTCCTATTTCATTTTCTTTTGCTAGAGGTAAAAGTCTCCATATCCGCCTGTCGTCATGATCTGGTAACACTTTGTGCCAGTTTGAACCTCTCCATTTGCGCTGCAAATGAATACGAATACAAAGGAATCGTTTTTTGCAAACAGAAGCTATTATTCGAACCCAAAGAGACACTTGTTCATTTTACTATTTTTCACGATATATGAGGGCGTATCTAATCTTCAAATTAGTAATTGAAGAACGTTATCCGCATTTACAGCCCTCAATACCAACGTCACATGTAACACGTACACTTTAGAAATGTTCAAGCAAGACAAATTTAGACAGATATTTAATGCACCTTTCCCTAAAAGTTTAAGAAGGTACAAAAGAGAGGATTAATTTTTAATACTAATATTTCGCCTTTGGGGCTTCGTCAGGGTACATGTATATAAAAAATACGAAGGCACAAAAGTTGCTAGCTTCGTTTTGACCACCCTTACCTGATATGAGCATCGTGCCAAATCGATACCATACGATGAGGCCTCCTGCGGCTCTCCTCTATTGATACGTCTTTGGAAACGCGAAAATACATAAAGGTCCTCGGTTGTCCAAAAAATTGATCTCTCATTCGTTTTTGGCAGCTTCCAAAGCTGGCTGCCGTTTCTCTGCTTGTTACAAGCCTGCATTAATGAGTGACCTATCTTATCTTGGTATATTTTAAAATATCTGCACTGACAAGTGTCCGTCGAAGCGCAATTCTTTGGAAGAAAACCTATAAAGAAAAAGACAAAAAACAATCATTTCATAATTAGGATCATGTCTAGTAAAGTTAAAATTTAATTCCATGGATATTATCCGGCCATTAACGCAAAGCGAACCTAATCAGGTTCGACAAGGTCGGCAAGGTGAGCCGCAGGACGAAATGCCCATTATGGCATCTTTTTTACGGTTGGGGATTAGTGCTCAGATGAGCACAAACCCCACTTTATTTTAACATCGGGCGGTCCCCTTCCCAATCAAGAGGATTCTGGCTAAATATCTCCATCGGTGGAACAGGAGATAATTTGCGGGGCAGCACAGCTGCAGGCTGGCACTTTAGCGTGTGGAAAGAATGAATTTTGTGTGAAAGGCTATGGCAGAATGACTGGATGAAGGCGAAACTATATTCAAAAGCCGATGGGCGCCCTTTGCCAGGGGCGCGAGATGTTCTGGGGGCTTGTTTCGTAAGCGACAAGGGATCCGGCCAGCATGTGATTTTGCTATTTAGGATATTTTTCGAAGCACCATGTCATGCAAAAAAGTTGAGTGGGCAACCAAAACCAACTGAGAGACCTTGTTAGGGCTCCCACTCCGCCCTGTCCGGACACCAATATTGCGGTTTAAAGAGCGACGGCTCAACCGGGCATAAGTAAGGCCGTGCGCGACGGGGAAAGGAGGGAGGAGAGCGAATATGCTGAATAGAACGACGGCGTGAAGGCCAACGAGACGCGAAGAATGAAGAAGGATCCCGGGGAGGTGAAGACCCAAGCTGAAGGGCTGGGAACAGGCGACGGCACCCCCAGTCGGCGTTGATAAACATCGGGCGTGGGGCGATTCCCAGTGTTACCGACCGATCTCTGGATGGGTAAGACGCCACAGAAGAAAAAAATAGAAGAAAAGTCTGAAGGCCGGTGGCGGTGACGACCTCCACAGAATCGGTATGGGCGGCGACACATACGAGCGTAGTCGACCGAGACTATTTCAGCTGGTGGAGTGCACAGGCAGGGACCCGACTCGAATTGTTAACACAAGCATAAGTGTCGGAGAAGGGAGGCCAGGGGGTCTGCCCCCACCCCCCCTCCACTTATTGGCCAAAAATTTAATAATCTCAGTCAAATTGGGAGAAAACCGGACATTCTTATAACCAGCCGCTGAGGAAGGGAACGAGGAACCCAAATTCGAACAGTTTTTGGTCCTAGTGTGGAAATTTTTTGTCAGCATCAGTTTGAAGTTTGGCTGCCGCCCCCCCCCCACTTTTTGCCGGTGGCAACACTTATGAACACAAGCTATGTTTATGAGGGGGAGCCGTGACTACTCATCTTAGAGAAGGGCAGTTGTGCAGGGCAGAACACAGGAAGAAGAAGAACAGAGTGGGAAGAAAAATATGATGGCCGGTGGGGGTGAAAATTTATATACAACCGATATGGATAGCAACCCATACAGGCATACATCACCCAAGGTATTTTGGCTGATGTGTGGCTAGTGACGACTCCAACTCTATTGCTAACACAATACATATTTTCTAAGGGGGACCATAGCAACCCATCTAAGAAAAGGGCTGTTACACGGTGACAGGACTCGGTCACCAACACATTTCAATCTTGTATATCAGGACCAGCCCTGGGTGTCAAAACCATACAAGTCTCCCATAAAATAGTGCATCAATGTGAGAAGGGTGCTGAACTAACTTCAACAGCACAAGGAAAATGAATTAGAATTTTCTGTTGTTTGGAAGTGACCAAAGAAAGGAATTGAGTTTACACATAATGAAAGGAGACTTAATAGCTCCCTGGCACTGCTCCCATGCAGATCAGTTGGGAGGGGAGATTCCGGAACTCAGAGCAACAGAACTGTATTTTTTTACATGTTTCCAAAATCAAAATTTATGTATGATACATAAGCATACCTTGGCTACTTTAAAGTCCTTGCTTGCAACCCTGCACCAACATCCAGAATCTGATTATACTGCAAGTCTCCAAAATATACCAGTTACTGGTGGGAGGGCCCATATATAAGAACAAAACCACCACAAAAAGGCCCCCACTTGTTATCCCCTATCACATGTGATGGCTCCTTCATTCCACTGGAGTACAGAGTGAGGTGATTCTTCTTGAGAAATTCTTTCAAATTCATAAGTTCTCGGAAGGCCTGCTGGAGATAGGGTGCCATAAACCGCAGAGTGTTGTGGGAATGACCTAGGACCCTAAAAATATGATACAGATGGCAGTAAAAGCGTTAAAAGACTGGCAGCCTAAAACGCCAAAGTCCAGAAACTAAAACGTCTAAGCCCTAAAAAGCCCAAAAAGGCTACGTCAAGGTAAAGATAAGAAAAAAGCGTGGGATGAGGTAAATGCAACGTTCCGGTCTTGGACCGTCATCAGGCGAGGAGTGAAAGGTGGAGGTGGCTATAGGCCTGAGGTAACCTTTTTCCAAATACCGAGTGACTGGAGGCCTAAGGTAAACTTTCGGTCGAAGCAAAAAGTGTCGGCAGTCCCAATACCCTCTTGCCGAAGGAGAAAGGGAACATCGTGTGTGGTGTGCCTGAGCATGCGTCTGAGTGGGTGTCCCCGTATGTCGAATTTACCGCAAGAGTGGCCAGAAAGATGTTTGGGTGTTGAGAGTAGGTCTGTAGTGCCGAATGAGGAATGATTCTGCGATTTTTCTGTTTGGGCCATCACTGGCGTATTTTAGAATTTTGATGCTCAAGTTGTCTGCTGTCAGCTCATCATTCGGATGCATGGTGAATCTGTGTTGTCCGAAAGGTGTTTCCTGCCTCTTATTTCTAGCGTCATCTAAGTGTTCGTTAAATCTTAGTCTTACGGCCCTCTGGCTCTCAGCGATATAAAATGACTTGCCTGGTTCGCAAAGCTTACAATCTATTCTATAAACTACATTTTTGGCGTGCCATTTCCCATGGATACCTGCATGACAGGCGTGGCAGAAACGGCCTCCCCAGGGCACTGCACTGGTTCCAGCGCGGATCTGACCATAAGATCCTTCAGGGACGTGCCGCTTCTCCATGCCACCCGCATGGGAAGGCCAGAATTTCGAACGATCCGCTTGACCTGGTCACCGAGAGCGTCGTCAATGAAAGGTAGAAAGGTAGAACAAGAGGCGCATCATTACCCCGGTTTTGTGGCCTGGGGCGTGGATTTAGAGCTTCGACCTGCAGCTTTTTTAGGAGATGGTTCAGGTACCCATTTTTTAGAATAGGTCGAAAATCTTTTTGAGGCTCCTCTTACGAGGGCTTCCGGGTGAGGATCTACGAAGTGCCCGAAGAAACTGAGATAGGATGACAGATTTTTTGAGCGAGCAAGGTTGAGCCGAGTCATAAGGGAGGATGATTGGAGCTGCCATCGGTTTGAAGAGTGGGGAGAAGAGATGGCCAGTGGGGAGAAGATGGCCATCATCTTCATGAACTGGCTCGAATCTTTGATCTTAGCCAGCCCACATGATCAGCCCTAAATGCGATATATCGATGATTTATTGGAGATTTTGACGCATGGCGAGGACTCTCTAGACACTTACTTCGATTTTATCAATTCGTTTCATGCCAGCATAAAATTCACCATCGAGCACACCGGCACGTCTGGTTCCATTCCTTTTTTGGATACGCTCATCACGGTTTCCACGTCCGGGGCATACACAACTGAACTTTTCTTCAAACCGATGGCAGCTCCAATCATCCTCCCTTATGACTCGGCTCAACCTTGCTCGCTCAAAAAATCTGTCATCCGATCTCAGTTTCTTCGGGCACTTCGTAGATCCTCACCCGGAAGCCCACGTAAGAGGAGCCTCAAAAAGATTTTCGACCTATTCTAAAAAAATGGGTACATGAACCATCTCCTAAAAAAGCTGCAGGTCAAAGCTCTAAATCCACGCCCCAGGCCACAAAACCGGGGTAATGATGCACCTCTTGTTCTACCTTTCTACCTTTCATTGACGACGCTCTCGGTGACCAGGTCAAGCGGATCATTCGAAATTCTGGCCTTCCCATGCGGGTGGCATGGAGAAGCGGCACGTCCCTGAAGGATCTTATGGTCAGATCCGCGCTGGAACCAGTGCAGTGCCCTGGGGAGGCCGTTTCTGCCACGCCTGTCATGCAGGTATCCATGGGAAATGGCATGCCAAAAATGTAGTTTATAGAATAGATTGTAAGCTTTGCGAACCAGGCAGGTCATTTTATATCGCTGAGAGCCAGAGGGCCGTTAGACTAAGATTTAACGAACACTTAGATGATGCTAGAAATAAGAGGCAGGAAACACCTTTCGGACAACACAGATTCACCATTAGGCCGGGTCGATGGAAACGGATCCCGGTGAAAGGGGGAAATTATTTGTCCTTGTTCAATTTAAAGCTAATCTGCAAATTTTCAGCAATTTTAATTGAGTCTGAGTACTAGCGAAAAGCTCATTTATCTGAGCACTTTTTGCTGTTTTTCTCCTTAAATGTGATTTTAGAACATTGGGAAGCCTCAGAGAGCTCCAATTTTGCGATTTTTGAATGCGCCGGGTGCTGTTACACCAGTTGTGGTAGAAGAGTTATAATCGAGAGAGATCTATTAGTCCTTTTATAGTGTTTTCCGTGGAGGCTTTAGCATCCGTCACCAGTGACATCTACCGGTGGACACGATAAACAGCGCGCGAAAGGCGTGCTGTGCGCCGGGGTTTGGTCCCATTTAAGGGGACAGGTGGTGATTCAATTTCTTGTAATCAACCGAATGGGATTAATCTGATGAAATTGCGGTTTTCACATGTAGCTGAGCCCATACCCTTTCCCCTTCCCCAGCCTTGTTTGCCTGATAAGCAATGGTACATAATCGTACCTATTGAACAGCAAATGGGCATTACAGAAACACCGTCTTAAGAGAATGTAACTTGAATTGGCACCAGTCTTGCTGGCTTTCATCTCCCCCTCTCTCTCTCTCTCTCGCACGCGCGCTATCTCGAATCTCCTTAGGTACATTCGAACACCAAGCACTGACACTGGATATTGTCGCTCATTTGGGAGGGTAGGCTCGCTAAATACGAAGAAGTCGCGCATCAGTTTGGCTGACGGCGTGACTTAAAGTGGTCGTGGTACTGTCTGCTGCGTTAGTAGTCGGCTTATTTCACGCGCTAAAGCCATCATTTTTAGCTATGGCTAGTGGTAGGAAATCTGAGCTAAAAACTCGGAAAACTCGACAAGGTACCGACAATTTTGTCGTGGGCCAACGTGCTGATCTTCCCACAAACGTGTTACCAACGAGGAAGCAGTTTATCAACTGTTTTCGAAACATACAGCGGGAGATAGACCCTTTAACCAGACGGCTGACATCTGCGGCAAAAGCAAAGAAGCTGGCGTGCGATCGAGTTGCAAGCACTTGGCGTCAGGAGGGGATTCCAACGGTTAGTGGATCTCGTATCAGCCAACTGGGTGACATCTGTCATAGACGTTTCAAAAAACTTATGAAAACTCCCAAGCGCGATCGGGATAATACCGTAAGGGAGAGGGAAGAGACGTGGTTCTCCAAACTATTTGACATTGCTGCTTGTAAGTGTTCAGACCCTCTGAACTGTCCCTGTGGCAGATACGATAAGGTGCCGGAGCTAGAAGTTGCGTTTCTCTATGATCACAGAACCGTGAGAAGAATCACGACCGGCTCCATCGACCACGAAGAAAGTCGTCGCAGGCGAGTGCAACAAGATAGGAGGGAAAGAAGGGCACAGCAGATGACAAGAGAGTTTCCAGAAGGACCAGATCCATACCAGACACACTTACAGGTGCGAAACTTGTATTTTAGGTAAACCATTGCTCTGTTAATGTGCTCGATAGATAACCCCACTTTATGTTTTTCGAGCGTTATTTTCGACGCATGGAGTTTATAAGTATTTGTTACGTCCTCAATAGACTAGTTAAAAGGACAGTAGTCTCCTGAGCGCGCTAAGCTGAGAGTATTTAATCATCACTGGATGACCTCGTGCGATATGATTAGCCTAATAGCGCAAAAAACTCACCACAGTTGTAATATAGGTATTGCAGAATACTATGTAAGTTTTTTTCGTGATCGGAATCGGATACACATGTAATTAAATGAGAAAGTCTTACATATCAATTTTTTAAGTCGAATAATAGTGTCAGTCTCCCTTATAATGAGTCATTCTCCTATTTTTCGCAGGGATCCTCCTCTGAGGACCCCACAGACACCGAAGCTGTGTCTTCAGCGGACAGCGCGGAGCATGAAGCGACCAGCAGTGAAGTAAACACGGACACACTGAGACACATGACATTGGCAGCCGACAGATACGGCGTGTCAAATCGTGCGGCTGCTGCTATTGTTAATGGTTTCCAAATTGATATCGGAAGGATTTCCTCTAGTGATACCAGATTCATAGTGGATCACAAGAAAGTACAACGGGCTAGGGTGCTTGCTCGTATTCGAGAAGCAGAAAAGAGAAAAGACAAGGTTTGCGAATCTGAGTTGTCAGGTGTGTATTTTGATGGCCGAAAAGATACCTCGTATGTTATGATAGGCAGTCATCTAGATGAGTCAGGCCCCTCAACACGTAGAATAGCACAGCAGGAAGAACATATCGCTGTTGTTGCAGAGCCTGGCGGCGAGTATCTAACGCATTTTACCCCAGAATCAGGAAAGGCTCATGTAATCTTTAAGAAGCTCCATGATGTTGTTGAGGAATTTGGTGGGGACATAGCTGTGTTGGGGGCAGACGGAACCGCAGTGAACACAGGAAAAAAATGGTGGCATATTTCGACTGTTTGAGCTTTTTGAAGGTAGACCAGTTCATTGGTTCATTTGTCTACTTCACTCTAATGAGTTGAATTTACGTGAATTGTTCACAAAGCTTGATGGCGTTAGTGCGGGACCGAGATCATTCAGCGGTCCAATCGGTAAGAAACTGTCCGAGGATCTCCACAATAAGCCATTAGTATCATTTAGTCCAGTACCTGGCAACCTGCAGAACCTGGATAAACAGACAATTGATGCCCTCAGCACAGATCAACAGATACTGTACAAGCTGACTGCGGGCATCATTGGGGGAAATTGGCACTGAGCTTGCCGCCAGAAAAATCGGCCCTCTGAACCAGGCCAGATGGCTGACGTTGGCGACAAGAATTCTTCGTCTCTATGCCTCAACTGAACAGCCAACAAGCATCTTGAAGATGCTGACCGAATTCATTGTCAGGCATTACGTTCCCGTCTGGTTCCAAATCAAGTGCAATCCTCACTGCAAAGATGGATCCAGAAACTTATTCTGCAGCATCGAGCTCCTGAAGGGTTTACCGTTCTCCGTACAGAAGATCGTGAGGCCTGTCATCCAGCGAAATGGGTACTGGGCTCACCCAGAGGCGATTCTTATCGCCATGCTGTGCGATGATGATATACAAATCCGGGAAAAAGCGGTCAGGGTGATAACACAGTGCAGAGCAGCTGTGTCTGGTGAGGTGCGGCCTTACGAGATCCCCAAGATTGACTTCCAGGCCAATAGTTAGGCTGAGATGATTAACTGGTCGAATGAGCTAGTGACTGAACCCCCACTGACATCCAAGCTCAGCGTGCCGGAGCTGCTCTCTTTTAGAGATACAGCGCCCGCATACCCGGTACATACCCAGGCGGTAGAAAGGGCAGTTTAACTGGTGACTCAGGCTGGAAGCGCAGTGGTCTGAAGTGCTGCCCGTCATGGTTATGTTTGTGCGAGAATGCGGCACCGTGAAAGCATCCCTGTTTTTGAGTCGAAACGAGATTTTGTTGTTGATTGACTTGACCTACGAGTTCGTTAAACGACGTTTTTTCCATGTGTTGGTGACGCAAAAAATGGTTTGATAAAGATGCAACCAGATGCATCTTGTTTTCTGAGGGCGATATGGCTAGATCAACACCATACGCGTCACCGCCGACAAACACCGACACCAATATGGGACCAATCAGCCTTCAACCTTCTGCTGACGATAAATATCCTCAGTCTAAAACTACTCCTAGAAACAAATACTCGTCGAATTTCGGGTCAATATTACATACTTCCCCCTGCTGTGTCCTGCTTTCGTCTGTTTCGGTCACTTCCTTTCCGATGCATGTGTTTAGGCCTCAGGACATATGTAGATACGACTAAGCGATGGCAACGAGGGATGGGAAATATTTACTAAAGCCAGTGACTGTCCAGAAATCGAATTCTCGGTTTTCAGGCCTCCACACACAGTTAAAACCACTCCCTGGCGGCTTGACTCCCTCGACTGCGCTAGTTCTCCATTCTGCCACCAGGGGCACTATGACGGGCATCCCTCAGGAGAGAAGCGAGAATAACCGAGTCATGACACATTATGAAGTATAAATAGAGTCCTCTATAGGCTGGAATGATATACGGAGAACACGACAATGATGTTTTTGGAGCCCTCAGATATCTCACTCACGCATTAATTAGGCATTCTGAAGAAAAAAATGAGAAAAGTCTCTGCACAAATCGGTCATTCGCTACCACTCAGCATCAATTTAAAAAATTGGAAAAAAATCATATCATTTTCTTATACCCCAAGGACAAATAATTTCCCCCTTTCACTTGTTTCCTGGAGAAAAAACCCTCCCCTGACCCGGCCTATTCACCATGCATCCGAATGATGAGCTGACAGCAGACAACTTGAGCATCAAAATTCTAAAATACGCCAGTGATGGCCCAAACATTGATTGATTGACTATTGGGGCTTAAGGGCGCACCAACCTTTGTGGTTATATAGCGCCCATTATGGCCCAAACAGAAAAATCGCAGAATCATTCCTCATTCGGCACTACAGACCTACTCTCAACACCCAAACATCTTTCTGGCCACTCTTGCGGTAAATTCGACATACGGGGACACCCACTCAGACGCATGCTCAGACACACCACACACGATGTTCCCTTTCTCCTTCGGCAAGAGGGTATTGGGACTGCCGACACTTTTTGCTTCGACCGAAAGTTTACCTTAGGCCTCCAGTCACTCGGTATTTGGAAAAAGGTTACCTCAGGCCTATAGCCACCTCCACCTTTCACTCCTCGCCTGATGACGGTCCAAGACCGAAACGTTGCATTTACCTCATCCCACTCTTTTTTTCTTATATTTACCTTGACATAGCCTTTTTGGGCTTTTTAGGGCTTAGACGGTTTAGTTTCTGGACTTCGGCGTTTTAGGCTGCCAGTCTTTTAGCACTTTTACTGCCATCTGTATCATCTTTTTAGGGTCCTAGGTCATTCCCACAACACTCTTTCAAATTCATTCTTCTAAAGAGGAAGAAGAATGACCCATAATTACAAAAAAAAATATTTTTAAAAAATGAAATTCCTTGCAAAAATGGGAACACACCAACATATGAATGCACTCTAATACAGGGATGCTATGGAATTGTTTAATTTTCTAGACTCCAAAGAATTAAAATACAGTACCTACGGCACAAGCTGTTCATGTATGATGCCAGTCCGCAAAGTATGGCAGCAGGCCAGACGAGTCACACCAGCCATCCAAAATTATCGCACCACCAGCCTAAAAAAATCGCACCAATCTGCCATATACCAGGGAGAAAAACGCACACATTCCTACCCACACGATGCAATACTACCTCTCTTATTAGTTAGTTAAGGACTTTTTATAAGGCCCCCTTCTGTGTCTTCATAACTATTCAGTCATTATTTTTTGGGTTTTCAGTGTCAACTTCCTCGCACCAGTCTTGCAAATTCGCACCAGGTTGATAAAGTTCGCACCACTCACTCCTGTCTCCAAGGGCACTCGCACCGACGAGATCTCGTCGAAAATGCCATACTTTGCACACTGCCAGTCTGCAGAACATGGCAGATTTCAACGAGATCTCGTTGGGGCAGCCTCGGGGCAGACCTACCGATTTGGGGCAGCTTTTGGTCGAGCTTGGGGCAGAGGGGGGGTCTTGGGGCAGGAACTAGTACTTGGGGCGGCAATCAGTCCTGGTAATCACCGGAGGAAGAATAAAAAATAATGAAAAGAAACGACAACCATTAGTTAAAATTGCGCTGGAAAACGTAATTTGTCTCAAAAGCGTCATATTTGTCGTCAAGCAAAATATGGTTAGAAAGATACCAAACAAAGAAAATTTTTCATTAATGTAAAGTGCCTGGAAGTGAATAAAAAATTAAGGCAATAGACACCTTTTGAAAGCTAAATTTATATTTATTTTCTAAATTTGTAATTTAAACTTAATTTTAGCTACATAAAACAATCTTAGAACTCAAAATGAAATTTCCCTGCCTTTAGTTTTTTTTGCATTTCCTTCGCTATGTTTTGATCGCCAAAGGCCGGCAAATCAATCTTGCCAGCCCCCTCCCTAGAACGAATGCCGGTCCGTGATGTGACGTCACAGGGACGTAAGGGGATCTTTCTTCGCTTGGGTCTCGTGAAATTATTCCAAATTTCGAGATGATTTCATGCAAATTTGAGAAAAGAGAAGGGAAAAAATGCGTTAGCTATGGAAAAAATTTATGATATTCGAAAGTAGTTGTCAATTGAAATATCAATCGATCGATTCATACTTCATACGGCTTGAAAGAAGGGACAAATGACGTCACTAGGGGAAAAACTTGGCTCGTAAATATACCTTTGAATAAAGGTATCTTTGAAATTGTGCATCATGAATGCAAGATAGCTGCTGTACGTGAGTTTCCATTGCTTTGGTACGTGGACGCTCGTGCGTACATTGTCGTCATCGGTCGAATGCACAGTTTTATTGTATTTGTAGGTGTTTTGTTTAAAATGGATTAGATAAAACTTGTATCGGTACAAAATTACCCCCCCTCCCGTTGGAGGAGTCTGCCCCAGCCACCAAATTTCTGCCCCAATTGGGGCAGGCTTTGGCTGCCCCAAGCGCCTCGTCGAGTCGCCCTGCCACATTCTGCAGACTGGGCACACTGGGTATGATGTAACAGCAATTGCACTTTTCTTTGTTCACACAAGAGGTTTCCCTTAAGATGAATATCCATTTAGTCAAAAATATGACCATAGAATATGCATGGTCTTGAAAATGGTATTGTCTTTCCATAAGTCATCTGAACAAACCACACAGCTTTAAATTAGGGTATGGGGTGTTCTTTAAATTAACTGAAAATTTGTATCTTCTCATCTGTGCCATACACCCAGTGATCCAACATTATCCTCTCTCATGGTATCTTAACCTCCTTTCGCGTTTTGATTACAGTAACAACTCTTGCAGTAATCCACTTTTTATATATTTTTACCATCCACTGCAAAACATAGTTTTTTCTATCCTTGAAGCACAGAATATATTCACCAACTCCTTCCCTCAGCTCCATTCCATTCTTCAACCCAGTTAGAAGACACTTTCTCTCTTCAATAATAATCAACCTAGTTAAACCTAGTGTCAACATGTACATTATGGTAAACTTTCACAACTTGGGGACAGGGCAGGATATCAAGATTTATAGGAAGTTGGAGAAGGCATTGGAACAGACCCTGAAAGCAAAAGACAGCAGAATGGATAGTTGTAATGTCAACATTGAAAATTTTAAAGTGCATTCCAGCATTCAACAACAGAGAGGTTTCACTTACCTGCTCAAACATCTGTACGCATTCAGTCGCCAATTTTGTCCGAACATTGCAGAAAGAAGGCAGAAGCTCAGCACCAGCAACACAGATTACAGCGGTAAAACATGTACCTCCACTCCTGCCACGTACCCTCCTGTATTAGCTATGTAGTTCACAACGCCACCTCGCTCAAAATTTTCCTTTTTATTATTATTTTATATTTTGAACGAGTCGTATCAACATTACTGCTGCTTTCTCTTCTTCTCTCTTTTGTTGTTTGTTTTTCGTTGCTCCTCGTGTAACGGCGTTAGTGAACGTGTGTGAAACTGGCTATTAAGGCGCAAAAATGAATCATATGTCTCTAGAATACCTGTCTTAGCTTCTTACCTCCAGAAATCCGGAAAAGAGTTTATTCAAAACGTCACAATTCAAAACTGATGCCCAATATTTTTTTTCAAATAGCTTCGTGGCAGTACATTGCAGGGACTGCGGATTCCAGGGTGCAAGTGGTGCAGTTGCACCACTCGATTTTTTTCAAGTGGTGCAAAAGTATCTTTTGCACCACTTGTTTTGGCTTTGTCCAGGAGGCGCCCCCCCCAGGCTTCAGCCGGCGCCCCCGGCCGGTCAGAGAAAATCAAGCCTAATTACCGCCTACCTGAAGAGGTAGGATCCTCTGTGAAAAAGACATTTTCATACATGAATGACGCTCCTTGACATCAAAACTGCGCCCTGGAAAGCAAAAGGCGCCCCTCCCTTGAGCAAAGGCGCCCCTCTGGATAGCATAGGCGCCCTTGAAAAGCGTAGGCGCCTCCTGGACAGCTGAGGCGCCTCCGAAGAAGAGAAACGGCGCCCCTAGATATCACATGCGCCCCCTGGTTAGCACAGGCACCCCTTGACAGCAAAAGGCGCCCCCCCGCAGAGAAAAGGCGCCCCCTGGACAACATAGGCGTCCTTTGATAAGAAAGGCGCCCCCTGGAGAGATAAGAGAAACCCCCCCCCCCGAGAACAACGGCGGCAGGGACGGCGGATTCCGCAGGACAGGGTGTGCAGTTGCACACCTTGAAAAAATGATGGTGTACATACAATAGTATATTTTTGCACACCTGGTTTTGACCTCGTACGGGGAGGCCCTCACGGATTTGGGTGGCACCCCGGATTTTGCCGGCGCCCCCGGCCGGTCAAGAGAAAATCAGACACATCGCCTGTCTGAAGGGGTAGTACCCTCTGTGTAAAATAAAATACACTTTCAAATATGAATGGCGCCCCCTGACATCAAAGCTGCACCCTGGACAGCAAAAGGTGCCCACCCCTTAAGTAAAAGCGCCCCTCTGGATAGCAAAGGCGACCTCTAGACAGCAGAGGCGCCCCTGGACAGAAAAAGGCACCCCCAATTGAGGAGTAACGACGCCCCTGAATAGCATAGGCGCCCTCTGGTTAGCACAGGCACTCCTGTACACTAAGAGGCGCCCCCCCCCCATAGAGCAAAGGCACCCCTCTGGATATAATAAGCTCCCTTTAATAGCAATCGCGCTCCCTGGACAGCAGGGGCGCCCTCTGGATAGGATAGGCGCCCCCAGAACAGCAAATACGCCCTTTGATACCAAAAGCGCCCCATGGACAGAACACACCCTCTGGATAGCATAGGCACCCCTGGACGGCAGAGACGCCCCTAAAGAAGAGCAACGGCACCCCGGGATAGCATATGCGCCCCTGGTTAGCACAGGCACCCCTGGACAGCAAAAAGGCGGCCCCCGCCCCCTGAGTAAAGGATCCGGGTCTCTGGATAGCATAGGTGCCCCTGGATAGCGCAGGCGCCTGCTGGACAGCAGAGACGCCTCCGAAGAAGATCAACGGCGCCCCTTGATATCACATGCACCCCTGGTTAGCACAGGCATCCCTGGATAGCAAAAGGCGCCCCCCCCGAGAGCAAAGGCGCCCCCTCTGGAAAGAATAAGCACCCATGGATAGGAAAGGCGCCCCTGGAAAGGACAGCAGAACATTTTTTAAGGAAAACTCAGTGGAGGGGGATGGTGGAGATTTTCTTGTGCTGGCCATTATAATGTATTCGGGGATCAAACCCCCATTTGGAGGGGGCGTTAATAAAATTTAGACGTGCTAGTGTTAAAAAATGTCTCCTAATTTTTGTTATTCCATATTCTAAAGATTAGAGATGCTGCCCAGGACTGCGGGTTTTTTCAACGGAAAAAGGCCAAACCGGGTTTGCGAAAAGGCCAAAAGGTTCAAATTGTATTTGCACTAAAAAATCTTGTTTTTTATAAATTTCGTCCAAGTTCTTCCCAGTACGGCTGTTGGAGTCTGAGTCTCATTAAAGTCCTCAAGGGACTTGTCACGGAGACCCCGACCCCACCACCCGAACGAGTAACGCCCACAATGAAGGGTTGATTTAGAAGCCAAAGTTTAACCTTCCACAAAGCACAGGGATGGCCGCCTCGCTCAGGTCACCCTCTCATCAGTCAGTTGCCAGCCGACCTACGTCGGGCAAACGATTGAGCGCCGGAGCGTCTCAGGGGAACCGATCTCAAGCCTGGACATGCACTGCCACTGCATGCTTCTCAGCAGCGGGCCGGAGCCCGACGCTCTACCAACCGAGCAACCGGGGCGGCCAAATGGCCAAATAAATACCACAAAAGCCATATTTGAGGCTAAAACGAACCCTACCGGGTGTCATAAACCCACAGAAAAAGGACAAGCACTCTTGTATCACTGCAGTGAACAGTGCACTGTATAAAACTAAATGTTGATAATTTGATATTGACTTGACGATATATTTTTAGCACACTGCCCATCTCATAAGAAGGCAGGAGTCCCCTTCCAATCCAGTGTGGCGACCCAATTATTTTATCCACATAACTAAACAATTTGTTAGCATCATCAATTATCTTGGCCGCACCACTCCCCGCTAACATTTGATATCTTCCTGCTTTTTCTGTGAATTGTTTGCTCTTGAACAGTGACGGATCCATAGGCAGATCCAGGATTGCCAATCGGAGGGGAGCACCTTCCCGGGGAGCGCCATCCGGAGCAGGGGGCGCCACTTTTGACCGGAAAAACCTACCAGGTGGGCGTAAAATCCTATCAGTGAGCACCGATTTTCGCATCCTGGGGGAAAGTGGGAAGCACCACTTCAGGCGAGTGCCATCGACCTTTCAGGGGGCGCCGTGACCATTTCAGGGGGCGCCGAGGATCGATCGGGGGCTGCATCTGCCCCTCCCCTTTGCCCCCTGGATCCGCGTATGGGCGGATCTAGAATTTTAGTAAGGTGGGGGGGGAAACGCGGAGCCTCAAAGTGGGCACTTTACCATCAACTTTTCACCCAAAGGGCGCCTATGGTATTCGGTTTTCGGTTGCCGTCATTTTGGTGGATCGTACTTTTAACAACGTCCTATCCCACCCTCTCCCAGCCATAACAGTTTGTACCAGCCAAGCAAGATGCCTATTTGGCGTGATATTTGAAACAATGAATTGCTAAACAGTTCAGTCCACACTTTTTTCGGCACCTCTTGAAAAATCTGTAACTGCCACTAGGTCATGGAGAAATTCAAGACACTTGGGAAGATGCAACAGCTGAACATAAAGGTATATATCTGAGGATTTTTCTATTAGTGAAGAGGGGTTAAGTTTATTTTAATATCAAATATGATAAGCATCATTTTGCCTTTCCACGTGGCCAAGATTCGTAAGATAATGGTGAGAGGACATTGAAAATAATCGCAGCGAGTGTGAACCTGGCCTGTGCGCTGTCCAAGAAAATTATCTCAGCGGAAAAGCTTTTAAGTTGTAGGAAACACAAACCGGACTTTAACCCACATTATTAATTGCTCCTAAAAAATAATGTTTGAACCAGATGGCAGACTCAAGGAGATATAAGGAAAGTTGAAACGTTAAGATAAACACAGAATGAAGTATGTGGGCATTTTCCATCGACCTTTATCTATATTCTTCAATTCATCAGCATGGGAGAATTGCTCTTGTGCGTGAAATTTCGGAGGTGTTAAGAGAATTTCGGTAGCCATGTGATTGAATGCTGAAATAGATCATGCCATAGGCATGTGTGATTTGTGACATAAATGGGCCCTACTAGAATAAAAAGAAAACAGTTTCAACGTGTCCAAGTACTCTCTTGATAAATTGATAACTTTGTTTTCGTTTATTGGCTGTAATTTGCGCGTTTAATGATCATGTGCAGTGTTCAGATCGAAGTGAAAAGACCATTCAGATTGATAAAACGAGTATATTTTGTCACTGACCATCCACTTATACCATCAACCATCGCCTTCAGGTCAAGTTCAGGGCTCATTTAAGAGAAGAGGTGAGCGTGCACTGTGCATGCCCAAATCGAGACACAGCCGCCCTCCCGATGGACAGACCGCGCAGAAATACGTCCTCGTCGCGTTTGATTTCGCGCACGCGTACGACGTAGTGGACCACCACCTGCTACGCGTTCGACTGCTGTAGATGGGGCTGTCAAATTGCACGGTGGCCTGGATTTGGCAGTGACTCCGGGACCGAAGAGTCCAGGTGGAACTAAATGGTGTGCTTTCCAGTGAGCGCATTTTCCGAACTGGCCTGCCGTAAGGAAGTGTCTTATCGCCAGTTTTATTTTGTATGGGCGGCTCGGCTGGTAGACGCACTCTGCGCGGTTCCCGGATGCTCCCCTACATGTACGCCGATGATACGGCGGCTCTCTGCACGGGCAACAACATCCAAGTCGCCAAGGACCGGGCGCAATAAAGCTGCTGCTGGCACCCTCATGAAGTGGACCCGACAGCACAAAATGGTGGTATCAGGAGCCAAGATCCAAGTACTGGTGATGTCCCAGTTGGCTAGAGACGCCGATCCCTTCAATTTTAAGGTCGACGGGAAGTCTGTCACTGCTGGAGACACCCTACAGCTACTTGGCGTCACCATCGATCGGCTCCTCCATTTCGGTCCACACTGTAAGAGACTGTGGGAGAAGGTCCACCCCCGCGTCTCCCAACTACGTCAACTGTCCGGCTGCAACTGGGGGCTGCACGAACAGCACCTCCGAACCGTCGCTACTGGCTACGTGAGAGGAGCGATGGAGTAAGCGGCCGCAGCGTGGCTCCACGCCACACCGCCATTTCATGTCGAGCTGCTGGAACGCAAAATGAGAGCGTCAGCGCGTATCATCACAGGATGCACCCACTCCACTCCCAGCCGAGTTAAGACTCCCCGCGTAGCGGCCAGAAGGAGGGTACTCGCGACCCGACTGCTGGTGAAATTCCATACCCTGCCGCCTGAAGACCCTCTGTGAAGACGTGCGGAGGCGACAGCGCCCTCTCGACTCTCCTCCGTGACAGGGTGGCGGCAGGTGGGCAAAGACATGTGGGATCAAGCAAGCATCTCCCTCCCCATCGAGTCTTTCCTTCCTCGACGTCTTCCACTGTGGGTATCAGGAGAGTGAGTCACATTTCAACTAGACGTGGGCCCACTGACATCAGGAGCGCCACCTGTCCGGAAGAAGCGAGTAGCTCTCCCCCACCTCGCTTCCCTGACTCAATGTGCCACATGGGTGTGGACCGACGGGTCAGTGCACGGAGGGGTCACGAGCGGGGGAGCTGGGTCTTCATCGAGTCACCAGACAGAGCCCAGCATGAGCTCAGGCGACCAGCAGGCTCGCTCTGCTCGAGTTTTCAGGCTGAGATGGTAGCCATCCAAACTGCCTGTGTCTTCCTACTGGACTAATCAGTGCACACAGAAGATCCAGTCATCTTCAGCATGGCCTGCCAAGATGACGACGCATTATAGAAATAAAATGGCTTCAATGTCTGCAGATAAGATAGCGAATCGGCAAAAATCGCAAACTTCCTCACCATCAGCTTAGACACCTGGTCCAAACAGCAAAAAAAAATGGAGTACAGCTCTGAAGTAAAAATGGATCCTTCGTAAGGCAAACTAGAAAACTTCTCAACATCGTCACCAACAAATGCACGCCCTGTGCCATTGTCACTTTCTTTTGCAACCGTCTATATAGAAACAGACATGGTTTTCGGAACGGCTCCGCAAGCAAGTTCATAAATTACTGGCGCGTCGGTTCAGGAGGCAAATTTTTGCTTTGTTGGCGTAGGTTGTGTTCGTGTTAACTGTCGAGATGAGCTATGGCTCAATAACAGCTGCTTCATGTGGTTCGACGAGATTGCTGTCGATACCAGCCTGTGCCAGCCAGGCACAGACTCTCACTCCCTGGTGACGGGTTGCAAAACGCGAGCCACTGTCTATCTGACTGAGGTAGGTGTCGCCAAAAAAATGTTTGGTATGTGGGGCGTGTTGGTGGCTTATTTTAAAGGGAACGTGGCACCTTGGTAAAATCCTGGAATTTTGTGTAATTAGGCGTACTTTTAGCCGAAAATAATGAAACCACTCATGATTTCTCTGAAAAATGTACAACAAGCTCAATGCTTTTATTTTTAAAATACTCCTCTAGAAAAAATGAATAAATATCTGCCTCTGGATGACGTCATGATCTGGCAAACACTACCATACTCGAAACACTTCAAGGGCTTCGATTGGCTGATGCTCATCGTGATGTCAGCATATGTCGTCACACCAGCAGCTCACAACAATGGCCGCCTGGCGAGAGGTACATGAGAGGTACATTTCGGGTAGGTTTTAGTTTTTTTCTACGGAAAAATCGAGTTCCAAGACAAATGATATATAGAGCACCTGGTTTTCCTATTTGCTTTACAACTTGGCTATCTCAGTTAAAATCACGTTCTAAAGGTGCCACATTCCTTTTAATGGCTTAATGCAAAGCGAGTATCTTACTGCACATTTGTAGCGGTATTTCATTAATTTCCACTAGCATGCTTATTATGGGTGAAGCTTGGAACGCTCCTGTTACTATTCTGATAGCGAGATGACGGACATATCGATAATCTTTTTCGCGGACTAAGGAGTGGCCTCATATGCAACCCCGGTCTGCGACCTGGGATAACCCCCCACCGGCGCAGGAGAGCCGCATGAAAATGTGCTGAAATCAACCATATTTCATTCTCAATGTATCTCTTCATAAGCCTGTAGGTCAGTGCCATCATTTTTTTCTTTGAAATAAATAGTAAATATCCCGCAGTCAACCCCGGATTCGACCCGCGCACCCCTCATCACGAGACAGGACCTCTAACCACTAGACCACTGCGCCACACTGTACCGACTCCCACTAACCCTACACCTGTGACCCGTCAGGAGGTCACTGGCCGGTATCACGCAATCAAAACGATGCCGTGATCGTGGCGCCGGGTGTTGTGTTCGTACAGAAAAGGCATGGTATAAAGCTGCTTCTAGAAGACGAACCAAACATTAGATTCGCCTAGAATCACTTGTATCGGCGACCCAGGATCCTAAGCTAGCTTTATGCCAAATTGCATCCACTTCCATTCATTTTGAGGACTTGAAACCATGGTGAGAAGCAAACATGTTCCGAGAAATTTAGCTCCTTGAAATACCCTTTCGGACGAATTACTCGAAAGCCGTTGGAGATAAGTGGGTAGTGTAAATGAATTGAATGACTGCAATTAATTTTCCTATTCAGCCATGTCAATTATGAGCTTGTGAATGACATGTGCTCTGAACCGAAAAGCTGCAAATAAAAGGTTTTCTACTAAAATTATATTTATACATATAAGACAATGAATTTTATTATCACGATATCCATCTCCGAATATTATCAGGCGGAAGCAATGTTCTTTCATTATTTGAAATGAAGAGTCAAATCGGCGCATTAGATCGCGAGAGATTAAGATTTAAATAAAATGATCAAAAATGTAGTCCTCCGGCAAAATGGCAAAAACTAGGTCAGAATTTTACGTTTTCCACTGGAAACTATGCCTAAGCACAAGAAAATTGACGTAGCTGCCTCCACGTGGCTGTCTTTAAACTAACTGAAGCGTGCCTTCTGACATTTCGAGCTTACAAGTCGGCTGTCAAATTTCAATATCTTTTTGCTTGTACTAGAAATACTGCGTTTTGGCGTAAGAAATATTGTCGGACCAGTTCGAACTTTTTTCTTAGGTGGCCTTGTTGCTTATTCAAAAGGAGGCAAATTTCAAGTTCGCCGCTTAAGAAATAAAAATGATAAAAATGCAAAATTGAAAACATTTGTTCCAAAATTTCTCAAAAACTATTTTGAATTTAAATTTGGGGGCCTTAGTTTGGGCGTCTAGCGTAAAAGGGCAATCACCCTACACAATTGCAGAGCCCTGGTATCAACTGTCAGAACCGCCAAACGGCCAGAATAGAGCCTCTTGAGAAATCTCAATCCGCTTCGCTCCATGGATTTCGTCATGCGGCTCTGACACAGCCCTACTCGATCTTCGGACGAATAAGTGATCTATACAGCATAAGAAGCTTATAACGTAGCGTATAACAATGAGCGTATAACGTGCGCATAACGTATATATAGGCGATAAGCGTATAACGTGTATAGCATGAGAAACATTTCTCTATCTGCACGGTATCTCATCCTCGTCAACACCTTCAGTATTTTCAGCGTATCGAAACATTTTTTTGCGGAAATCCTTCAGGTGTGGCACATATGAAAGCTTATCGAGTGTGAGCCTGATAAATCTGGTTTCTGCTACAACGTCGCTCGGATTTCCGCGAATTTACAAAATCGGGCATTCAGTCTCAATGTCTATTATAAAAGTGCATGCACTATGTCTTTGAACATGAAAATTTCAGTCCATTGCGTGTGATCCATTGCTGCAATATGTCAAGGCCAAGCTGCAGCCGCCTCTGCGCAGCTGCTGTAGTAGACACTGTCACACATATTGTGAAGTCTTTAACGAAAAACACGTGACGTATGTTTGCGGGAAGTGTCTGCAATATCATTGGTCATAACTGCAAACAAGGCTATGAATATCGCAGAATCCTGGGCTATGCTACTCTGTTGCTGATGCCAATCCGATACGACTGAGTTTACGCGAAATCTAAAATACCTATTTTTCGGAATATTAGAAATAAACCACCCCAAGTGGCCTCGCACGCCGAGTCCAAAGAGTTTCTACAGAACGCCATTGGATAGCAAAGGCGCCCCCCAAGAGATGATGGCGCCCCCTGGGGAGGAAGGCGCCCCCTCCAGAAAATCTTGCACCACTTCTCGAAAATGGAATCCGCCGTCTCTGTTAGGTGGGGTCAATTTTTTGGTCACCCCATTATAAGTCTATGGTGAAAAATAGAATGGGCTCGTTTTCAGTAAATACTGGATAGATAAAACTGAAAATCCTCAAACCGTCTATCCTTACCACGATCTTGACCATTAAGTTGGGTTTTTGAGCATCTGATCTCTCAAAGGTCATATCAGGTCACGGGAGTGGAGATAGTGATTGTTTTGCCAATAACTTCTCACTGAATTGAGATAAAGCTCACCTTTTGCTTGCATTGTGCTTATATTGTCACGGGGAGTCGATTGATATGCAGCATGACCATACCAGGTGATACTGTGACCCTGACCTAGGTCGAGTTCAGGTCATTTTGACTATTTAACCTAGCAAGGTCATATTATACATCATTCAATTTGCCGCGAGGAGAGAAATCCAATGAGGCATAAAGATTTCCTCTAGCTCCCCTGAGGGCAGATTTTAAGAGGGAAATGAACACTGCTCTGTTGTAAGCCTATGGAGCCTTCTTTAACCTATGCTGACCTCAATATTGACCTGAAATAAAAAGCATTCTTACAAAATATCTTCGTCTTGTCAAGAGCTTTCGAACGCCGCCTATAATTTTTCCTTTAGCTTTCGTCGGGAACGAGATACGGGGGGCGAAAAACGCCCCCAGCGGGGCGCGTCATGCAAGGGACCCCAGCGGGGCGGGTGTCAAGGCACTATTCGCTTCCTCTCGTCATGGCAAATCGAATGGTGTATAATATGCCCATACACGCCGCTGTTTATATGCTATTTCCAAAAACCCGAGGGGGCGGGTATCTGCCCCCGTCAATGTCCGTGTTAACCCTCGCCCCACCGGGGGCATTAATGGCCCCCTAAGGTTTTTCGGGATAATAGAAAAACGACGACACGCAGCACCGCGGTTGAGAGCTCTGTCTCTCACTCCATCAATTTCCCACTATCCCTAAATATTTTTACCCCGGGTCACCCAAGGTCAGGTCACCAAGCGAGGTCAGCCAAGGTCACCTCACTTCAACTTTTGAGCTCTATAAGAGCTACGTTTCTCAGTCGATCAATTTGAAACTTTCTACACGTCATGAATCACTTCATTCATACACTTCATTCTACACTTCACGGGTTAACCCGTCAGGGTCTGCAAGGTGTATATCCGGAATTTTTTTCTTGACCTGAGGTCAGGTGACAAGGTGAGGTGACCTCTCCTATTGAAAAAGCATGGGGAAAAGCTGTCTTATTATATAAAAGTCACAAAAATGATTGCAAATATTCAGACTGCCAAGAACAGCGTTCTTGGACACCCTTTCACGGATTCCAGGAGTCATATTTCCCTTTGACCTCTTCAAGGTCATCCATAGGTCATCAGGGGCCAAAAAAAGTATTTTGACAATAAATTTTGGCCTAATTAAGCTAGAGCGCTGAGTCAAACATCATCGTGTATATCTTGTCACTGGCTTTCATTTGATATACGGCAAAGTCACTTTCTGACCTTTCGTGACCTCAGGTCATATGAGGTCATTAGGTGACCTCTGGAGGTCAAAACACTGGCGGGAGGTCATTACGTTTCACGTAGCAGAGAAATGTCTGGCACTTCCTTATCAAATATCGCTTACTAGATCTCAATAATTGCATAATAGTTATGCCCAGTTTTCTTAACCTTCGCCCGGGTGGGGGTCCTTTTAGACCCCCCTTCGGGTTTTTCCGAAGTGACCAAAAAACAGCGGCGCGCAGCGCCGCCAAACCTGGTCTGGCTGTACCTTCATCATTTTTACATCTTTCCTGAAAATTTTGGCTCAAGGTCATATCAGGTCAGGTGACCAGGCCAGGTGAAGTGATCTCACCTCAAAAAATACTTAGGACCGCATAACTAAAAGAAGGGTTAATCGATCAAGTTGAAACTCATACCACATATTGAGCCCACCGGGAGATACAACATTTGCTCCGCGATTTTTGATATTGGTGACCTAAGGTCATGTGCAGAGCATGACCTCCCCATTGTCAATACATGGGGAAAATCACGAAATGAGCTTTTCTCATTAAGTATGGATGAAATCAACTTCAAACATCGGTTGCGACTTGCTCTTAGCCCATTTCTGAAGCTGATACCAAAATTTTTGACTTGTGACCTTTAAAAGGTCACCTTAGGTCAAATAAGCATTTTTTGGTGTTTTTCTCTATATATTTTGAATGAACTAGGATAGAGCTTTTGTTTTGTCACCAAAGTGTTTGTATAGTCACTGGAAGTCAAATGATATACATCATGACTATACTAGGTCAAGTTGGGTCAGACCGTTGACCTGGGTCAGGTCAAATTCTTAAATTTGACCTGGCATAGCAATATCATATATCATTCGATTCGTATTGACGAGTGGATTGCAATGGTGCATAAACTATGGCTGTATCTTGTTTGGTTTGAAAGCTATTAGCGAAAAAGTAAACGCCATTATGCATGGGTGGCTATGGACATTCCTAAGAAGATGCCCAATATTTAGTGACCTGTAGCTCCCTAGGCTTTGACCTGACACGAAAATGAATGCTACTGTAATGAAAGTGCATCTCAAGAGCTTTCGAATGGTGTTAGAAAAATGTTTCTAGCTATCATAGTTTCTCAGATATATGAGGTTTTCTTAGTACACAGAGGTGCAGAAAGTATGCTGGCTGTCACAAACTCAATGCGACATATGCCTCCTCTGTCACACAGAGCTGGAAATAATAATTGTATACTTGAATACTATTTCCAATATGCTGAATGTCCTCTACCTGTCACTTACTTTTTGCAGCAGACAAAGTTCTAGCACCAAACCATTACACCATGAAAGTAGTAAGTTTTCATTTATAGATCATGTTTTTGTTTTTGGAAGGAAAATTTCCAATTATGGGTCATTTTTTCCAGTATTGGGGTCATAACTATTATTGGCAACTCTGACTGCAGTTTCCCCCAATGGCATGCATTTCCTTTTTGAAGAAGTTTCCATTTTTGAAAGGAGTGTTTCCAATTATGGTACTTTTCCACATGATTACATGTAGCAATTATCATGAAAATAGTCATTATTGGGAACATACCTATTAATGGGAGCATACATGTACACACAATTGGGAACCCTAACCGCAGCTTCCCCCCCACTAAACTTCTATCTCACATATCAACAAAAGGGAAAAAATGTCAATGTCAACATAGTATTTGAATCTACCTAAAATGTGTTGGTAAAGTGGACCTTAGGTAGCATTTTTATAAACACATCAAATGCTTAAAATTTGCATCCCACTCCACGATCATTACCTGCCTGGTCATTCCTTTTTGCAGTAAAAACTCTGAGGCAACTAGCCTGCATAGATGTAAAATTATGTCTATTGCCCTAATAGGTACAGAGGTATTGGAATTCACATACCAAAGAAAGATCCAGTGTAGTAAAAATCCTGCTTTAACTCCATGCAGTTCAGGTCCTGTGCGATGCTTATCACCACTGGTAGTAAGCAACACACCCCCAACCAGCGTTTTTCGAAGTCTATTTGTTTCTGAGATTTGCTGTGATTTTCTGAGATAAGAAGGGGGTCTACTCGGCCCCCTCCAGTGCACGTTAGTTCCAGGCCCCTCTCCAGTGTGGGTGTTAACACATTGTGGAGGACTGCTTTAGCACACATTTGCTATCTGTACAATATTGATATGATAATTTGATCATGAAAACTCACCTGAATCACTGTTGTTGCCAGCCTGTTGCTGGCGCCAACTCTCCCAACTTCCTCCAGCTCCAAATCTATCTAACCAATCTAGGGCACAAATAAACTAAGGCACAAGCAGGCTAAGGAATGAAAAACCAAGCTTGATATGGGAAAGTGCATTAGTCTTACAATAGCCTACATTCATCTTAGATTAGCCATGGGCAGCAATATTTGTTCTAGCTAGTTTTAGCCTGCACTTATCTTAAATATACCTAATGAATATGCCCTCAAAATAAGTGGCTTCCCGCCTGTTTAAATTTTTGGCAGGCTCTACATCACATAAACATTTCTAACTTGTCTTGTCGCTGTTGCGCAGTTTAAGTAGAATTGCTGCCCAGCTATGTTTATTTTCTCACTCACTTAGTACTTTTATTAGTAGCTTTTAGGCGTACTTAATACTAAATTCGAAGAAATAGGGGCCAATAAATCAAAGACACTCAAACTATAAATCTGATTTAACCCGAAAGAATGGACAGAGAAGTACTTGATAAAGTATCTACGTTATCGTTAATGCCTTAAATATGCCCACAATCGTGTATTTCTCGAAAAAATTGACTGTCACATTTCCGGTATCTAGGCGACAACTTTCTGCAAACTACTAACAATCGGCACCATTGGGCTGCATGTTAAAATCTGGCAACTGTGACAGCGGTTTGCGGGTTTTCTGCAGCGGGGGTCCCTCGTTTTAGTAGAAACTGAACACAGTACCAATATTGTATTACTAATGGTACGCTGTGCAATTGAAGAACAGAGCTGCTAAGTTAAAATATTCCCTACACGCTTCATTCTCTATTTCGAAAATATGGGGTTTGATCTTGAGCCATACAGTCAGGATCGCTATTTTGTCACAATTATGTACCTCAATTTTCGTAAATGTGTCACAAACTCCGGTAGCCGAGTTGGCAAGTTTCTGCACCTCTGTTAGTACACCTCATATTAGCGATTTTGACCTATTTTGACCTCTGGTGACCTTGATATTGACCTGACAAGAAAAATGACCGAATTATTTTCGATATCATTTTTCGAAGAGCTTTCGATTGCCGTTTTGCGCTTTTTTCTAGTTCTCATATTTTTTGAGATCGTGGGGTCTTTTTAGCCCCCCCCCACCACCAGAGCGAAGGTGGCTCGTACCCGCCACCGGGTCAAGGGTTAAACATTGCATATGAATCCATAACATGTATTCTTACATTCATAGACAAAGATATGCACGATACAGCAAAAGGAGAGTAGAGGATACTGACATGTAGAGGAATGGCACCGGGGTTAAGGCGCGATGAGTGCGGAGGGGGGGTGGCGGACGCGAACGGACCAGCGCGGACGCGCACGCACGCAGGACTACTAGTTCGATACGAGTTTGAGTCGACGAGGTGGATCGGCGGCGATGTATAGTGACGGAGGGTATTAAATACGGGCGGTACCGCTATTATTATTAAGGATCATACGCGCGCGTGACGGACGAATTCGAGCGCAGATGGGACCGATATATGAGTGAAAATAGCCTATCGTGACCTACCTTCACCTCTGAATGTCAAACCATTGACCTGAGCGCTTAAACATGCGAAGGAATTTCTTACTGAACTCACGCGAGCTTTCTAATGCACTTGTAGATTTGCGCTAACCCCATAATTTTCGGAGTTATAGGTGGGCCATCGATTCCCCCTCCCCGGTGGGATGAAGGTGGCGCCGGACCCCGGTGAGGTGTGGGTTAATTCAACTCAATAAAATTACGGGACGGCACAGTCCACAAACAAATATACGAGCCAGTGCTGAAAAATCCGATTTCCATTTTGTGTGAAAAATCTGGGGATGTGAGGCACCAATCTTGGGATATATTTGCTAATATCCTGGGATTATAGTGAAAGGTCAGTGGTAGCGCTGTCTCGCGCCCTTTTTTTAGAGGAGACGCGACGTGAGAATTTGTGCGCCAGTGTAAGGCAAGTGGGGTGTTGCGGTTCTTTTTTTCTTGCTGTAACCGCATGCTTTTAACCTCGTCAACTTCTTCTGCCTGATCAAACATTTATAGCACGCTTTTCCTTTCTGACAGCTGAAGGTTAGTAACTCACAACACGTGTCATTTGAATCCATCCATGTATACCTACCTCAACCTATTCATAACACCGAGCACACTTGTTAAAATACAAATACTGCAAACATGGGTACAGTCGCAGGGATGAACATGTCCGAATGAATGGAGAGCTTTCATTCTATTCACTATAACAGATATAGGTAGTTAATTTGATTTGGAACCACGTTTAAGGCACTTTGGTAATCAAGTTGGTTGCAACTGTTTATCTTGTGTCACCGTAAACTATGTTGGTTAATCAGTTAGGGATCAGTTCCACATTGTGGATGAATATATAATCCCTCGCTTGTTAGCAAGTTGTCTGACTCCACATCAGGTATTTTTATTTAATTCCTGAGAATGGCTAAGATGGGTAGGTAATTACCTACTAGAAGGTTACCTTCTTTAGTCTAAGTTCAAGTTTTTAGTTTAAGTTAAGTTTAAATTTAAATCAAGTTAAAGTTTTTCACTGAAGCTTGTTGAGAACCTATTTAATGCCTGCAGTGGCCTTAAAATCTTTATTTGATTTCATACATGTATTTTCCAATGGGCTCAAATTTGGTTGCTGGGGCAGATTTTTATTTCTGCCAGAGCATACATTTTCATTTAATACTGGAGGAAGCCCATTAGAAATAATAGCCATTTCATTTCTCTATTTTTGTTTTTGTGGTCTCATTGCTGCCCTTGTGTGTCAGTGCTGCCCAGTGTCAGTTTGTCTCCATAAGGTTTCCAAATAACTGTCTTAAAGATGGGTAAAAGCAGGGGTTGCGCTCCGGCTTTAGCCTATGCCAAAAATGGCAACCTCAAATCTGGCATTCACCATGGTGATGACGTTAGCGATGGCCTAGAGTTGCTTAGCAACGCATTGTCGCTGAGCATTGTAGAAGACGGGGCTATCAGGAGACAAGTGCGTGTTAGGGGCAATAATACTGTTTTTTGAGGACGTGGGGTAATAAATCCTGGGTCTACCCTCGCCAGATGTATCTTGAAACCGTAAAACACTCCACGATCCGGAGTCAATTCTCATTGAATAAATAGGCGGCTCCACCTTGAGAGCAATTGCTGACGTCACACACCTAAAATTCTCTAGAAATAGAGGTTGCCATTTTATGAGAGGGAGTGTTCTACCTCTACA
The DNA here is from genome assembly GCA_034440635.1 of Lepas anatifera. Lineage (NCBI taxonomy): Eukaryota > Metazoa > Arthropoda > Thecostraca > Lepadidae > Lepas > Lepas anatifera. Next base: position 628,802 of record JAOTON010001855.1, on the reverse strand, counting down.
TTTAAAGGCCTTGGGTAAAAGCTGCTCCAAATTGTTAGGTTTGCCCTGAGGCTACCCTAACAAGATCTTGTTGACACCTGCCATCATCTGCAGACTGGCTGGCCTCTAGGCTAGCCTTGGAGGTGGGGAAGCTTGTACCCTTCTGATCATTTATGTTTTTAAAATCTAAAACACAAGTATGAATGCATCTGGAATTAGGCAGAGGGGTATGCATTCAGGTGACACAGCAGAGATGTTAATGGAAGTCTTTCCAACAACCAAGTTTTACTTACCAATTCCATTTGGTAGTTGATACCCACCTAGGTGGGCCCCCAGGCCTCCATCACCTTAATGAGGGTGTTCAATTACTCCCCCCCTGTTGAGCTTGGCTCCTATGAGAGATAGCATAAAATGTGTATGCTGGTGGATATGTTATACCAATTTATGAAACTACATTGGTTACTTCTTTGGTTCAGGTCAATATTGAGGTCATGACAGGTCAAAGAAGGTGACAGGTTAAAGGAGAGCTTCTGGACTCTGGTGTCTGACAGAGTTGAGTAACATTTTTCAGGCACCATTGGCTCCCTGTCATTACAGTAAATCAAATGATATGGCTAAACTAGGTCAAAACATAAAATGACCTGACCTAAAGTCAGCTCAAGCTCACCATTTGACCTAGCATAGTTAATATGCACATTAATTGGCTTGCAGTAACAATCCCAATGTAATGGTATCAGAATAATGGCTTTATCATCATTTTCGGAAAAGTTATTGACTCAAGTCTGAAAACCTGCATTGGCCTCAGATGACCTCTCATCTCTCATAGGTCACAAGGCCAAACTTGTAACATGAAGATGTAAAGGGGCCTAGGATACTAAAGTTGGAGAATGCAAAGCTATTCCAAGTGGTATTGAAAGAAATATAACAATGTTGGCCAATTTCCGTTTTCCCCATGAATTTGCAATAGAGAGGTCATGATCTCTACCTGACACTAGGTCGCTAATGTGAAAAAAATCCTGAACATATTTTTTAGTTCTCAGTGGGCCCATTATGTGATATGAGTTTCAATTCGATACATTCACCCTTTTCTTACTTATTCCACCATAAACTTTTTTTGGAGGTGAGGTCAGTTCATAAGCACTGGTGACCTGCCCAGAGATGACCCAACCTTAAATTTTTGGGATTAGTTGCAGAATTGATTGAGTATAAAGTTTGCCAAGTACAGCGGCGCTTTGCGCCGCCGATTTTTTTTGCTGCCGGAAAATCCCGAGGGGGTGTTCAAACACCGTCCACCGGGGCGAGGGTTAATGTAAAGTTGGGTCTGGATGGTGCAGTCGTTCACCGCTCACACTCGCTGACACATTCTGTATGGGCAGGATGCCGTGAGGCCGAGCCCACTCAGAGACAGGGTTTGGCGCCCTGCCCTAGCTCAAGCCTAGCCCATTCCCCTTCCCCCTCTGACGCCATATACGTAACCTCCGAAGTTAGTATGTCGTTAAACCCCAAACATTTGTATTAAGGTAAAACAAATTTGTTGCTGCAAGTGTGACGCTGTGCCATTGAAGTGAGCTGCGAGTGTGACGCTGTATCGTTGAAGTGAGCTGCGAGTGTGACGCTGTATCGTTGAAGTGAGCTGCGGGTGTGACGCTGTATCGTTGAAGTGAACTGCGAGTGTGACGCTGTATCGTTAAAGTGAGCTGCGAGTGTGACGTTGTATCGTTGAAGTGAGCTGCGAGTGTGACGCTGTATCGTTGAAGCGAGGTGCGAGTGTGACGCTGTTTTTATTGTTGTGAGCTGCGAGTGTGACGCTGTTTTTATTGTTGTGAGCTGCGAGTGTGACGCTGTATCGTTGAAGTGAGCTGCGAGTGTGACGCTGTATCGTTGAAGTGAGCTGCGAGTGTGACGCTGTATCGTTGAAGTGAGCTGCGAGTGTGACGCTGTATCGTTGAAGTGAGCTGCGAGTGTGAGGCTGTATCGTTAAAGTGAGCTGCGAGTGTGACGCTGTATCGTTGAAGCGAGCTGCGAGTGTGACGCTGTTTGTATTGTTGTGAGCTGTGAGTGTGACGCTGTATCGTTGAAGTGAGCTGCCAGTGTGACGCTGTATCGTTGAAGTGAGCTGCGAGTGTGACGCTGTATCGTTAAAGTGAGCTGCGAGTGTGACGCTGTATCGTTGAAGCGAGCTGCGAGTGTGACGCTGTTTTTATTGTTGTGAGCTGCGAGTGTGACGCTGTATCGTTGAAGTGAGCTGCGAGTGTGACGCTGTATCGTTAAAGTGAGCTGCGAGTGTGACGCTGTATCGTTGAAGCGAGCTGCGAGTGTGACGCTGTTTTTATTGTTGTGAGCTGCGAGTGTGACGCTGTATCGTTGAAGTGAGCTGCCAGTGTGACGCTGTATCGTCGAAGTGAGCTGCGAGTGTGATGCTGTATCGTCGAAGTGAGCTGCGAGTGTGACGCTGTATCGTTGAAGTGAGCTGCGAGTGTGACGCTGTATCGTTAAAGTGAGCTGCGAGTGTGACGCTGTATCGTTGAAGCGAGCTGCGAGTGTGACGCTGTTTTTATTGTTGTGAGCTGCGAGTGTGACGCTGTATCGTTGAAGTGAGCTGCGAGTGTGACGCTGTATCGTTAAAGTGAGCTGCGAGTGTGACGCTGTATCGTTGAAGCGAGCTGCGAGTGTGACGCTGTTTTTATTGTTGTGAGCTGCGAGTGTGACGCTGTATCGTTGAAGTGAGCTGCCAGTGTGACGCTGTATCGTCGAAGTGAGCTGCGAGTGTGATGCTGTATCGTCGAAGTGAGCTGCGAGTGTGACGCTGTATCGTTGAAGTTAGCTGCGAGTGTGACGCTGTATCGTTGTTGCAGTGAGCTGCAGGTGTGACTCTGCTGTTGTCGCTGTGAGCTGCGAGTATAACGCTGTGCCGTTGTTGCAGTGTTCGACAGCAGCCGCAGACATGGGCCGAGAGTCTGACAAGGCGCGCCGCCGGCGGCTGGAGCGGAAGGCTGAAAAAGGGCGTGTAGCGGCCGCCGCACATCTGGTGAAGGCGGCTAACGCCATCCCGGACCTGATGACGGAGATGCCTGCCTTCCAGAGGTGAGCTGCTCCTCCCACCCCAAACCCGCCCACGGCACTGCGAAGAGGCAACCGCCCGGATGTGGGGCGAATAATTTGTTAATGGCTTCAGTCAGCCCTGTGTTCACATCGATACGGATGATTTGGCAGCTCAGAGTTATTTCAAATCCGAAAAGCTTATTTTTTCAAATGATATGGTCTTTTGGTCTCACATTTTTTTAGTAATGTTGTGTGTCGTCACAACAGTATTTGAATAGTCCTTCGTGCCGATTGCACCTCACTGAAACAGTGCAGCATGAAATAATTGTGCTTCCACTCTTTTGTCGCAAGGAATTCGGCCACTGTCTATGTTCTTATGATCCCACACATTTTCTTATTGGGAAATTTTACTGTCCGCGGACATGAAAGTTGCGGCTGATTCTAACCCGTCGTGGCCTGTGCGGTCTATACGGTTGTTTCCAACGAGCTCAGATGTGTTTTTAGTCTGCGGTACCAGGGGGCACCGCGCCCCCATCTTTTTAGATCATGAATTTTATCACTATTTTTATGACGTTGACTGGAGTGAAATGGATGGATCTCGCCCCCCCCCCTCTAAATAAATCCGGACCCTCCACTGCCACTGGATGTGTTCAGGACGTAGTGGTGTGTGTGTTTTTATTTTCTGCATTCGCAAGTTGAAATGCTGGGGATTCACGCGTGTATGTTCCGCCCGTCCTTTACTTACACCTGCTCTGGTGTGGGCTGTAGTTGCCCGGAAGCGGTGTGAGGAGGTGGTCGAGGTAGATGGACGGCGCCGAGTTCCGGCCGTGCGGTAGTTGGCGCGCAGCCTCCTCTAGTCTCTCTGGTGAACGAAACGTGACACTGTGGTGTGCCATAGTAGAGACGGATGTAAGGCTGAAATTAGCATCGAACGAAATTGAATCTCGGTCGTAGAAGTCGCGCGCAGTGGGTCTGATACCACTCGCCGCAACCAGCTCGGTTCAGCCTACCCCTCCGCTGAGGGTGGGGGCACCTGCGGGGTGGTGTCAAGACGGAGTAGCCTTGGAAGGGGTTTTAGTGAAGCTTGCTGGTGGAAAACGGCAATGAATGACAGAAAATATTAATTGGAAATGCCTCAGGAAAGATCCTCAAATGAACGACTCCCTTTGTTTGCATTGTGTACCTCTCTATTGGTTATGACCCAGTGCTGGCTAACGGGGCAGTACAATTAAAGAACATTACAGTTGCGGTGTCGTTTTTCTCGGTTTAAGAACTTAGTAGGCCAGGGTATTTCCTTAGGGGAGCGATGGGAGCTGGACGGACGCAGTGAAGCAGAAATATACTCCGGCGAATACAGCACAGTGGCGCTGACTGCTCGTGGAGCATAACAAAAACATGTAACTGGCACTGCGGACTGTATCCCCCATTGGTGTTGGTATCTGCTAACTTTACACTAAAGTCTCCGAAGTATTTGAGCTCGAAATTATGCTGCGTCGTAAAATCTGCGCGAAAAGGTGATGTGGACTGGTGTTAGGCTAAAAGACTCGTTAGCACATTATGATGATGAGGAATTCGGTGCTCAGCGTATTCTCCCGAGGGCTTGTGTCAAAGCGCAGCATTTAATTATGGTGCAAATTGAGCGATGTGAATACGACGCTTCTGGTATATTGTGCCGTCAACGTAGCTGTACAGCAGCTAAAAAGATGATGTCCTTAGGTAGTGATAGACGGCGTTGATATAACGGGAAATATCATTAGATGACTCCGTATATGTTTTACCATGCTTGTCTCAATACATCGCGTAGCACACTGATAGAAGATTAGATATGAGGCGTGTCGTAATGTCGCATTCCCCGTGTATAAATGATGTAGTTAAACTTGAGGCTGTATATGAGCATGCTGCTGGGAACGATCACAGTGGGCGGGCGTCGGGCCGTGCGATGTCGGGCGTGTCCTGCGTCGGACCGCGCCTGCAGTGTTCCGCTGGACTCTCGCTGATTGGCGCCGTGTCTCACCCAGCTGGCCTGGCAGCGGGGCCGCTCTCTGCTGATTACCCCACCCTGTGGCCAGTGCGGCCCGACCCCCTGCCCCCTGTCCACCGCCGGGTGCCACCACGGCATTTAGGCCCAAAATTCACCCTGTAAGCGGGAGAATCGTCAAGGTTCTCATCCCCGGACAATTGAAGCAATGGTGTTGCTTGGTTCGGTCACGCTACTGTTTTTTTATTTTGGCCATATAATGGAATTGTTATGACATTAAATTATGCTAATGGTCTATAATGATCCGTTTGGATACCTAATTTTGTTTCACATTGGATGCTTACAAGTTTTCCAATGGGGTATTTTGTACAAGGCTCGGTAGATGTTTGACTTTGAATGATGCTGCTCTTTTTGGTAACAAATGGTGCAGATTGAGGATGCATCTCAAGAAGACTGCGTTTTATGCAAGCTAGGTAGGCATGGTGGAAGTGCAAGTCTGTACTTTCCGAAAATCCCGGGATGAAGGGGAGCTATTTACCGATTGTTTTGCTTATTGAAGGATGCTCTATATGGCTTGCAGTGTAGGTATTTGTTTTGAATGCGATCACGAGGCGACATGATGTCTGAAAGTTATATTTAATGATGTAGTTCATCTCACCTCCGAAAATATGCATCCGACTTTTCAACCCACTCGAAATAGTCTGGTTTGTTGGAAGTTAGCCAGTGCTTATTCATCGTTATGTCAGGGTAACCCTAAAAAAGTTTACAAATCGTTCTGAGGCGCACATGTTTACAATCGCAACATCAGTAGGCGTTCTGTCAAAAGTGAGGTATTATGTTGGCAGTGAAAAATGTCCCTACTGCGCCTCAGTCGCTCTTTAGCTATTTATGATTCAAAAGAATGCATGAACATCCGTTTTATCTTTTTCTGATAAAGCTACATCACACACTCATATTTTAACGTTTCGGACGTGTCAATATCTTCGTGCCAGCATTGGCGGATCCAGTACTTCATTTCGGGGGACCAAGCGGAGCTCCAGCCTCGCCCGCCATTGCCTCGAAACAGTCTCCGGCTATGCATTTACTATAGGCACTCGGAAATTTTGGGGGGGGGCTTGAGCCCCTTAGCCCCACCCCCACTGCGTGCCAGTATGCGTTTTGGTAAACCACAGAGTTTTGGAAAATTTAAATGGCAGAGAGTTTCATGGCGCTGGAGGCGGCTGTACTGCGTCTCAGTCCTGCTTGGCCCGGCGGTGTGGCGTTGTTACCTACTTCGGGGGCCGGCAGGTACGAGCGGCGCGGCGTGGCCGTACGGGTGGAACACCGCGACAGTGGCGCCATCTCCGACGCCGAGATGGACGCCCTGCTGGCGCTCTGTCGCACCAACATGTCCGCCCTCTACGACAGCTGCGAGTGGGGCTGGAGTGACCGTGAGAAGCGCGGCGAAATGACCGAAAGCATGGCCAAGTTCCTGATTGTGCGCGATAATGAGAACGTCATCGTCGCCTTCTGCCATTTCCGGTTTGACCTGGACTACGGCGACGATGTGCTTTACTGCTACGAGATCCAGCTGAGCCGTCCTTACCAGCGCTGCGGTCTCGGCAAGTTCCTTATGATGATCCTCGAGCTGCTGGCCTTCAAGAAGCAGATGCTGTTTGTAAGACTAACGGTACTAAACCATAACGAGCAGGCGAAAGCGTTCTTCAAGTCGTGCGGCTACGTGAGAGACAAGACCTGCCTGGAGAGCACGATTCACGAGACCTTCTGTTATGAGATTCTCAGTAAAAAGAATCCGAGGAAGGAGGACACGAACATGGGGCACGTGCCCGAGGTCAGTGTGCACAGTGCCCAGAGGCAGTGACGTGCGCCAGCTAGGAGTGCTAGTCCCGCGAGGCTGTCGGCGGCTGGCCTGCGAGCCCAGTGGACAGGTGGTACCATGAACTGCATGGCCTGTGGCCTGGTGTGTGTGACGTCCGCGAGCTGCGGAAGATGTTCTCGGTGTTGAGCTAGATTCAGCGGGCTTGGCCTGAGGGGAAAATCATCTGTTTGAACTGCAGACAGTCAACTGCATGTGTACGAGTACCTGAACCTTAACACGTCGAAAGTTTGATAAAACTGTGGATCTTGCCACACATTTTCTTTTGTCAGCTTACCAGTGCCAGTTGCAAGTATTGTTCTCAGAACCCTGGGCGGGTGGTGCTGTCTGTCTCCGTCAACGATAGAAAGTGCTTTGCTCCGGCGCCGAACATTGGACTCGGTGGCTTCTGGTTGGGCAGAGCTGTGGGTAGACTAGGGTCCAAGTTCTTTTCCCAATCTCGCCATACTGGCCCTCTGCGGGGAAGGCCTGAGAGGGGCCAGTGAAGGAAGGCTGTGGTTCCAGGCTCGCTCTCAGCTCGGATATTCTGGCTCGACGAATTTCTCACTGATCTGTTTACGCTGTGCTGATACCAAAAGGTGTGAAGACGTTCAGAACTCTCTGAACGCACTATTTGGAACTGTTTTAGTGGCGGACAACAATGGTTTGGCACCGGTGTCTTGTATTTCCTACTGTGCTACCATAAATGATGTATTTTGGAAATTGGTTTTCATTGCAGCTGTAGGTCGGCATTATCTTCACAGCAATAGTCTTGAAGAAAATGTCGCATAAGCACCTCGCCGAAAATAACCTTCCAAACGCATCATGGGGAAGATAATGTTTTTCGTCACCTACTCCTTTTTTCTTTGAGATAACAGTAAAACTCGGGCAAGCATCACTCGGAAACATGTTTGCCTGTAGCACACTTACACTTCGACTTATGTTACTAAGGCGTTTGCAAAGTGTTTACAGTAGCCGTTAGGTGGATGCGGACACAGTGTTGTTTAGATCTAAATCGTCAGCAGACGCAAACACTCTACATTGCGGTGGACTCGGAAGTCACATGCTCTTGGATAGTGCCAAGTTTGCATCTCTAAATGGTTATATGATACTGAAGCATCTGTTACGTGAAAAGCACTTCCTTCGGCAGCGGAACGTGGTCATTCTGTGACAGTGTCCGGGTAGCACGCTCAATACGATGCACAGGTCCTGTTCACGTCATCCAGCAGTGAAGTCGGGTGGACTCCGCGTCCGTCGTCGAGGCGCCACTGGCATTTGGCGTGTCGGTAACGGGTGCGGACCACCACCGCGCCGCCCTCGATCTCGAAGGTATCCGTCCTGGAAATAGTTAGATCTGGTGAGCTCCGTCCGCAGTCCACACAAATATCAGTCCCCAGTACACACAGTGACCAGCCCACAGTCCACACAGTGATCGGGCCGCAGTCCATACAGGGATCAGGCCGCAGCCCACACAGTGATCAGCCCACAGTCCACACAGTGATCGGGCCGCAGTCCATACAGGGATCAGGCCGCAGCCCACACAGTGATCAGCCCACAGTCCACACAGTGATCGGGCCGCAGCCCACACAGTGATCAGCCCACAGTCCACGCAGTGATCTGCCCACAGTCCACGCAGTGATCAGCCCGCAGCCCACTCAGTGATCAGCCCACAGTCCACGCAGTGATCAACCCGCAGCCCACACAGGGATCAGTCCGCAGCCCACACAGTGATCTGCCCACAGTCCACGCAGTGATCAGCCCGCAGTCCATACAGTGATCTGCCCACAGTCCACGCAGTGATCAGCCCGCAGCCCACACAGTGATCAGCCCACAGCCCACACAGTGATCAGCCCACAGTCCACACAGGGATCAGCCCGCAGCTCACACAGGGGTCAGCCCACAGTCCACACAGGGATCAGCCCGCAGCTCACACAGGGGTCAGCCCGCAGCCCACACAGTGATCAGCCCGCAGCCCACACAGTGATCAGCCCGCAGTCCATACAGAGAAACCGTATTTCTATACGTATGTTTTTCGGAGGAATTCCACATCAAGAACTTTCCATTTGTTCATACATATATTGGACCTATAATATTGGGCCTTAGCCATTTTTTCAGCAGAAGTAAGGCCAATTTCATTAATAAAAACAAATTCCGTAAAACCACTCCAGTCTGGTATTTCACCAACGTGCCACACGCCCTTCCAATACAGACATCACTGACCAGCTTGACTTAAATATAACTACATCTTCCCATTACCAAGAAGCTGCCCAGGAGTTTGGAGCCCGAATGAAGTGAAGCAGCTAGCAGTAAGCTAGCTAGCAGCTGGAAGGTAAGCTAGCAGTAAAAGGGGTGGGGGTAAGCTGCACCAGGCGCTTAGGCAAGGGTTGGGGTCTGGGTGGTGCAGGCGGCTAGCGCGCGCGCTCGGTTCGATCGCGTGACCTTTGCAGTGAGCAGAGGGTCGCTGGATCGAGCCCACCGAGAAGCAGCTTTAGGAACCTACCCTAGCCTCAGGCCAGTCAGTTCCCTCCCCCGCAGCGTCATACAGTCTCATAGGTGATGCGTTGTTAAAGTCCAAGCAAAAATAATGACATTAACGATAAAGCCGGGTCCCTTCGCCGCCGCCTGCCATCCCTCATAGCTCATATGTGTTGTCCAGTCGTGAAAGGTTGCTTCGTAACGTTTCATGTCAAAAATTCAGCTCGCTCGTTACCCGATTTTTTCGTCGCAGGTTCTCGTTTTACTAATACATGACCTGATAGGCTATGCACCACAGCTTGTCATATATCTGTTAAGGGTACTCAATGGCATCAGTAGTCATACAGCCCTAAAACTCGCACCATATTAAGAACCCACGTGATTGGCCACAATCCCCAGGTACAAAATGGCGCGTCAGAACGTGTAAACCTGCCAGCACTGCGGTCGGACCTGCTGCATTGAGTGAGGCGGGTCGGCGATGTTTATTCACTTCCACGAACCTGCACCGGCGGTGTCTATGGGTCGAGTGGGCTCAGCCGCTGCGATGGACGGGTGGGCCGCCGGTGTCGGTGGGTGTGACGCAGGAGTGCGACGAGAGCCTCAGTAGGTGTGCCCCCAATGTGTGACGCCAGCCTCGGTAGGTGTGCCGCTGAGGTGTGGCACCAGCCTCACTAGGTAGGCCTCCGATGTCGCTGGGTGTGCCGCTGATGTGTGACGCCGATGTCACTGGGTGTGGTGCCATCCTTAGTAGGTGTGCCAGGTGTGACGCCTACCTCAGTAGGTGTGCCACGGGGGTGTGACGCCTTCCTCGGTAGGTGTACCACGGGGGTGTGGCGCCAGCCTCGGTAGGTGTGACGCCTTCCTCGGTAGATGTGCCACTGGGGTGTAACGCCGGTGTGGGCCGCCAACACATTGGTGATGCTCCAAATCTGTGTAGCAGACGAAGCCAATGATGCTGGAGGCGTTTCGGACTACTCGTACTTGTCAAACTGCAGAAAAAGAGTGTGCACAATGCATGTTTCGGAGAAACGTATCCATTGTATTTTAGAAGAATGTGAAGCATTCACAGAAATTTTTGCTCTGAAGAGTAGGAATAAAATCGGTATCGAATGAAGTATATAGAAGAGTCTCATGAATGCTTAAAATGACAGCTAAACACCACTGCTTGTCCTCCACGGGATAAGTCTGATGTTAATGCGCCAAAAGGCAAGGGCCTGACCTGCATTTAGAAATGATCTGATACTGCGCGTTGGGTATTATACAGGTAAAAACCACAATGTATTCAGTGTTGATGAGTAACAGCACAATTTGACACAGTCGAGCACGTGACTGCACCTGATTCGGCTGCCATTGCGCTCACCACTTGCACGGGTTGGTAGCGGGCCGCCGTCTCCCAGGTGCCGGTGAAGCGCACACTGAGCGGGTTCCCTCGCAGCGTGTCGAAACCGAGGCTTTGGTGACGCCCCTGACTGTGCAGGGTGCGGAAAACACCGCCGGACTGCAGCGGATCCTGCTCAGCACGCGCTTACCCTCTGGTGAAATTATTGGAAGCGAATTATCACATAGTGCTGATCTCATCTCAAATCTTCACTTATCTGATCAAGTCTCATAAAATTAAGTATGATCTCATCTTAAAATTAGGGATTGTCATGTTTTTAAGGTAGAGAGAAACGTGTCATATCTTACTGAAAATTAAAACATTGCGTTTAAACTGCTACGTGCATATCTACAAATCATATGTTTTCCAGACCTGTGCTGATACGAAATCCTCTGAAGGCTTGATGTCCCTTCTCTAATGGTTATAAGCAGGAGACAGCTTTTAAAGTTTGTTTTATTCTGTGGGTTTCTCCCATGACTACTCACAGCGAGGGGTTATATACCAAGCTATGTTTTTAGGATGATATCTCATCAATTAACCCAACAACTTCGATGGAGTGTTCCTCTGTCAGGGGCACTATTTTGCCCCAGTGGCGTCACTTCTTGCGATGCGACCTATCAGGTGGGGGAAGGAGATGATGGGGGGGTGGCACCAGAACGCATCGTATGGGTGCCAATACTATTCCGGAAGTGGGTGGGGACCGAAATTTCACGGGGTGCCAGGGCACGTTGTGGGGGGGAGGTTCCGAGTGCTCGAGCCGGGAGGTACCATTCGGATCCGCGTATTCACTTGACTTCCTCCCGCTTTCTGATGAGACTTCGCATCAGTCTTTACTGCGGTCGCCGTATCCTGTAATCATAAGTCAAGCAGTGGAGTTGGTGAAAGGCCCGTGTGGCGTCCTGGCCTTTCTTGATTTAAAGTAGAAGTTTGGGAAACCAAGCAAAAGAGATATCTAGACATCGCTCTCCGAGTACCACTGTGTTTGTTTGCTGTTTTACATCAGGAAGTCCGTAAGGAAACACTCAATTCCCTACCCAGGCGGGCCAGGATTGTCTCACGAAGGGTCCTGACTTTGCCCGTAATTGGTTTGCATTCACAAATACTTATTGGTGAATAATGCAAGATACAGTAGCCAGAAAGTAATAGTGGCGCTCAGGATACCTGTGGCGTCGTCCATTGGCGGGTGCTTTGGTGTCGTCCGCAACGCCCTGGGAGTTCGGATGCTGTCCGGGACGTCCAGGCATTCCGGCTGCTGTCCGGAACGCCCTGGGAGTCCGGATGCTGTCCGGAACGCCCTGGGAGTCCGGATGCTGTCCGGGACGCCCTGGGAGTCCGGATGCTGTCCGGGACGTCCAGGCATTCCGGCTGCTGTCCGGAACGCCCTGAGAGTCCGGCTGCTGTCCGGAACGCCCTGAGAGTCCGGATGCTGTCCGGGACGTCCAGGCATTCCGGCTGCTGTCCGGAACGCCCTGGGAGTCCGGATGCTGTCCGGGACGTCCAGGCATTCCGGCTGCTGTCCGGAACGCCCTGAGAGTCCGGCTGCTGTCCGGAACGCCCTGAGAGTCCGGATGCTGTCCGGGACGTCCAGGCATTCCGGCTGCTGTCCGGAACGCCCTGAGAGTCCGGCTGCTGTCCGGAACGCCCTGAGAGTCCAGTTGCTGTCCGGGACGCCCTGGGAGTCCGGATCGTGATCCTGAAAGTGCTGGTAGTACGTGTGTTAGGTTCCATAATCTCTCACTTAGTGATTATATGTCATGTATAATCATATGTCGTAATAACACATGTTTGTATTCAATTTTTTCCAACTTACGCACAATCTTCGGATTGTGAGAGGCTGGGTTCGCTCATGCACAATTATATTGCTGCTGACCTGCAGTTCCGAGGCGTCATCGCCAGGTTCCGCCCGATCAGAACGCGTCCTCCAGCTCGGCTCTGTCGTTGTCAGACTGCATCCACCAGCCCAGGCAGTGACAGCGTGGGCATCAGCACGCGCAGCAGCCCCCGCCATCCGTCACGCAGCAGCCATGGGTGTCTTCTCACCCACAGGCCAGGTGTACTCCTGCGAATTCCTCAGGGGCCCGCTACCAGCAGTGTGGCGAGGGATCTATTGGGCCCTGCCTCTTCTATTTCCCGTAGGTCTGAGGCAGGTGACTGGCTGCTGTGTCACCCCCCCCTTCGTGGACGGATTTCTGGTTGCGCCACTGTACATCGTAATTGCCATAGTAATTTTAGTATGTAGCCGTGAAGTGTTGAAGTGCACCGCACACCTGATTCTCGTTCTTATGGAAGCTTGTGCTCTGTGCTGTATATGGTAGCGTGTTTGCTAGGTCTGACGATAGAGTGCACAGGCTCATCTCCACGCTGTAAAGGAGTGGGAGACCACTTTTTCGTGCAATTGAATCTACATTTTAGTCATCATATTGAATACAGAGTTGCATGTGCTAAAAAGTATTTACTCTGTTCGAGAACACATTTTTGACGTTCTGCTCTCTGCCATTTTTCGAAAAGCGCCAGCTTTCTGCTAGTTTTGATGACTTCTCACCCGACAAGTCCCGTCATAAGTAATTGGACACTGTTGGTCGTTTTTCTGCGGGAAGTTGGGCCCTTTGCGCTGCTGAAAAGATGGAAATAGCGAAGCGATCATCCCCAGCCAATCAGTAGACCCATTTTGCCATGTCTAGGAATACAGCAAAAAAACTCATGGAATAACGCAGACAGCTCCTTGAAAGGTTCTTTCTGGCTTTCTTATAATTCGGCAATACAGGCTTTTCACCCTTGCTGCTTCTTGAGCTACGGGACGTGATCACCTCACCCTCCCCACTGCTTGAGCTACAGGACATGGTCACCCCACCCTTTCCACTTCTTGGACTACGGAACGTGATCACCTCACCCTCCCCACTGCTTGAGCTGCAGGACATGGTCACCCTATCCTTTCCACTTCTTGGACTACGGGACGTGATCACCTCACCCTCCCCACTGCTTGAGCTGCAGGACATGGTCACCCCACCCTTTCCACTTCTTGGACTACGGAACGTGATCACCTCACCCTCCCCACTGCTTGAGCTGTAGGACATGGTCACCCCACCCCTTCCACTTCTTGGACTACGGGACGTGATCACCTCACCCTCCCCACTGCTTGAGCTGCAGGACATGGTCACCCCACCTCTTCCACTTCTTGGACTACGGGACGTGATCACCTTACCCTCCCCACTGCTTGAGCTGTAGGACATGGTCACCCCACCCCTTCCACTTCTTGGACTACGGAACGTGATCACCTCACCCTCCCCACTGCTTGAGCTGCAGGACATGGTCACCCTATCCTTTCCACTTCTTGGACTACGGGACGTGATCACCTCACCCTCCCCACTGCTTGAGCTGCAGGACATGGTCACCCCACCCTTTCCACTTCTTGGACTACGGAACGTGATCACCTCACCCTCCCCACTGCTTGAGCTGTAGGACATGGTCACCCCACCCCTTCCACTTCTTGGACTACGGGACGTGATCACCTCACCCTCCCCACTGCTTGAGCTGCAGGACATGGTCACCCCACCTCTTCCACTTCTTGGACTACGGGACGTGATCACCTTACCCTCCCCACTGCTTGAGCTGTAGGACATGGTCACCCCACCCCTTCCACTTCTTGGACTACGGGACGTGATCACCTTACCCTCCCCACTGCTTGAGCTGTAGGACATGGTCACCCCACCCCTTCCACTTCTTGGACTACGGGACGTGATCACCTCACCCTCCCCACTGCTTGAGCTGTAGGACATGGTCACCCCACCCCTTCCACTTCTTGGACTACGGGACGTGATCACCTCACCCTCCCCACTGCTTGAGCTGTAGGACATGGTCACCCCACCCCTTCCACTTCTTGGACTACGGGACGTGATCACCTCACCCTCCCCACTGCTTGAGCTGCAGGACATGGTCACCCCACCCTTTCCACTTCTTGGACTACGGGACGTGATCACCTTACCCTCCCCACTGCTTGAGCTGTAGGACATGGTCACCCCACCCCTTCCACTTCTTGGACTACGGGACGTGATCACCTCACCCTCCCCACTGCTTGAGCTGCAGGACATGGTCACCCCACCTCTTCCACTTCTTGGACTACGGGACGTGGTCACTTCACCCTCCCCACTGCTTGAGCTGCAGGACATGGTCACCCCACCCTTTCCACTTCTTGGACTACGGGACGTGATCACCTCACCCTCCCCACTGCTTGAGCTGTAGGACATGGTCACCCCACCCTTTCCACTTCTTGGACTACGGGACGTGATCACCTTACCCTCCCCACTGCTTGAGCTGCAGGACATGGTCACCCCACCCTTTCCACTTCTTGGACTACGGGACGTGATCACCTCACCCTCCCCACTGCTTGAGCTGCAGGACATGGTCACCCCACCCTTTCCACTTCTTGGACTACGGGACGTGATCACCTCACCCTCCCCACTGCTTGAGCTGTAGGACATGGTCACCCCACCCTTTCCACTTCTTGGACTACGGGACGTGATCACCTCACCCTCCCCACTGCTTGAGCTGCAGGACATGGTCACCCCACCCCTTCCACTTCTTGGACTACGGGACGTGGTCACTTCACCATTCCCACTGCTTGAGCCAGGGAACGTGATTGCCCCGCCCTCCCCACTTTTTTAGCTCCGGGCCGTGGTCACCTCCCTCCCCACTGCTTGAGGTGCGGGACGTAGTTACCTCGCACATCCCACTGCTTGAGCTACGGAATGTGGTCATCTCACCCGTCCCACTTCCTCGGCTGTGGGACATGTGGACGCCTGAGCTGTTATGGGATGAAACCAAACCTCGTTCCAAGCCTCAAATCCAACATCTTTCCCTCCTGTAGGCCACGTCTTTTCAGTTCTCTAGTCTTTGTTACTGCCCAGCTCGGTCTGAGTCTCTAGCTATTGTTTTGGTCGAGCCGCGCCTGTCCCTCCCCTGGGCCTCTAAAC
Source organism: Lepas anatifera (assembly GCA_034440635.1). Taxonomy (NCBI): domain Eukaryota; kingdom Metazoa; phylum Arthropoda; class Thecostraca; family Lepadidae; genus Lepas; species Lepas anatifera. The sequence continues at coordinate 613,125 of JAOTON010001855.1, read as the reverse complement.
TACCAACTGCCTCCTCCGAAGAACTTGATTGGTGAAAACGTTGCTGAGCGGGTGGAAAAGCTGCAGTGCAGGTTAGGGACATGACATTATCGAAATTAAAGCATGTTTCTGCCTTCCCCTGGCGTTCCTTGCGCCCAGCTCCTTAACATGTACTTGCGTAAATGAGTGGTTCCAATAATTATTTTTTACGAAAACTCAGTGCTCGCCGGTTATCTGGGCGGTTTTAGTAGGATTTAGAAAAACCGTGTCACTTGTGGTAGGTACGCCTGTAAAGCGTTCCTGCACACTGCCGCAGCTAATCAATGCATGAAAATTTCAAAACACCTATCTGAATGTTTTCTTGTTTCTGGTGCAGTTTTGTGCATCTCTTGCGGGGAAGCTCAGAGCTCTCTCCTACGGGGCACAACAGATCTTTCTCTTGCGCCGAAGATCAGAGCTCTCCTGCGCCGCGCATTAGAGCTCTCTCCTGCGCCGAAGATCAGAGGTCTCTCCTGCACCGCAGATCAGAGCTATCCCCTGTGTCACAGATCAGCTCATTCTCTTTTAGGGCAGATCAATGTTCCTCGTTCCGTGCGGAGCAGTATTTGCTGCTGCGGGGCATGTCAGTGTTCCCTCTTGCGGGGCAGGTTAATGATCGCTCCTGCAGAGCAGGGCAGTTCTTGCTCCTGCGGTATAGGGCAGTTCTTGCTCCTGCGGTATAGGGCAGTTCTTGCTCCTGCGGTATAGGGCAGAGCTTTCGAGCGGGGCGGGGTAGTGCTTTGCTCTAAGGTACAGGACGGTGCTCCCTCGTGCGGGCCAGGTCAGTACCTTTTCTTGCGGGACAGGGCGGTGTACCCTTCTGCGGGACAGAGTGATGCTGTCGCCTGCGGGACATACTAGTGCTCCCTTCTACGAGACAGAGTATTCTGTCTGCTACGGGCCAGGACAAGGTGTGCTCTCTCCTGCGGGACAGAGTGGTATACCTTTCTGCGGGACAGAGTAATGCTGTCTCCTACAGGCCAGGGCGGTGCACCCTCCTGCGGGGCGGGATGGCGCTCTTTCCTGCGGGACAGGCAATGCACAGCAAACACGGGTGCCATGGGTCAATGGTAATGGCCTTATATTAGAGCGGCGCGTCGAGCCAGGCCCAGGAGCGACGCCCCTCGCCTCGGGGGACGCCACCTGATATCCGCGTTATCACACCAACCGCCGCCACCGGTGGGCGCATCACATCCGCAGCATCAGCATCAACGCTGCATCACGGCGCAGCGGCCGCACAAGGTGACACAACAAGTGGCAAATGGCCATAAAATGTCTATAGTAGGGCAAATGGCGAACCTTTCAACATCAAAATATCACTTCGAGTATTATTGTGTATCGAGTAACTTAACAGTACTAGGGAAAATGGGAGCAGGTATATTGCAAACATTAGACACCTGAATCGGGAAATAGTCTGCTTTCAACACTAGTCTCGGTGCCGTCCTCGAGATAACAACAGAAATAAAGCTTGATAGAGGAAGCTTACTTACACAATTCTAAAAACATTGAAATAAAAGACGGAAACAGTACAAGGCGCAATAAAAGTGACCTTCACGCGCCATAATCGCTGTGATAATAACAAACCCATGGCTGGGCGTGTAATCAGCCGCCCTAAGAGGCGTCACGCGCACGGCCTCAACGGGTTGCGCTGCAACAAGCAACGGTTGATCAGACAGGGTGATAAGGGTGAGCAGGCCCAAGCCGACGCGGGCACTGGAGGCGTTTGGAGCCGAGCATGGAATGAAAAACGGGCCTGGGACGGGACACGGCTACAAGCGGCCCCGCGACACCACCGGTTGCTCCCATACCCACGCATAAGAGACGGCTAACACAAGCCAAAAGGAGGGTAAGACACGAATTGGCCGTGTATCCAGCGGTAGAAGCAGCATCGTCTGAGATGCTCCCATTCAGGAGCGGTCTCCACCGGCATTGGTCAGTGCTGCGGCGCCTGAGAACAGTGTCTGCTGCTCTCTCGCTGGATACAGGGCCGACATTCGGGGCGGACATGCACCACAGCTGCACCCGTGTACTTATCGGGCGCACATTGGTGAGAGCAAGCATGATAGAGAAAGAGAGAGATAGAGAGATTGGCGTCGAGAACAACGCCGACTTCATGGCCAAGCGGGCGAGGTCAGAGGGGTCGAACAGTAGGGACCATGCGGGTGGGGCGGGCGCCGGATCGGGGCGGCCCGCCCCGACTACACTGCTGAGGTCACCAGGCGCTGAGAGGTCCGCTCAGAGCTGAGCCGCCTCAGCTCAGTCCCCAGCGGACCCGCTCTGTGTGTAAACCTTGTGATTCACTTCAACGCCAGTACAATAGTGGGCATCGGATGCACGAAAAGCGGCGGGTTCAGAGCCGCTGTGGGCGTCCTGGGGCGGCCGCCCCTCAACCATCGAAGGAGGGGCGGACGGGCCAGGAGCGGCCGGCCTGCCGCGGCTGCGTCTCGTCAAGGGCGCGCTGCTGGCGCCACCTATCCAGAGGAGCTGCAGACATAAGCTTCGAAGAGTTGTGTGTCCCTCAAACGAGTGGGTGGAATTTTTGTGTTTTTTATTATCGGCGTAAAAACAGAATATGGTCGCTACCTCTCTATCTAAGATTGAGAAATCAAACATAGGGGATAACTATGCCAGCATATAATTATGACTGCTGGCCAGGATAAGGGATAAAATAAGCCTGTCCTGTGTAACTGTGGACTGAGGTATATTTGGCTGAAAATACAACGCCAAATCATTTCTTTTTGAGTGGTTGGTACCATGCTCGATAGTAAAGCTCTCTTAAAGGGCATCTATAGGCAGATATTCCTTTGATTCATTAATACACGCCAAATCCATGTGCTGATGCAGATGCTGTTGAACTGGCTTGCAGCGCGCTCTGGACGGACCTCACCGGGCCTTCATTGGCAGCGCTGATGCTCCTCCGTTGCTTAGCAACGTGAAGAGGCGGACGAACGCGCAGCGTTCTTCCCAGCACTGCTAGCTTGAAGTGGCACTGGCCAGACACAAGTTCCGAGTCGTTAGGCGACGCTCTGGGGCGCAGCCTCAGGCTGGCGCTAGGATCGCGCTCTAGGATCGCTGAAGGATTGCGACGGAGAGGACAATTGCAATCAGTGATCGAGGAAGCTCTCAGGCAACACCTAAAGCCATCCCGAGTGAAGTGAAGCGGGAAACGTGTGATGAGCAATTGCAGTAGACTCTTTGCTCGGAAAGAAAGCATGTGCACATACTTAATTTCTTGCCTCGGCCCCGTATGGCCGGCAGAGGCCCAAAAACGGTATTGAATAGTGGTGATGTGCGTAGTTCGTGACGTTAAATCTCACTAAATCTCAATGAATCGGGCCAGCATGATTTACTAGCTTAATACTAGTGATTCCAACAGCCCCTTAGAAACATACACTGAGCTAAACTTCACCAATGTGTCTTTCATCTTAGCGTAGGAGGCAGGTGAGAGATCTCCATCGCCGAGCGCCGTGCGAGGAGGGCACCCGGGAGGGGGAGGCCTACGCTAGCAGGTGGAGTGAGACCGCCGCTAGAGACAGGAGAGCCGAGGCGAGGCCGTTCCGGACCGAAGAGTTGCAGTAGGGCTTTTTGCAGAAGCACAGTGTGCCATGCCCGCTGCTTTCCTCCATACACACGTTGCCCACTATGAACGGATTGATGTGCATCTTATCCGTACACGTCCGGAGGACCTTTTCGAACTCTGAAAGTACAGGCGGCATTCATTCGACTAGGTTCGGTCGGGTGCAGGCGACAGGTGCAGAGTACACAACAGTCCACCCCTCCAATGGGCGTGCAGTCATGGCACCCTTCTGTGCATAAGAGAGCGCTTTCAAAAGAGTATCAGTGGAAAAGATAACAGAAAGTAAGAGGCAAGCGCAATAACGCATTTCAACAGGGCTCTCGGGAGAAACCATCAAACACAAAGGGTAAATTGTTGTAAACACCGGGAAACCATTAGAAATCAAACAATTACGACTCAGTGGAACTTCTCTCTTTTGACCCTTAGATTCTTTTAAAGTTGGTTATGTGTCGTTTTCCAGCTGTCCGGGCTAGAAACTCGAAAATGTTGATTTGGAGGTGCCAGAGCAGTGAAATGGAGCGGTACACCAATCAAAACCCTCTAATTTTAGACAGTTGTGGGTTTTTATGTCACAATGAAACGTTCAGTCTTACGTGGCTTGCTTTGTTCAGAACATTGTTTGCTTCCTAGAATGGACAGCTCCGCAAAACATAAATCAGCCTCAATGTCTATGTTTTTAATCATTGCCGTGGTTTTATATTTAAACTTCTTGAAACGGGTAGGCTTGGCGGAAAGGCAGACTTGTTTTTTATCTATTCAAGCACAATCCGGTCTTCTAGTTGAGTTTAAAACTAGTTTACAATGTTCTGTCAACCTACTGGGATATTCACCATTAAAAACACAATCGGGCGAATTCGCGCCAAAAATAGGTTGCATTTTAGCAACAATTCATGATGCATAAAAAGAAAATATGGACAAGGTGATTAAGATCGCTAGAAAAAAATAAAAGAGTAGCTTCAACGGGTTGTGTCAGAATCCTGGCACTACTCAAACAGGGCACAGCTCAATTTCGATGCCTGTTGAGGCATCGAAATTGAAATGAGGCAAAGGAAACTGAGTGATGTAGAAATCTCAGATTATTCAACCAACAGATATCAAAGTGATGAGGCGAGGAACAAGTTTGGGCGTGGATGGTGACTCAAGCGAAGGCTCACTAAAACTAATATTAACAAAAATTGATATTAATTAATTCAAATACTACTATGAGTTTGGTTTATAAATTCTATCATGGTCGTTTTACTTTTTAGCGTGCTTTTTGGAGTGAGAGGGTATATGGATGAATTTTCAAGTGAATTTTTCCACGTGTTAAACGGTAGTCAATGGGGTATTTCGGTGAACGTGCTTTCAACTATGGTTACATTTTGGGATAAGACGTGAGAGGGACTCACTGAAATGGGAAATAGTCCATGCGGCATGCTGTCATCGATTTGTGGTTCGGATTTGAAAGAGCTTTCTATCATGCTTACCTTCATTAAACAGCTCTAAATGCGTTCAAAATCGAAAGAACATCGTTCTCACTTTATGATGCCACCGCCAAACATGGCAGCTCTAAACATATAATGCATGTCCAAATAAAAATTTTCATAATTGATTAATAATGTTAATTAAAACCCCCAATAATAGCGTGTGTTCCCTGGTTTAGTGCTCTGTATTTCTGCTAATATCAGGTAGGTACCAGACGGAAACCAACACCCAGTGAAGCAAAGGTCCCAGTTCCTGATTCAATGTCCCGAATGCCAAAGAGTCTGCGAAAAAAGTAAGGTATAAAAATTTCCAATTTCACTCATGGAAAAACATATGGCTAAGGAAACTATATTGGTATTGACATGGTGGTGGCAACGTAGTTAAATTTTTGTAATTATTAGTGGTGTCGAAATTAATTAATTAATTAATCAATTAAATAACGCTTATAACGGCCTGTTAAAATAAAATGGCAATACACTATGTTTGTGACATAATAACGACGGTTCTGAAAATGTAAGTTGCGCCCAAAGTGTTTTAAGCGAAAATGGAATTTTCTTCTACGTGGGTAATAGGTCGGTACCTTTAATTTGAAATTAGGTTTAGCTATACATCCCTAAAGTGATAGAAATGGGCATTCCTGGGGGCACTTCTGATCTTAGAATTACGTTTTGGAAGGATTTCGGACATACAACTTCATGCTATTATGCCAAAAGTGTGTTAACCTGGCTGGCAAGGAACATATCTGTTATTCCAAAAGCCATAGAGTTTTTGTCGGTGGTGACTTAGAAAGGAGTTCACCACTGGATAGGCGTTATGAGATTTGAATGATCGACGCACTCACTGGATACAAACAACTATTCTACGTTGATATCGAAATATGCCGTGAAGAGAGCTCTTGCAAGGATACATGAAACTGTTACTGGCGAAATCTGTTAATTCAGTGATCTTAGGCAAATTCGAGCAATGATTAGAATCCCAATTTATTAAATGGAGCAAGTTCTTGCGAATATTCTACGTCGTTTTCTCCGGGGGCTTACAGATTCGTGAATCCTTTTCTCGGTGTGAGACGAATTACCAAACCATCATTTGTTTATGTTTCTATTGTATCTTTAAAACTTACACGTTACCAAAGTGCGTCACAATCGCCGCTCACCGGTATCGATGTCCTCGACAATTTTGACGCACCACCCGTTACAGGGGTGTACAGGAGGTCGGTCGGTGTAGTTGAAGGGACTGCTGCAGCGGGCGTCGTCCAAGCTGTTACAGGTGTAGCAGTTCAGCACTTCGTCTGTGGAACATGGGGGCGCCGCTCTGGTCGTCAGCTCTTCGCCAGCTCACGGCTGGCGTCCCCTCACCGTCTTTACTGGTGATGCAAAGTACTGCTACCGCCTGCAGCCCCATCACCTCGAGTCTTGATTCATAATGATGTAGCGGTGCTGATGTTCCACTCTTCGCTGGCCAAGTCGATGACAGAAGTGTTCCGAAATGATTTTGTTATTATTCCGTTAATAAAATACTGGCACATGAGGTGATTGAAAGAAAGTGATGACTTTGATTAATTTCAAGCATATTGCACAGATCCGGATTCTGTTTAATATCATACTTGCAGCCACGAAACACACTAGTGTGGCGTCATTTGAAGGGCAAACCTCAGGTAGCACGGATTACTTCTTCAGAAGCTGTGCTAGATGACGATTTATACCACTTATGCAGTATCACACACTTAATTACTTATGGATTATTAAGTGACATGTGCTATTTATTTATGTACCATGCACTCGCACTATTGTTGTGTTTATTTGCTCCTCTGTAGCATCAGTTGGTGCAGGCGATTTTCTTGTACAACATATCCATGCCGGGACAAATACGATAAGATTGATGAATGCGTGGTGGTGCAAAGCTGACGCTTGTTCGTATTGATCGGTCATATTATTATACATATTATTAGTCCAGTCAAGTTAGAATTTTTATAATGGGAACATGGCATAAAATTCGGACCCCGCCATAAGATACACCATTGTGTTTGCAATTCATAGGGGGCGTAACATATCCAAAATCCGCAAAAATCTACCGAACGGATATTTTATAACAGGGGTGCAAAGTCCACGTGCCAGAGAAAAACCAGAAATTTCAAAGTATAACGTTGTGGTGTATCGAGCCTGCAACATCGTCCCAATGGCTATAATTTTTGGTAAGCAGGTACACATGATGCTCGCCAATTCAAACAACCTTTACTGGCCGGTGGCCTACCCTCAGTTTGCACGTGCTGCACGTGCAAAGTCCAATTTTTGCAATTTTGTTCCCTATTTACATTGCTTCCGTTAGCTCTCTTATCGATCCTTATTGTCGGATTACTGTTTTTGTTTGTCATTTCATTAGGCAACATGTGCTAAAGAAACACACAAAAAATTAGGCCTCTAGCTGTAACGGTTTGCTGCTGAGAAGCCTAAATGTTGAGACATGTCGGGATCATTCATTCTACTATTCCTTCATACTACAAGGGCTTTTGGGCCAGCCAAAGCCGTACAAATATGTATGGGATGGAAAACGGGATACAAATTTCAAAGCAGCATAGAACTGGACGGGATGAGGTATGTTTTCCAGGTTTAATTCCAAACTGGATCGGCTTTTGAAACTTTTGAGCTATAACGAAATGGAATGGGACGAAACTACCTTTTAGGGTCATATTCTAGGACAGTATAATGTCCATCAATATATTGGCGGAACGGACTAACTGGATGAAATAATGTGGATGCTAAAATTTGTGGTATGCTGACATTGCAAGTATATAAAACTTCATATTTCATTCGCTATAAGTGATGGAACTTTGCTTTCCCGCAGAGTTGCCATCGTGACTCACGTTTTTTTCATGGACTCTTACTCATGGGCAGGGGTGGAGATCTCTTTTAAAACCAGGAGGTCCCGGTCTGGTCGGGGCTGCATGGGAGTGGATGTTTCTCGTAAGAAAATGAATACACTACTGCGGGTCAAGGTCACCGTTCAAAAACTGGGTCACGAGGTCATGACTTCAATTTTGAAGAAATATAAAAATCGAAGATAGTCAAATTAAAATATGCTAAATGGTGAACAAAAATGTAAAATATCGTCACAATCATTAAAAAAATGGCAGAACTATAGGCTTTCAAAACAATGCCTACATGGTGACCCCGAAAAATGCCGGAGGCTATATCTGCCATACCAAATTTTCAAATAATTTTTTTGCGCCATGGTTAGATTCTACACCTTTCAAACCCCCTTGACACCAATTTCGGAGAGAATAATAAAATAGAAGGGTTTTATTTTACGAAATTTTTGGTCGATTTATGGTGAAATGACCCAACTGTTATTTTGATACCATTACGTTGAGATTGCTGCTACGAGTCGATTGATGTGCATATTGACTATGCTAGATTAGATAGTGACTTTGACCTGACCTGATGTGTGACCTGATGCGTGTGATCAATGGTCAGGAATTATTGTCACCAGTTGGAAAGCAAATTTATAAATCAAAATCAACAGACCTCTAATTTTACAGGCCCAAAAATGTGTCCGTGATTTACACTATCCACCAAAAAGGTCCCAACCATAATTGACAGTGATTTAATGAATTTCTCGTGAAATTCTTTTAAGTTTGTAATTTTAAAGTAGTGTTTTGGTCGCTACTTTTTCAAATATTATTCTATCACTTCTATTTCAAATTACAGCAAATCGTTACCAAGAATCCTTAGTAACGATTCCTATATGTCCGCTGCAGCTTCTCCAATTTTGCTTAAACTCTGTAAGCAGACTTGTCAATATTCCAGTCCTGTTTGGTAAACATCCAGACATGGCTTGAGTTTAAACAGTTCGTAACACAGTAGCCACGTATATTGTTAGTTAATGTGGAAAGCTGAGATAGAAAACAATGTAAAAGAAAGGCCAAGAGCGGGGGCTGGGTGGCACAGTCGGTGAGAGCGTACGTATATATCGACAACTGACTGGGAGGTTGGGGGTTCAAGCCTACCCCCGGGCAAACTCTACTGCGTGCCTTGCTTTAGCTGTCTTAGACACAGGCATTGTCATTGTCTCGGAGGGTCTGGTAGTGTTGAGACCGGTGTGTCGTAAAACCCAGGGAAGAAATGGATCAAAATAATGTATGCTAATGATATATCATTAAAAACCTGGTGCTGGTAGGTACAATTTCCAGGATAGCGATATTCTTCAACGTCAGGTCATAATATAACCTTCTGACAACATACAATAAGAGATTCAATATATTCTTTGCGTTATAGTACTATATTACGTGTTGTCATATAATCTGGGAAAATCTGTCTGTTTTTTGGTGCAGCCTATATTTCTGTAGCTGGCCAATAGTCTGGATTTTGGATAAGAACAGTGCTTAGGCCGACCCTATTACACAGTGTCTCGGAACCTCAGAGTGTTCTTGCCTGGTAGGCAACTAAACCGGCTCCAGGTGGATGTGGGTGCTATTTTTAGGGATTCGCTGGATTTCAATTCGTGCCGGACGATCCGGTTAAATCCTACCGGATTCCAAAGTTAGGGCATCAATTATCATTTAAAAGCAATCCCCTTCTAAGAAAACTTTGTTTAAAAGCTGGAAATAATATTTTTTGTTTTACCTTCCCAAATTAACTGGTTTCGGCTCACTGACAATATTCACTTGTATTGACTTCGCCTCTCAGTTCAGAGGTCATTTTGTGTATGTTTGATCTAAAAATGACGTTGAAATTTGAACTGAGCGTGCGTATATAGGTAAACAAGAAAGCTTCTCTGTCTCTGATATTGCTGGATAAAAACCACAAGCAAGACCTTGATTGAGATAAAATTTAAGTGCCCCTTCTGTATCAATAACCTTTTAGGGAATCTTACAATAGCCATCTCACGTCCCTACGTTGAATATTGTCCTATGGTTTAGTCTTGATGCCTATTGCCCATCTTCAAACACATTTACTGTCATCCTCATTGGATTATGTTGTAATTATAATGCTTGAGTGACCTTGTGCATCAAATTTACCCGAAGGGTCATCGGAACTTCGAGGTGCGTAATTTTTCATGCAGTTCGGGAAAATGCTGTCTTTGGTATCTGTAGATGTAACAATATTACACGAATGACAAAAATCAAATGGAGTTTTATACACAAGACAAACGCGTGCACCAACTGATTCTACAGGCGGGCTTGTCTCCAGATCTCTCCCAAATACTCAATGACATTCAGTAAGTGTCGCACATCCACAACAGTGCGCTGGGACGAGTTGGCGTAAGCTTTGCATGGTGAGCATTGACACCAGACGACCATCGCGTACAAGTACTGGAATCTAATGCATACGCACGGGCAATACCAACAGACAAGTACATACATCCGCCGCAGGTGCAAAAGAAGTGAGCACACAGAGACCGCTACCGCTGACATCCAGTTGAGCGCACATAGAGCAATGCAGCGGGACACCAGACGACGAGTGGGGCCAGTGGGGCCAGTGGGGGCCCGACTGCTCAGCTAAGTCTACCAACGGCGGCGTCGACCGCCGCAGGCACGCCGACGCCCGGCGACGGAGGCGGCGGCGCCGGCGTAGGCCGCGGCCGAGCCGCGCTGCTCACTCAGGCCACCCCACAGACTAGAAATCGATTTGAACAGGACTGGAGACTTGACGTCGGCCTGGCTTTGGCAGCGGGTGAGTTAGCCGGGCCGCGGCCCGCGCCTGCCGCTGCCGCCGCCGCCGAGGCGCGGCGCTTCGTCAGGAGGGGGACAGCACAGTGCGCCTGCGGGACGAGGTGCAGCAGTGGCGCCTGGCAGGCGACACAGTTACTTACGAGGAGAGCAGCACGCCAGCGGTTAGTGGAGGACCGGCGACAGCCGAGCCGGCAGCACGCACACACATACCCAGCGTCAGTGCACGGGCCAGGCAACGCACAACTGTCAGGAAGCACCTTCAGAGGCTGACTATTCGCCTGGAGCAAGAGTGGAAGCTGACAAGGAGCACTTATTAAAACATTTCGCTTTGATTTCTAAGGGAATATTTTGTAAGTGAAGAGTAAGGTTTTAGTGATAACCCTCACCCCTCAGTTTTTGGCAGGTGATGACGTTTATGAACTGGGACAAGTGTTAGAGTAGGTGGCGCTGGCGCGGTGGACTGGCCGGGGAGGAGAGAGGGTGGGAGGTTATTGTCCATCACGCACGCTACCGCTTATCCCTCCACATGCCACCGCGGCGCCAGGGCACGCTCGGGTGATATCGATACGGCGCCCGGGGTGCTAGTGAGTGGCGGTGGGGCTGATGTGAACTAAATTATTCTAACACTGCAGTATTCTAACTATACTCTAACAAGTCAATATGCTAACACTTCGCAATAGTCTAACTCTAACACTTGTCCCTGAAATATTCATTATATTCATACTGGGGACATGAGGAAGCTTCCATAGGACTTCGGGAATGATCCGATGCAGAAGGCACAATATTATACATTGACCAGTGTATCTAGGAATGGGAGAACAAAATTTGGCGAAATCTATTTTCGCGAAAGCGAAAGCTAGCTATGTATATGCACGTATTTGAGCATTCCCTGCCCGTGGCATCCATAATTTGAATTAACTGAAAAGGTAATAGCATTTATAATTGCGGAAGGAACGAACGGCTGGTAGTAGTGAATGTCACCATACAATATGAAATATATTACAAGATATATATTATCAGTACTGGTACAGATCTGCAGTGAATTCTTACTCTAACTGGAACGAAAACTTGGTTCCGGATGTCACCATCATATAAAGCAAAAACACAATCTATGTTATATTCATATTATCCTAATGTGCCTAAAAATTATGTAAACAAGAGGTTAAACAAGCTATTTCTCTTTTACTGAAGCTCTCACGCAGCCTTACCTGAGCAGCTGTCGGCGAGCGCTGCCCCGATCAGCAGCAGAACTGAAACCAGGAGAGAGTGTCAGAGAGAGAGAGAGAGGGGGAGAGAGAGAGGGAGAGAGAGAGGGGGGAGAGAGTGTCAGAGAGAGAGACAGGGAGAGAGAGGAGAGAGAGAGAGTGTCAGAGAGAGAGAGAGAGGAGAGAGAGAGAGAGAGAGAGAGACAGAGAGAGAGAGAGAGAGGGAGGAGCAAGTGGAATACGAGTAATTCCCCACCCAGCTACTGGTATTTGCATCAGGAAGGTAGTGTATGCGAACGCCACCCGCAAGCTCATGTATCCATACAGCGACGCGGCAACATCACAGGAGACTTTAGATGATTATAATCTACGCTAAGTGAGGGGGCAGCTGTGGACTCAAGCCAAGTCGCTTATGATATGACCCTTGCCGCAGCCCAGTCTGCCCGGTTTGGGGTATAGGTCCTTCTTTCTGTCTCGTACACCATCATGATACACGTTGTTGGACTCAGTGGGAGTGAGAAGATGGGAACAGGTGCTCCCTCACCCAGCCACCCAGCGCCCCCTCCGGCGCTCCCTGGTACCTCCCTTTGCGCCCCCTGAAATGCCTCTTCCCGCCCACAATGCAATATGGCGCCCCTTTGATAGGTCAGATCTTAAGACTGGGCACTCCATCTAGGACCAAATGGAGCCCCCTCTGGCCAAAGTCTCCCACCCCATCGGAAATCCTGAATCCGCCTATGATAACTCCAGCGCGAATGACGCCTTAGGACTCAGCAAAAATGTCAGCTAAGTTGACACAGAAAAGACAGCAAAGTTGTGCTCTTCTGAATGGTGCAGTCATTTGTTTGTCCTTCAGGGGTGGTTCAGTTTGCCTGGCACCACGCTGCGGGAGTAAGGCTTGTACTTGCGGTACGGAGTTCCCAAGCACAAGCGAAACGCTCAGACCACCAAACGCTTCAAAGAGCCGAAAAAGGATACCGCGACACAGTTTGCTGCAGGCTTTAGGAAGGTGGATCGTAGGGGCTATTTCGTGAACATGCTGAACCATTATCTGCTCACGCTGTCGTCGAAGAAAATGTCACAGGTTTGACGTGGTCATTTACTTCTGCCGTTTTGTACTGCTACTGCGTCCGCCGGGTAGCTGGTTAAGAGTCCGCGCAGTTCATGAGGCCCACATCAAAACAATCAACTGAAAGCCCTTTTCGACACCATTTTTATCAAGATGACTGCAAAAGAGCAGTGCTCCCACTGAGAAGAGCAGTGGTTCCCAAGCATTGGGCTCTAACCCTACTCGGGGTAAAGAAGCCAGTCTGTGGGCGTGACGATGGTCGGCGCTGTCGAAACATGAGTGTGACGTCAGAACAGCTTGCACGCCTCAGCCGAAACGTATCAAATAATATGACAGCTGCACACGTGTTTTGAAGTGTTACTTTCGCTTAACGCTTCAAAACTGGCACAGGCCTGTTAAGAATGGCATGTGAAATATGCATATGTGTGCTGCGCCCTTATGATTGGTATCACAAGCTGTTACGCTTCGTTGGATGTGTGTTAACAGGTGTAACCAACACATTGTTAAACACTAAACGCTATTTCAAAGCATCGTTCTACACTTTGAAAAGTGGAGTGATGATTTCCCTGGGTTACAAGGAAATCATTTAAGGTTATAAGAGGCAATAGTGCTCGGAGAGCTTAGGAGCACACAGGGACTGAAGGCTAACGCTAAACAATGATTGCTGAGGAGGAAATTCTCAATCAGCCTTTAAAGCGGTCCTTCCGATGTGCACCTCGACGGTACGGCTTTGTGTCGTGCTTCCTGGGCCATCTACTGTCTCGCGGATTCCTTAAAACAAGAATAGCATGGCGATATTAAGAAACCACACACCCCCAAAAACGATGTACTTTATAAGGAGAATGAGGCGCATGGGAACACAGCACGACTTCCCTGAAAAACAGTCCCCTTGTGCGTTGAGCACTTTGTGTACACGCCCACAAATGTGATATTTTGTGGAGTGGCCTGATGTAGCAAAATAAATAAATAAATAAATGTACTGCAGTCTTCACAGTTTTCAACTGAGGACTTTACTTTGCCGTTGTTTGGTCCTTAATGAGCCTGAAATAGCCGCAGTTGGGTGGTATTTATGAAAATTAATCTCATAGTGACAGTGGTCTGGAGATGCAACATGCGTATCCAGCGGGTGGGTAGGATTTTACACAGCACCCAAGCCATGACTTGAAGGCCGAACAAAGTAAGCTCGCCTCCGCCTGGTCACTTCGGACATCTGCTCCGTCTGTGTTACAGCCACTGCGGCTCCTTTGAGAGCCGCATGAGCACGCAGAACAGACGGTGACGTCAGAGCCGACCTCTCTGTGACGGTTATTGTTGGCCTAGTTCGCGGCGCCGGCGGCGGTGGTGGTGAGGGCTGTAGACGGCACCACCGCCAGCCAGACCTGACGGTATTCCCGCCGGCCTCTGACTCAGACAGAATCCTGGGGACCTCCCCGGGACAGCCCCAATATGTCGGTACAATGCCCTCTTCCGCGCCAATGAATCTGCTCAGCGCTACGTCGCCGCCGGCTAGGTTGTTGGATCTTGAAGGGATGAGGCTTCGTTACTCCGGCGAGCGCGCTGTGCTCTCGATGTCCATCCATTGTAATGCCAGGATATATAACCAAAGCTTTAAAAGCCGATGAAAAATTTTGGCACCCTCTCATACGTCATGTCCTTATGCTGTCTGTTGAGCATAAAAATAGCATCTCAAATGCTCGCAGTGCTGACTTTGCTGCAATAGATTCGCACATAACTGATATGCGCTGGCGCTTCAGCCAGGTTGTATGCCTAGTCTAAATCTGCACCAACGTGATGGCTTTTCACACTTACTCGCACTGGAGAGTCCAGAAGGGAGATGAGGACAGCGACCAGGCATGCTCTGTAAACGGCCCAAAGTGTTCTCCCCAAACAGTCCGATGTAAACACCTCCTCCGCTTAGAACAATCTCAGCTACGCCGTTTCACATCATTAAGCCCGGATGCCAATCACCAAGCTCTAAAATGCGTCACACAGAGGATATTAAATGCCACATCATCAACATAAGACCACAAAACCATCATCATCTCGTATCGCAACCCGCAAGTAAAACACACTTAACAATATTCCAAGCACCTCCCATATTTTGGACTAGACCACACCGTCATCACGATTCACTGGATATGCGGCCGTGTTGGCGGTGTTCTTCAGCCGCGGCCTCCCTTCCGGCGGCCGCGACACATCAGAGCTGCGCCCTGGCACCGCGGGCGCCGGCTCGCTTCCGGTCGGCAATAGATCGCGCCGGCGACGCAGCACCATGCCAGGCCAGCGATGCCGGCGATACTCGCAGCTCCGGAAGCTACTCCGAGCAGACGATGGCGCAGCCTTCCAGAGATCCGCCTTGTAGTAATGTTAGCCCTGGGCCCAATGATACCGTGTGTGTTTTGAGACGCTACATTGGAATCTATCGGGGAATTTAGTTTAAAGGGAATGTGGCACCTTCATAACGTGATTTTAACTGAGATAGCCAAGTTGTAAAGCAAGTCGGAAAACCCGTTACTCAATGTATCATTTGTCTTGGAACTCGAGATTTCCGTAGAAAAAAAACTAAAATCTACCTGAAGTATACCCCTCATGTAACCTCAACATCAAGCCACAGTTGTCATGGCTGTCGGTGTGACGACATATGCTGACGTCACGGTGAGTATCAGCCAATCGAAGCCCTTGAGGCGTATTGAATATGGTAGTGTTTGCCAGATCATGAGATCATCAACGGGCGGATAATTTTTTTCCTAGCGGCGCATTTTAAAAGTCAAAATATTGGGTTTATTGTAGATTTTTCAGAGAAATAATGGACGTTTCCATGATTTTCGGCTAAAAGTACTCCATATCACACTAAATTCCAGAATTGGACCAAGGTGCCACATTCCCTTTGAGGCTGATGCGGGTGTTCTTAGAGCACGCTTTTTATGTTGCAAGACTTGTTATAAGAGATGTGCCGCTGAAAATCCATCCACATACATATACATACTGAATATCGATTTACAAGAAAACGTTACAGACCTTCGCCAAAGGAGGACTGCAGTAGGAAACCGAAATGCAGTGAAGAGGTAAAACTCATCCGTACTTTATTGCAGGATAGTTATATGACCATACTGTAAGACTGTCCCAATACTTATTTTCTTAAACTGTTTATTCCACTTCTCCATTTGCATCAATGCCTAGATGTTAGTGCGGGGATTGCACGGTTGAGTGGAGGAATATCTGCTCTTTGCAGACCCATAGACCCTGTGGTCGAATCCCAGCCGATTCCTTGAATAGTTATAATCTGATTCGTGAAATACCTCCCAACAACGTGAAACAACGTGAACAACGTGGTTAAACCCTACAAATTAGTACCGACTAGAATGAAGCCGCGCTAATGGAGGCTTGGACACTGGCTTCATTGAGTCTCGAATATATCATGATTTTAACATAGTTTCACGTTTAATTCAGACTAAGCTCTCCTCGTGTTTCAAATACTTTAAAAGTACGTTTAATTAGATATTTTTAAATCAGAGTAACCCATGAAAAGCGTGCTGATTTCATTTTCGTATAAGGTTAACAACGCAGAGTGTTGTGGGAGTGACCCTGGACCCCAAAAATGATAATAAACAAGACAGCAAAAGCGTTGAAAGACTTAAAATCCACTCCAACAAAACACTTGTGGGCCAAAAAACTATAATCTAAAACGAAGACAGCCCAGAAAGGCAAAATATGCCAAAGTCCAAAAACTAGGACGCCTAGCCCCTAAAAAGCCCAAAAAGGCTAACACACGGTAAAAGGTAAAAGGTGAATGGCGTGGGATGAGGCAGACGCAACGTTTCGGTCCTTGACCGTTGTCAGGCGAGGAGTGTGAGATAGAGGTAGCTAGAAGCCTGCATTGAACTTTTGCTCAAAATCCGGTAGAAAACAGATTTGTGATGATGTCGCTACTGTGTTTGATTGATTTTGCTTGCGTATAAAGTTGACGACGTTAAAAACAGTTTCCCAAGCTACAACGAAGAACAAATTTGTGATGAAATTACTACTGTATTTGAATGATTTTATTTTCGTATAAGATAAACAACTTTAAAAGCATTTTTTCCAGCTAGGCAATTCCAGGACGGATCGACCAAGCATGTTCACCATCACCCCTTCGAATTCGCTCAAACTTTGTATACCAGCTTGTTCATGGACGCCATTATGTCTGGCAAAATTTTTTGGTCCGAGTTCAAATACATAGGTCACGAGATAGAAGTCACGGAATTTTGACGTCAGACGTGAAGTTGTAACACATTTTTAACTTTATTGCCAGGAAGAACTGAATAATCCCCAGAAAGTTTCATAACATTAGAAAACTTATGCATGGGGCTATTCAGAAAAAATATAAAGCTGACCTGAGGTCAAACATTGACCTTGTGGGCTCTTGACGTTTTTTTCAAACTGTTTTTTCTCGAAAAGCCCTGTTTTTATTTTTCCTATTTTTGGTGTGAAACCTTGTTTGGGTGTACGCGAACCATCTGAAACAATTTTGTATGGTTATACGAACTCTTAGTTAGGCTAATGAGGTCACGAAGTAGGTCATGTCCCTGGAGTTTCGGGAGCTTCAGAAGACCACTCCGGATCATAGTCGATATCGGTGTTGTCTTAAAGCTCATGAGCTTCTGAGTGCATTTGCGTATCTGAAAGTTGCGAGAAAAATATATTCGGGTGACTTTGACCTTGGTATGTGACCTAGCTTGTGCATGGATCTTGGTTAGAATGCTATCGGCACCAGTGGGAACAGATTATATATATATATATATATATATATATATATATATATATATATAATATTGATGTCACATAATATTCTCACCGAGAAACACAAGCTGTGGCTGCGGAGTCTCACAAATATTGATGGCATATTTATGACCCGGGGTCAAGTGTGAGTCATGGCCCCTCCGTTGGAAGTGCACGTGGAAAACGGAAATGGGCCGAAAAATAGCTATATTACTGAAGACAAGGATGAAAAAGGCTGAAAAGGAATTGATCCACGATTTGTAGTCTTACTTTATCCTTATTATACTATGCTCTATCCTATATTGTCGCATGTGCCGGTTTATTGCCGAACTGGCGGGGCTGAGGCCGGACCACACTCCTATGCGACCTCTCCTATGCGACCGCTCCAAAACACCCGGTCAACGTCCGCCTATGTTCCCCCTTTATGGCTGGCTTATTTGCTCGGAGAGAGAGGAGGGTGCAACGGCGACAGAAGACATGTATTCATTATTCTTCCCTAGCATTAAGAAGCTCCAATACTTCTCGGATGATTGTGCCGGGCAATACAAAAATAGATATGATATTGCTAACATTTGCCACAACCTTGCAGACTTTGGGATTGACTGTGAGTGGAATTCCTTTGCCACCTCTCATTATAAGAATGCCTGTGACGACATTGGAGGAACCTTGAAACGTGGCGTATACCGTGCAAGCCTCCAGAGACCGGTAAATGACCAAAATTGGAGTGCAGTGTCATTTTTTAACACTGTTAGCGGTTCCTGACCCACAAAATTAGTTTTTGCTTTGTTTTAAAGGACGAAATCAACGTTGTTGCCAGAAATCTTGCAGAACGTTTCGGCAAAGCAAAGCTGGTGAAGGGAACAAAGTCATTGCACCGGTTTGTGCCGCTGAGTGAAAACAGAGTAGCTGCCTACCAAATATCATCAGTGACAAACTGCTCCGTTAACGGAGGTATTCGATTTCTTATTGTGAGTAATCTGACGATGTTTACCTGTAGAGTAGAGTAGAGTATGTTATACCTGTATCTATAATGAAGATGGCGTATACCCAAAAGGAAAACTACGTAGGAGTGTATGTGCCATTTAAATTGCAGGATGCCAACGTCTGAATGATGTATTGGTGCTCGGAATATATCATCACTTGGATAACCGTGCTATTTCAGGCTATTTGTTAAGGTATGTAGATGCATTTCTCAACCCGAAATTGCACTTGTGTTAGATATGATAAGCGTGCCTCAGTCCTATTCGGCTTAGCTGTTAGTATGCTCAGTATTTCTTTCTGATCCTGTAATTATGTCATGCTAAGCCACGAGTTAAGCTCTCCTGACTGACTTCAGAGTTAAATCCAGTATTTTCCATGCCTCAATTTTGTGCCTAGTGCATTTGGAAATCAACAGCCTAATAGGATTATAACGGAAATCCCAAGGGCAGGCTAGGTCATATGCCAAGGTCGAGGTCAATAAAATATATTTTTCTAGCAACTTACAGATATGTAAATACAGTCAGAAGCTCATGAGCTATAATACTATACCCATATCGACTATGACCCGGAGTAGTCGCCTGAAGCTACCGAAACACCAGCGACATGACCTGCTTCGTGACCTCATTAACCCAACTAGGAATTCGTATAAACCAACAAAATTGTTCCAGATGGTTTGCGTGTGCCCAAGCAAGGTTTCACACAAAAATAGGACTTTTTGAAAAATGTCTAATTTTGAGAAAACGTCAACAGGTCACGAGGTCCATATTTGACCTCAGGTCAGCAATTACATTTTTCCTGAATATCATGATGCATTAGCTTTCTAATGATATGAAAATTTCCGATGATTATTTAATTCTTCCTGGCAATAAAATAAGAATATGCCACAACTTCACGTCTGACCTCACAATTTCCGTGACCTCTACCTCGTGACTTATTTGACCTCGGACCAAAAAATATCTACCAGACACAATGGGGCCCATGGGCGAGCCTGCATACAAAGTTTGAGCGAATTCGAAGGGGTGATGATGAACATTTCTGCAAAAAGTGGTCGATCCGTCTTGGAATTGCCCAGCTGCCACAGACATACAAGTGATTATATCACTACTGCATTTTATTGATTTCATTTACGTATAAAGTTAACAACGTTAAAAACAGTTTTCCAAGCTACAACGAAGGAAAAATTTGGGATGAAAACACTTCTGTATTTGAATGATTTTATTTTTGTATAAGACTAACAACGCTAAAATTAATTTTCCCAGCTACCACGGACAAATAAGTGATGATATCACTACTGTATTTGTATACGCTTAATACTCAGTTTTGCTGGGACAACTCAGCCGGGGACGTTGAGTCGTGGCCCCATCGACCTGTTAAATTGTTTCCCCTTACATATTCCATCCCGGCTCACTCGCTCCTTGCGACTCTTCGCTGAGCGCCGTGGCCGTGTTTGTACTGTCAGTGGGGTGCCTCTCTGCAGGGTGACGAGAAACATGCATGTTTTTCTGATGTGTTCCGGGGCTGACTTCTTTTGTGATCATTTCAATACTTTCGAGACATGTGTGGTAAGATATGTAAACGCTCGGTAGCAACCGTACCTTTTGGCTATTATCTCTTTTCATATTTTTATACTTATACATTTTTAACTTTTAAAGTTTATTAATTTTTAGGATATAAACTATCTCGATTTTTGTGATGTAAATAACCTTGTTTTAATGTTCTGACTTCGCTTGTAAGTGGATTTTATCTGTTGGCGGGTATTTTGAACAAATAAATGAATAAAGAAAATAAATATGTATGAATAAGACTCCCCAAAGCACCCGACTCTCACGTCGTGTTCCAGGGGAGCTTTTACATCGATTTTTAAGGATCTTCCTTCAGATGTCCGCAGGACCTCAGTCAAGTTCAGATCGATGGCGTTGCTATGAGTTTCCCGCGGTTGTCTTGTTCGGACAGGCTTACATGGGTAGTGTTTGAAACGTGGTCCTTCAAGGGGGCAGTATACTAATTCACTAATTCCTCAATATTTATGGTCCATGGATGATGAATATCTGGACGTGGCTGCACTGTCAAGCTAAATTGACTCAAAAGCCAACTTTGTGCCAGCTGGGCACTTGAATTTACACCAGAACTGAGCTTGAGCAACAAACTCCCGTTTCTCGACCTCTGGTAGATTCAGAGCAGGATATCACCACCACAGACGTGAAAAGGAAGCTTGCCAATCCATGACGTTGTATCAATGGAGGATGGGACTGAACTGACACAATGCGAGTATGATCCCCTCATATATATATATATATATATATATATATATATATATATATATATATATATATATATATATAACGTAGATAGCCTACTTTTGACCCGACTGTGAGTGAGCAGTACCTCACTGCTCTGCAGTACGTCTGTTGTAGACGGCGCTGTACCTGTTAGCCAATGCTCCTGCCACACGGCAGATGGCAGAGCGGCGTGACCTCTCTTCCGGTCATTATTTGAAAATTTGTTATTTGACTTTTAGGAAGTGATTTAAGTGATGAGTATTATGACTAATTTAAAGTTATAGTTAAATTTTTTAGTTATTAATTCCGAGCGTGTTTAGGAAGTTTGTATTAGGCCTTGCTTGTCAATCATTTTTCCGGTGCCGGGTCATGCAGTGACCCAGGGTTCATTTCCTGTCGAGGCTGCGAGCGAGACGGACCTGCGTGTCTTCTATCGAGCATCTTTTCTTCAACCGGAACGTGAGTTGAACTAAGTTGAAAGTGTTTAAAGTGATAATTAAAATAATTTAAATCAACTTCTAATAGTATATTAATATTGTTCGGTGTTTTGCCTTTATTTCTCTGGATTGAGGTTTCCCCTGCGGTAGATTTGAACTTGTGATGAGCTTGAGCTTCTATATATTTTCTGCTATCGCCGTCGTACTTTGATTTCCTGTCGGTGTCTTATTTTATAATTATGTTTATTCTCTAGTATGTTTTCATAGTTAGTTTTGACTGCTGTACTTTTTGGTGAAACATTTTATTTTCACCAGGGCGGGACATTTGTCCCGGGACTTTGTCCCTCAACCGGACTTCGTCATGGAGTCGCCGTTGGTGCGATAACTGTTCGTCCGATGCCATCAAATACGGCATGTCAGTTTAATACGCCTACTTTTGGACTGGTCTCACGGATTCGGAGTTGAAGTGGAGGGTATTCGACAATGACACTCGGCCTACACACTTGCAACACTCCGTACCGTCTACATATACGCAGGGCTCTAAGTCACCGTAACACTTGGAAGCTCATACGCCCATAGCTAAAACGAGTACGTCAGATCCTAATAAATAGCAGGTACATTAGATATGGTTTTGACTGGGTCACTAAGATAGTGTTGAATGATTTCACTACTACTTCACTAAGACCACCACAAAAATAACCGTGCAATATAGGAGCTCTCCATACCGGCATGGAAAGAGATAAGAAGGTCATCAGGGACATTATGACACGCAAGGCCACCTCACATGATGAGAATTAACAGTAACACATCAACATCTGCCACAACAGCTCTAAGAGATAAGAATAAAGCTACTGAAGCAAAGTGCAAACCAATGTAGTTTACCAGTACCAACGCATGCATGTATGTATGTACACACAGCTGGAGACTGTGCCTGTGCAATCCGTCAGGTATACTACGTTGGTCACACACCCCTCTCTCAGCCGCAGACTGACAATGCACCTCCAAAAGGGCGCTCCCAAAAAACACTCTATTGACCAGCACAACATCGCCCTCACCAGCAACATGCTCACATCAAACACTAAGATCGTAGTGTTCTGCAATGACCGGCGAATACGGACCACACTAGAGACCATTACCGTTCGCAACAAATCGCCGGTCATAAGCATGAAGACAAAACAGCTCACTGCAGCCTGTGACGGTTACCTAGCAGTTTTATCATAAAGTGGCACCGTGCCACTTCATGATAAAACTTTCAGGTAACAGTTAAGCACACATTCTTTTTATGTTTGGTTCCTTCAGATACAGGGTCCCTGTTTTTGCTCATTTTCATTATGATCAATCGGGCGATATTATTTGTATGTTTATATGTGATATTTGCCTGTGCATCTATAAAAACACTAAGGACTTAATAAGACTTAAAAACTTTCGAAATAATCATGAACATGTCTTATCTAAGGCGAAACGTTCTATAATTCTATTTTCTTAATTTTATACCGATATCACGACCAGGACCGATGCCTATTCCCCAAAATTGAGTCAACCACGAAAAATTCATCAATGCCAAAGAAGGTGCTATCTTCAACGAAAAATTTTCATGACTTCTTAAAAATTGTCACGTCGGTCTGCTGCTACAAAAAAACATTGTGACGTTATCCATGTTTTGAAATACGCGTTTTCTACTAGATGAATTCCTACGACTTCATCCACAGAATATATTGGTGCAGAAGCAGTGGTGAACTAAGGTGGAAAGAAAAGGGAGAGAACCCATCAGATGATTACTTCGCTGCGGTCTAGCCAAGGCCTTAGACGACGGGAAGGACATAAAAACGGGCAAAGGAAGAGATTGGTTCGGGAGGCTCCGTTTTGTGGGCTAACTCAAGTTGCTCAGGAATGGTTCTCTTTAACTGTTGGTATTTCTCTTTAACTGTTCCTCATAGCTTCAATATGATTTGTATTGTCTCATTCATCAACAAATGTGCAATCACAAGACCAGAACGGAAGTTGAAGAGAGATGAAGATACGTTTTAGGATAATCTCCTTCAGTAGTTGATTTGGAAGCATGAATTTTGGTATAGCTGCTCTGACTAACAGTTCCTTAGAGAATGTTGAAGTCCTACAGAATGCATTACTCTAAGCATTGCTGTCTTCTTGGGAAAAGTTACTCTATGTATATCGATTCAAAATGTGTATTGATTCTGTTTTTGTTTCTTGCTTTACAGGCTAGTGAAGGCAATAATTTGTATGTGCAGTATTTTTTGTTTTTATAAAGTCCTGCTACAAAGAACCTGTGTGCAGGATCTTTGGATTATTTTCCCTACCGAAGGGGTGATAAAGCACGAGTCTGCCTTCTTTCAAGCGAGTCACTTTCGTGAGGATTCCCTCTCAAAAGCTGGTGGTTTCCATGTCAGTCACATACTCATATTCGTTATTCACGACTTTATTTTATTGCAGATAAGGAGGACATGAGGCTCTTGGAAAAGCATATCTTAAATGGAACTGGGCGGCCTAAGGCTACAAAAAGGAAGAAATTATCTATCACGAATAAAAAATATTTATCGTGAGTCAACTGTTAGGAAACCTCTACTGATGTATTTTATTGTCCATCACTTCAGTATTGTTTTATTTGATGAATGCTTACCTGCGGCGCCCAAAACTGTTGGGGCACTCCTTGAGAATATGTACGCAGACATCCTCTACACTTGGGAATTCAAGGCGGCTTGCACTCTGTCGAATGATCATCTATCTCGACCACTCGAACGCACTGTATCTGCCGTCTTCATTACACCCAATACTGGTCACGATTGGATGCCAGTGCTCCGCCGATGATGTCTAGATGTTGCAGAGCGACAGGATAACGGTGCGTCGCATTCGACTCCCCTGCAAATGTCTAGCTTGATGCCGGGGGCCTCATCGTCTGAGTTTTTCATACATGAGCTTGCCTACTACAAAACTAGTGTCAGCTGGTATGCGGAAAATAGAACATGTCCAAACGACGCAATACCGGCGCTCTTGAAAAGTGCAGACTTTGTGCAGAACGGCGACTTGCGATGGAATTCGTTTCAAGTCGCCTCCACAAGACGAAGTATCGAACATACAGCAGGAGCCTTGTCTCTCTTAACGTTGAAGCCGGCGTTGAAGACACACTTTGGTCAATATCGGGTTCGTTGGAACGTGTCAAAGATTCGTCGGCTGCGCACAGCCGATCCTATTTCATATTTGAACGTTACATTCCATTCCTACGCACCGCGCTCAAAGTCATCCTCCAATTCACGCTGCGCAGCCTGATCCAGCAGGTGGAGAGACAGCCAGCTCGCTCTGAATCCCACTGGCATCACCGTTTCACTGAGCATGCGGATGGCCGGACCCGCCGGCACCCTCCGTCGCAGCAGACTGCCGGATTACCTCCCGCTGGCGCTGAACACCAGCGCCACAGAGCGGCGGCGGCGGCCGCGCGAAACATCCTGCTGCCTGGCAGCGGCACCGGCGGCACTGATATAGCCTCAGGCGCAACCTTGGCTGACACTGTCAACACGAGACAGCCGTTTTAACTGGACATGTCTGTTACATGCCACACCTCGCGGCCGTCGGCAGTGGGACGCCGGCGGCGGCAGCGGCGCGGCGTTGGTGCTGCTCCAGCCAAACCCGCACGTGAGGCTGCGGGCGCCACTGCGCCTCACCGCCTCCAGCCGCTCTGATGGAGGAACAGTCTTGTGAAGTGGATGTCTGATTGGATGAGGAAGTGTTGGGTCTGCCTACTTTGTCGATTGTCTTGATAGGCGTAGACGTATGCTAGCTGGACCAATCATGCCGCCGTTTGCTACGTTCCACGATCTTCGCATAAATCTCACGTTTGGTTTCTTCATTTCCAGACCTGATTTCTTTATAGATGGTCTTTTTAGAACTTCGACAAAGTGTTCATTCCGAACAGTAATCTCAAACTGTAGTGACAGCTCTTAGATCGCTACAAGTTTGGGAGCCTCAAACGGGTTCGGGCTGGACTGAACCCTCTCCGAAGCTGTTTCGAGCATACGCCTAGGAATGGGGGGAGGGGAGAGGCGGGGGATCCTGGCCCCTCTGTTCTCACTTCTTGTCTTAGAATCCCCAATTCCAGCTAAATTGGGAACAAATCAGAAAATTGAATAACAAACCTGTGTAGAAGGCAGCGATCAGCCCAAACGCAATGAGTTGTTTTCCTGGAGGGGAAAGTTTCTTGTCAGTAGCAGGTTGAAGATCGACTGATCCCTCGCTCTTTGCCAGTGGCGACGCTTATTGTTTCGAGGTGCAGGGAATTGATTATTTGTGATTGGTATAATTTACATCTTAACCCTTGCCCCGGTGGCGGGTACGAGCCACCTTCGCCCTGGTGGGGGGCTAAAAAGACCCCCACGATCTCAAAAACTAAGAGAGCTAGAAAAAAGCGCAAAACGGCAATCGAAAGCTCTTCGAAAATGATATCGAAAATACTTGGGTCATTTTTCTTGTCAGGTCAATATCAAGGTCACCAGAGGTCAAAATAGGTCAAAATCGCTAATATGAGGTGTACTAAGAAAGCCTCCTATATCTCAGAAACTATGATAGCTAGAAACATTTTTCTAACACCATTCGAAAGCTCTTGAGATGCGCTTTCATTACAGTGGCATTCATTTTCGTGTCAGGTCAAAGCCTAGGGAGCTACAGGTCACTAAATATTGGGCATATTCTTGGGAATGTCCATAGCCACCCATGCATAAGGGCGTTTACTTTTTCGCTAATAGCTTCCAAACCAAACAAGATACAGCCATAGTTTATGCACCATTGCAATCCTCTCGTCAATACGAATCGAATGATATATGATATTGCTATGCCAGGTCAAATTTAAGAATTTGACCTGACCCAGGTCAACGGTCTGACCCAGCTTGACCTGGTATAGTCATGATGTATATCATTTGACTTCCAGTGACTATACAAACACTTTGGTGACAAAATAAAAGCTCTATCTTAGTTTATTCAAAATTTATAGAGAAAAACACCAAAAAATGCTTATTTGACCTAAGGTGACCTTTTAAAGGTCATAAGTCAAAAATTTTGGTATCAGCTTCAGAAATGGGCTAAGAGCAAGTCGTAACCGATGTTTGAAGTTGATTCCATCCATACTTACTGAGAAAAGCTCATTTCGTGATTTTCCCCATGCATTGTCAATGGGGAGGTCATGCTCTGCACATGACCTTAGGTCACCAATATCAAAAATCCCGGAACAAATGTTGTAGCTCCTGGTGGGCCCAAAATGTGGTATGAGTTTCAACTTGATCGATTAACCCTTCTTTTAGTTATGCCGTCCTAAGTATTTTTTGAGGTGAGGTCACTTCACCTGACCTGGTGACCTGACCTGATATGACCTTGAGCCAAAATTTTCAGGAAAGATGTAAAAATGATGAAGGAACAGCTAGACCAGGTTTGGCGGCGCTGCGCGCCGCCGTTTTTTGGTCACTTCGGAAAAACCCGAGGGGGGTCTAAAAAGACCCCCCACCCGGGCGAAGGTTAATCTAAGATTTGTTTAGGTGTTCCAGTATCTTTTCGGCACTTATGTTTTTTCAGTATTGCTAGGTTTTCATGCTGCAATATTTATTTGGGGTGTTGTTATGCCTTGCATTTCATCAAACTTTCATTGGTTCGGGCTGCTTGCTACCAGAATCAGTTAAAAAAGTTAAAAACTAGTTTTTTTACAAGTGTATATTTTCCGCTTGTCACGATGTATATAAAGGGAGAGCCAAGTGAGATTGTCACCTACATTTCTTTGACACTGGGCCATAATAGCTATGCAATTTATTCTAGTCGTGTGGAATAACGTAAAAACGAATGAAAATGTTAACCATTCACAAGTCTTTCAGCAGGATCCTTTTAGTGTGGTATTCTTTAGGGAGCCACTGGACAGCATCTTTTTTTGTCTTAAAAAGTATTAAACATGTAGCAGGTGGGCAAAACCAGTTTTTCACAATTCTAACGCCGTGGTTCTTACTGCATCTTTACTGTATCGAACATAATAAGTTATGTCTTACAAATACACGGCACCGACCTGACATTTTACATTATTGATCCGGATATAGGATATTTTGATGTCATTGAAGCAGAGAACTACGGCGATAGAATTGAGAAAACACTGGTTTTGTCCACATACTACAGTCTTAATACTTTTTAAGACATAATCAAGAGGGTTTTACCGTTTAACCTGTTGAACTCCCCTATGGATATAGGATTTAATTAGTGTTATGGGCGCTATATGACCCATGCTGTCGGTGGACCTCCAAGCTCCAAGTACGATGATGAACGTGGTCAAAACCACTTTTCAAGACAGCAAAGTCACGATACTGAATCAATGTGTTACACGTTACTGTCCTCCTGGAGGAAATAGATTGCTACGTTACGTTGTGTCTGGAAATTCATTCTCGACTACTGACAGCTGTACCGCGGCTGGCCCAATTCGCAAAGGTCTGCCTTGAGTCCATTAACTAGAGCAATCAGTGCACAGCTTTTAACAGCCCGGTAGTCTGGTAGCCGAAAACGAAACGCAGTCCTGATCTTTCTCCATGTAGCTGAGCGTCATGTTCTGTTCAGACGCCTCACTACCGACGCATACTATCGACTTGTTCGGCGGTACAGTACAGCTTCGCAGGCGCTGACTCGGGGAGCACTGCGGTACATCCTATAACTCAGGGGTGTTGGGCGGCGCAGCGCGACTTGTCGCAAAATACCGCGAGCGCCCGATATCTAACGCTCCCTCCGCCAGGAAGTCTTGGATATTACTCCTCTCTCATGTTTCCATCCAGTAAATGACAACTGAGATAAAGCTCAGACCACCTTGCGATCCAGGAAATTAGGCACTTGTGTGCGATTCTTAAACAATAGGAGTGCGGGCGATCATAGGCGTAGGAATGTCCAGAATATTGGGGGGGTCAGCGGGCATTTTGAAGTCATTTCCTTCCAGTCAACGCCATAGGGTTAATGGTTAAGAATCATGAATATTTGGGGGGCATGGCCCCCTGGCCCACCCCGTTCCTACGCCTATGCGGGCGATCTTTGAAAGTTGCTGCGCGACGGACATGGTGCTAGGTCGACTTTTGTTAAAGTGTGACTTGCTGTGTTGTAATCGCTTCGGAATGAGAAGGGGGGGGCAGACAGGCCTTCTCACTTCTCATAAAAATCCACATTTCAGCCTATTTGGAAAGAGTGTAACAACCTTGCAGTCAGCAAGTTCAAAAGGTAACAAATAGTTCAAATCTGACGAGTTTTTAGCTCAAGACGGGAAGCTCAGCAAGACGAAAGCGTCGGTGACTGCGCATGACCGATGACCGTGTTTGAACGCCCGATGTCACGCTGTCAGCATCCCAGGGTTAGAATTACTGCACCAGGGCTAAAAAAGCTCCGTCCTACCGTCCTCACCGGCGACCCACAAAACCTTTTTGTTACTTGTCGGGGCGACAAAATCAAGCTCTGCTGGAAGATGAATACTCAGACGGCACCTGTCAGAACGGATTGGTTCAAAAACATCGGCCTTTACCTTTTGATCTCGTCTGTTGCACCCATCTTTCATTTATTGATTTATTGTGCCTCTGTTTTGGGTACCAAAAGCACCAAGCTTCAGACGTGGTACATACGTCACCATTCTGCTCTGCCGTCTGTGGGACGCTGCCATACCCCGTTTATGGCTACGCTGGTTGTCCAGGAGTCATCGGCGCAGATCTGCAGTCGACAACCAAATCGTACACAAATACCGTAACATTGCTCAACGGAATAAATCAAAGGAGAGCTATAATACGATCAGAACTGCTGTTATTGATGTTATTTTGTTCAGAAATATTTGTTCTATATGTTCAGTGATGTCAGTCTTACAAAGTATCATATGTTGAAGAAAAAACCCGTTTCGTTATTGTCAAAGGCTGCGTTTGAGTAGCTTGGGTGGTTGTCGGGCGGGTTGTCGGACGGCGGCGTAGACGGATGAAGTGCTAACTTCTGCCGCCAGGGCGATTCCTTCAGAATTCAAATGTGAAATATTGACGGCTGGAGACGCTGGACATTTATTGAGGACGGTGCTTTTCGATATATCGGGTGGGCAATGATGCAGTGCATACCGGAGGTTAATTTTTCCGGCTCGCGCCCTTTTAAATTGGGTGAGAAAATAGTGTCAGTCTGGGCATTGTGGCTGAATGAGCACTAGGCCATGTCGTGAACACCACTTTTTCACAGGATCTTTGATTACCGGGTGTTTTATAATGTATTGATGGCCGCTAATCACGATTTCCTGGTCGAAAATGTCGAATTCGAAAAATATTTGCCCGCGCAAGCCGTTTGAAATTCCTCCAATTTGCCAAAATTTCGATGTTTTCATATCTCACAGACAATAAAATGCAACTGATGTATTGAAAAGGCCCCAGAACTTTAAAACCATTGAATCTGAACAATTTGAAAACTTTTTTGACTCCTTGAAATATGTACTTACCCGAAAAAGTACCTTGGAAAGACAGGGATGTTTGAGCTTAAAAAGATGATAATAGATGGCGCGCATGACGCAGCCGTCAATCAGTGTCCCGCTACGTCGCTTATGACAAGAAGCTATTAGCCAAATGAGCTGGATATAGGATTTGAGCCTATTATGAATTCGATGAATGAACATTTACCTCCACAAGATGATCTAGATTTCTCTCGCTTGCAGTTTTAAATATTATTGGTAATGGTCGCTTTCAAAGCAGGTCCAATTCAGATCAGCCAGCGATATATAGATTAGGTATCTAAGCATGTAGTCACTGCGGATCAATTTTAAGTATTAAAATGTATACAATAGCCAGTCGATTATATTTAGATTAGTCTTGCTATCACTAGCAAGGAGAATACCGTATTTCGGGTAAGATGAAGCTACACGACACCCAGATTGCCGTCAAGCCATGTATGCTGCCGCATAATCAGCTGTCGACTTGGGCTGACGTTGTCGGTCGAATTATGATGCTGCGGCTTGAAGAGATGGAGGCCAGGGAAGTGGACGAATTTCATGTTTCAATAGCTTCAATATTCGAACCGACCGCTGATGAAGTTACCGAGACTTACAGAAGAATATCTGTGCCAGCAAGAAAGAGGTACAAAGTTCGCTGTGAAATAAGAAAGCATTATAATTTGAAGGAAGCGATCAGAAGGCGCCTACAAAACATGAAGATATTGTCCGCATGGACAAAGCATGACAACATTGTTTGACATATCAAACAGATCTCTACCATCAAAGGTATCGGCAAACAGAACATTTCTGGAAGACCAGCGATAGGCACAGAGGTTGCATATTGGTGGCTTGGATGCAGTCGTGACAGACCATTGGAGGCGGCAGCAGCTGAGGCAAGCCACTGCTGCTGTCGTTGTGGCTACCAGGAGTTCTCCGGATGTTGCGTTCTGACGGAGCTGAAGCTGCGTCAGAACGCAACGGCACCATTGACAGCGACCGCTGGTGGTATATGCAGCAGCGAGCTTCCTATTTGTAGCATCACATCAGCTGCTGACAGATGCCGCACGTGAATAGGCTCTGGCAGGTATAAATCAATCTCGGATAGAAAGCTTATTTCTAAATGTTACACGGAAGTCGTTTATAGACTTGTCCGGGTGATTGTCATATAATTGTGCTCGAATACGGACGAGCCGGCCTCCCGATCAGGCGTTATTAGCGGCAGCAGCAGTGGCTTGCCGCAGCTGCTGCTGGCTCCAATGGTTCGTCCCGACTGCATCCAAGCCACCAATATACAACCTGTGTACTTTTCGCTGGTCTTCCAGAAATGTTCTGTTTGCCGATGCCTTTGATGGTAAAGCTCTGCTTTATATGTCAAACAATGTTGTCATCCTTTGTCCATACTTACAATATCTTCATGTTTTGTAGGCGCCTTCTGATCGCTTCCTTCAGGTTACAATGC
This sequence comes from Lepas anatifera, assembly GCA_034440635.1. Taxonomy (NCBI): domain Eukaryota; kingdom Metazoa; phylum Arthropoda; class Thecostraca; family Lepadidae; genus Lepas; species Lepas anatifera. The sequence goes on along the minus strand of JAOTON010001855.1, from coordinate 581,749 downwards.
CTCCTTATTTCACAGCGAACTTTGTACTTGTTTCTTGCTGGCACAGATGCTCTTTTGTAAGTCTCGGTAACTTCATCAGCGGTCGGTTCAAATTTTCACGCTATTGAAACGTGAAATTCGTCCACTTCTCTGGCCTCCATCTCTTCAAGCCGCAGCATCATAATGTGACCGACAACGTCAGCCCCAGTCAAGAGCTGGTTAAGCGGCAGCATACATGGCTTGACGGCGGCGCTAGGTGTGGTGTAGCTTCATTTTCCCGAAATGCGGTATTCTCCTTGCTAGTGATAGCAAGACTAATCTAAATATAATCGACTGGCTCTTACATACATTTTAATACTTGAAATTGATCCGCAGTGACTACATGCTTAGATACCCAATCTATATATGACTGGCTTATCTGAATTGGATCTGCTTTGAAAGCAACCATTACCAATAATATTTAAAACTGCAAGCGAGAGAAATCTAGATCATCTTGTGAAGGTTGTGAAGGTTGTGTTCATTCATCGAATTAAAAAAAGGCTCAAATCCTATATCCAGCTCTTTTGGCTAATAGCTTCTTGACATAAGCGACGTAGCGGGACAGTGGTTGACGGCTGCGTCATGCGCGCCATCTATTATCATATTTTTAAGCTCAAACATCCCCGTCTTTCCAAGGTACTTTTTCGGGTAAGTACATATTTCAAGGAGTCAAAAAAGTTTTCAAATTGTTCAGATTCAATGGTTTTAAAGTTCTGGGGGCCTTTTCAATACATCAGTTGCATTTTATTGTCCGTGAGATATGAAAACATCGAAATTTTGGCAAACCGGAAGAATTTCAAACGGCTTGCGCGGGCAAATATTTTTCGAATTCGACATTTTCGACCAGAAAATCGTGATCAGCGGCCATCAATACATTAGAAAATACCCGGTAATCAAAGATCCTGTGAAAAAGTGGTGATCACGACATGGCCTAATGAACACCTACAAACATTCCACGACCAAGCATCCTGGGAAAGCAGTGCTTGGGATCTTCCCAAAGAGCCAGTTTGGAACAGGACTACGTTTTGGTTGGACAATACTTGATGAGCCAGTGCTCGCCTGCTCCGTATTATTCAAATTTGTCGAACAGATTTGCAGACTTTTAACTTGCAAGCTGCATAATATGTCTGTTTTGTAAGTTTGATGTATGATGTATGTTTGATTTTTGTGCAATAGAGACCGCTTCACAGCGCTTGTTTTACTTTCCAGGCTGGGCAGTTAATCGGTAAACAATTCTTATCTGGAATATTTGTTTGGACAACCAGCAGTCGATATTTGTATTTGGTCGGCGACCACCGAACTGCTTTTTTTAGCCCTGTGCCGCACTTCGCAGCGCCTTCCGGGTGCTGCAACCGGTCAATGATGAAGCCTCAATATTCCTTGATTTCTGGACTAAGACTTTGGGAGAAATTATTGTAAGCGAATATCATTTGGCACTTCTGGACAATGGGCCATGGAAGTTACATTGAAAGGGCTCATTTTTTTCATCAGGGCTCAGAGCAACGTCTGAAAAGACTGACACCCAAGTTGACATTATACTGACAAGTTGACACCCATTGACAAGTTTGTACTAATGGCCTCTGGTGCGCGAGCTTACGTCAAGTGTGAAGTAATGGCCTAGGTCTATTATTCAGGATCTAGGTTTAAGTTAATACGTCCGTGCAAGATTTGGTACACACTGATTACATCTGTATGGTTCCTCCCATAATAAAAGGATGGAAGCTTCAGATTTTGTAGGGTTTCATTGTAAGCCTTCCGATGTCCATCAGGGACCATCCTGTCAGCGCTTGTCAGGACTCTCCCTAAACTCTTTTGGGGAGTGTGGTTAAAAAGTAGCATGCCAAGTTACCGTATTTCAATTCATTGGCTGCGCTTAGAAGTGCTTATCAGCACAACCCAGTACTGCGGAAGTCACCCGCACCGAGACAAAGCAGCTCGCCAGCATATCTAACAAAACCGGCTCAGAACCAGACTAACACAAAACGATATAAGCACACTGAAAATAAAACTACACCAGAGACTGGAATATTTCTGCCGTGTACTGTGCGGCGGGGCCGGACAAAAGTCGCATGTTAACCAATTTTTACTTTGATGAAGCTAGTGAAAGTGGCCATTTCTGATAACTGCAATACCCCTGGCATGCATAACATCTACTTTTGATGTATTTTGGATAGTTGTTTCTAAGTTACTGCACTTTGAATCAGCCCCCGCCTGTGACCGTGTTTTCTTCCAGGTGAAATGTAGATAAAACATTTGTTTGTAACAGCGACGTCATCGGATTCCAATTTAATTTTTGGACAAGATTCAAGCCGATTCAAAAGCTGGGTGTTATAGCATGATCTTTTGGCTATCCTGCAGTTTCAAAATATTCTACGTCCAGCTGCGTTTTTTCTATATTTTATACTTATTCCAAATCTTGTGCCTCACCTTTTTCAGAGATCTCTACACGCCTTGACCTCTTGGATAGCCTTCTAAACACCTCTCATTGCAAAAGTATTCGAACCGTGAGCCCAGAAGATGTATTAATATTTCTCTGACTTTAGTTTTCCATTGTTTTCCATTCCATTCCATTGCCCTCTAAAAATTAAAAACTGCGGGAAAAACTTAAGGAAAGATTGGGAAGAAGTATCCCGTTCAAGTGCACGCATGGTTTCCAGTCAGGCTGTGTGGCTCTCTGAGCCTGTTAACCCGCGCCCCACCGGGGGTCCAGCGCCACCTTCGCCCCACCGGGGGCCATCGATGGCCCCCCTCTAACTCCGAAAATATGGGCGTTAGCTTAGCGCAAATCTGCAAAGTGCAATAGAAACCTCGCGTGAATTCAGTAAGAAACTACTTCACATGTTTTAGTGCTCAGGTCAATGGTTTGACCTCCAGAGGTCAAATTAGGTCAAAATCAGCTATTTTCACTCAAATATGCAATGCTTAAGCAAACTGGGCATAACTCTTATGCCATTAGAGCTACTGAAGTTTGGTAAAGTAAATTTGATAGGAAATTGTCAGTCCTTTTTCCGCTATGTGAAACGTAAAGACCTTCCGCCAGTGGTTTGACCTCCAGAGGTCACCTCGTGACCTAAGATGACCTGAGGTCACGAAAGGTTAGAAAGTGACCTTGCCGTATATCAAATGAAAGCCAGTGATGAGACAAACACGATGGTGTTTGTTTCAGCGCTCTAGCTTAATTAGGTCAAAAGTTATTGTCAAAACACTGTTTTTGACCCCTGGTGACCTTGGATGACCTTGGAGAGGTGAAATGGCAAATATAGCACCTGGAATCCGTGAAAGGGTGTCCAAAAACGCTTTTCTGATCAAGCTGAGCATTTTCAATCGCTTTTGTGACTTTTAGATCATAAGACAGCTTTTTCCCATGCTTTTTCAATGGGAGAGGTCACCTCGTGACCTGACCTCAGGGCACGAAATCGAAAAATCCCGGATATACACCTTGTAGAACCTGGAGAGGCCATAAAGTGTAGAAAGTTTCAAATGGATCAACTTCGAAATGTAGCTCGTACAGAGCTCTAAAGTTGAAGTGATGTGACCTTCGTTGACCTCGTCTGGTGACCTGACCTTGGGTGACCCGGGGTAAAAAATTTCAGGGATGGTGGGAAAATGATGCAGTGAGAGGTAGAGCCCTCAACCGCGGTTCTGCGCCTCTTCGCTTTTCTGCCATTCCGGAAAAAACCTTAGGGGGGCCATCGATGGCCCCCGGTGGGACGAGGTTTAAACCTCGAGAGTGTCTCCCCTCAGCCACCATCAAAATCTGAGACCCCAAATTTTCTTGGCCGTTGAAGTCGCCTCTGCACACTCCAAATATTGGCACTTAATACCGCTACGTCGAATGCCCACCATCGAGCTAAATACAAATAGATGTCCTGCAGCCCACTCAAGTAGACATCATCGATGCAGTAGTCGTCATGGTTCGCCACCAGCTCCACCTGATTTTCTCGACGAGATGGCAGACATGTTTGTGGCCCTTATATATCATCCCTGGGCCCGAATGACGCCAAATCGTCCCAGAATCCTCCTTCATCGGCACGCCATTATTGAAGCAGCTCCTATGCTCATTGGAGTCATGACTGAAGAGCCCCTGGAAGCACGGGCAAAAGATGCTTGGTACCTACACAAACACCACTGCAGGAAGACCATACCAGCTCCTATTCTCAATATCTTATGTGGTCTTCATGTCATGTAAGATCCCATGGTTGCCTCAATCAGAAAATGAAGGCGGGCGAAGTGGAAGCCATTACCAATGTGCCTCCGATTCGCCCGCTCAGGAGCTCCGCCAAACTCTTCGTACGAGGACTAAAAGGATGGTGTACCGCGGTGAACGATTGATGATGAGGAGGATGATGATGCTGATGCTGATGATGATGATGATGATGATGATGATGATGTTGATGGTGAGGGTGCTTTCATGGAATGCGCGTGTTAAACTCCAAATATTTGTAAATTTAATTCCATTTTTACTGTTCCATATTGAGACTAAATTTTTGCTCATTAATACATATTTACTGGGAGCGATTTAAAGCCTCAGTTCACACAAACATTTTTCACATCAGGTAGCCATGTTGATCGCATCAAGGATATATGGGTAGCCAACCTGTGATGTCCTTGACCTCTGGGGTTGATCTCGGCATGGTGTCGGCGTGCTGACGCGTAAAACCTGCGAGATATCAACGTCGGGCCGATAGATAAATAAAGTTTGTGTGGGTCCCAAGCCATGTTGGTATACCCGGCAATGAATTGGCGGATGAAGCCGCCAAAGCAGCGTCGTTTCTAAGCCCCCAGGAAAGGTTCCGCGTACCAGCGGGTGACCTCAAGGCTGCTATCAATAGTTTTTTCTCCCCAAAGTGGCAGGCGAGATGGGACACTGAACCGGACTGTGCTTTGAAGCGTCTCAGGACAACGATAGGCCACTGGGAATCGAGTGCTCGGCGAAATAGAAGAGAGGAGGTATGTCTGGCTAGATTACGCATTGGCCACACATTCATCACACATGGACACTACCTGTGTGGCTCTGCACCAAACACCTGCCCCCGGTGTGGCGTAAGACTGAGTGTCGAACATGTTTTGTCAGACACTGATGTTTGCGCAGGGCTCCGCCAAGTGCGTTGCCGATTCCTACCTGGAATATCGATGCCGGAGATCCTCGGTAACCACTCAACAACAGATTTCAACCGTGTTTTACTATACTTGACTGAGATAGGTTTCCACATCATTTACAGCCCAAATAGGGTTTGAGTGGGCGGCAGAGCCCAAGTCTGAGCTATGGACAACTATTCGTAGGTAGGATGACACCCAACAACGAAGTTGAATCTGATATTTGACTAATCTCACCTGTTAGGCGCGCTATATGGCCCTGGCAGCCGAAGTGCCCTAAAACACCAACACACACACACACACACAACGTCGGGCCGAGATCGGCCCGATCTCGGCATACCGCTTACGAGATGCCGACGTCTCCCCGACATCTGCCGACGTCGGCCCGATCTCGGCATGTTTACTGGGTTAGAAGTAACTGACCTTGAATGACCTTGACCTAAAAATGTCAGGGAAAATTGTGCTGGATATTCCCTTTATGATCTTAGTCCGCTTTTGGTGCAGGCCAAGCTTTTCTCCGCATTTTCACGGCATTTAAATCCATACGCATTTCTTCATTTCACATACACAGAAAATATGATCGGTAAAACATTTCAATAGGCCTTCAGCACGGCCCAGATTTGACATTAACGACCTCCTTTGGCTTTTAAGATATTGAACTACGCCAATGGAACTTTGCAGTAACGTAGATCATCACCCCCTGTACCCCCACCCCCTCCCTCAATGGGCGTTTTTCTAACCCTCTTGGCTTCCAAGACCTCAGGGGTACACTTTATGACCCCCTGCACTGTACGTTGACGCCAGAACCCTCTCCACTGCGTGCACTAACCCTCGACCCGATGGGAGGGGTGCTCACCGCTGCACTTGGCACACCTGATCCTTTATCAATTCTACAACGTTCCCAAAAAGTTTAAGGTTGGGTCACCACAGGTCAGGTCACTAGTGCAAGTCAAGTGACCTCACCTCCAAAAATATTTAAGGTAGCATAAGTAAGAAATGGGCGAATCTATCGGATTGAAGCTTATACCACATAATGGGCCTACGGAGTGCTAGAACATACGTTCCGGGATTTTTCATATCGATGACCTAAGGTCAAGTACGAACCATGACCTCTCCGTTGGAAAGAAATGTAAAAACAGAAATTGGGCTGTATTTGTGTAGGCACAGCTGAGAATACCTTCGTATTCTCCAAATCTTAGCATCATGGGCTCCTTTCTAGGTTCATGCTGCAATTTTTTTACCTGCGACCTCAGAGAGGTCACAAGTACCCAGCTTTCAGACTTAGGTCAATAACATTGCATGCAATGATGACACAAATCTTATTTTGATATCATTGCGTTTGTATTCCTACTGCAAGTCGCTTGATATACATATTGACTATGCTAGCTTAAAAGTGGCCTTGACCTGACCTAAGGCAGGCCATTTTTTAACATGTTAACTGGGGGCCATTTCCCCCCAGTCGGCCAAATAAAAACACACAAATAAAAAACAGCAAAAATAAGCAGGTAGGCTTTTTACCTATTAACGGAAAACGCGAAAACAATTTAAGATAAAGCCCCAACATATTTTAGGGGCGCAAAGCACCTTAAAGCGCCTCCGGTTCATTCTGCCCGCAAGTGGTGCTTCTTCGGTATGTCTTCCCATATTCTGGAACAGCATGTCAAGGTAGGATGAGGATGGGTATGTATAATCTGGAAAATGTAGTTACCGACGATGATAGTTCAGGATCGCTATATGCAAACAGTGCTTCGAGCAGATCCATGACTAAGGTAGGTATTTAATACATCGGCGGATCCAGGAGCAACTTTTGTAGGGGGCCAAATCAACGTTTGGGGGGAATCAAGAAGAAATCTCGAAAACATGGTATTTAAAAATCGGCCAAAATTTGGTCTTGAGGGGGAAATATACTTTTTAGGCTTTGGTGGGGCCACGGCCCCTTTAGCCCCCTTTGGATCCGTCAGTGATTTAAGACCACCCCTCAAGATGACCAAATGAGAGCAAACGCGAAAACTTTCCTGTGTGCTATAGGAACTAATATTTGAAAGCCAATGTCTTCTGTTATGGTGATTTGTTTCTAACCCAACGTACTTCGCCATCACGACCAGTGGTAGTTGTGATGGTGGTAATAGCGATAGCCGCCCTACCTCCATGTCCTACCTATCCTAAGGACACACTTATCCATTGGGGTAAAACGCCTACCAAATATTGGGGTAAGACGCTTGGGGCGTCTTACCCCACACTACAGATGGGCGTCTTACCCACGTAGCAACGGCAGCATGCAACAAAGATTACTCAATTCTGCGGCGTTTCCATGCCGCATAATTGCTGTCGAAATGTCGCACAAACTCGCTGTTTCAACCTCACAAATGGCCGTGAGTGCATCTAAATCACATACAGTACAATTGCAACTTTAAGATAGCTTGTTTTTATATCCGGAAGGGCAAAAAAACAACAACTGTTTGTTGAAAATTACCGAAGCAGACCAGGCGCGTCCAAACACGTTCAGGACCCGATCAGAAAGATCCCGACCAGAAAAAAATAATAGATGTAGGCTCCAGTTCCTACATCAGTCTATAGATGCTACTAGGCGTCTTACCCAGGTGGGCTCGTTACCCCACTCTACCCTAAATAGGTAAAGCTGAAAATCCTCAAACTGTCTATTTTTACCCCGATCTTGACCAAAAAGTTAAGTTTTTGAGCATCTGACCTCTCAAAGGTAATATCAGGTCACGGGGAGCATAGAGTGATTGTTTTGCAAATAACTTCTCACTGAATTGAGATAAAGCTCCTATTTTGCTTGCATTGTGCTTATATTGTGACGGGGAGCATGACCATACCCGGTTACTCTATGACCCTGACCTAGCTCGAGGTCAGGTCATTCTCACTATTTGACCTAGCAGGGTCGTATTATACATCATTCGATTCGCCGTGATGAGAGGAATCCAATCATGCATAAGGATTTGCTCTAGCTTTCCTGAGGGCAGATCTAGAGAGAGAAACGTACACTGCTCTGTTGTAAGCCTCTAAAACCTTCTTTGACCAATGCTGACCTCAATATTGACCGGACATAAAAATTATACGGATAACATTTCTTCGTCTTGTCAAGAGCTTTCGAACACCGCCCGAAATTTTTCTTAAGCTTTCGTATGGGATGAGATATGGAGGTGGGGCGAAAACCTCCCCCAGCAGGGTGCATCATGCCAGGGACCCCAGCGGGGCGCGTGTTAATTCAACAATACCACGTTGAGTTTTCAGACTGAGGGGACTCCCTTTGGAGCCCGAAGTGGACTACTATTTTAGAGGAAAGTTAAAGGGTTTTACTATATTAGAATATTCTAATGGCTGATCTTGCAAAAGGTATACAAAACTTTATACCAAATAGACGCATATATTTGGTTCAGCTTTTTGTAGTGTTTCTTATTTTTGTTGTATTGTGGTGGCATCATGTTTTGGGGAGAATGTACCCATACGTTGATTAAAATGCCCTGATACGGACTGAAGAAGGATTTTATTTCATCTAGGAGGTAATTTTTTCCGTGACTACAAGCGCCTGCTTTTTGCTTGTTTTATTTTAATTGTGCTTATTAAAGGAGGGCTTTAAATGGCGCTGCAACTAGCCAACCATCTGGGAAAGTTATGGCAATGAATAGAATAAATGGGTTTATTTGCCAAGAGCTGAAAATATTATTCTCACTGTGATGTGCAATATTGTGCATGCATGCTCTCCATGGTCCATGTCCAGTACAACTGCTGTCACTGTTTTAGATACCATTTTAACATTTCACCTAGGTATGTTTGCATTATTCATCTGTAACATGTTACTTGTTTTATGTTAACAGAACTGAATAGTAAGGAGAAGGAGATGAATTTTTGTGTCCCAGTGAGCTTGAAATAAGTTTGCAAAGTGATGTTAGAGTTGTGAGTTCATGATTATGTGAAACACATTCTTTATCCTTTTAGATCAAAGTACAGACTCAGGTCAGTCTTTTTAAATCTGCACTCTTCACTTTTTGCTGCTTCAGTATGTGAGTTTGTTGTTTCCCCTTTTTGTGCACTTAATTCTATGCCTTATCTGCCTACCATCTGATAGGTACATTTAGATTTAATTATTTTATGATACCTCAATGCCTTTGCTACTCTAAAAAATATTAGTTTGCCTTCAGTGCCTACCATGCTAAAGATTTGTAAACTTTCATGCATCTTGCAAGGTTTGAACCATACATGCTGCTGAAAAACAACAACAGAAAGTGACCACAATTTTGAATAGTGTTTTGAAATTTTCAGCCTATTTTAAAGTATAAGGAATGTATCAACAATACCCACTGGAATAAAGAGAGTAAAAACTGCTGATTCATGTGATTGTGACAATTGTAGAAGTGAAATAAAGAGTTATCATGGGAAAGGAACCATGTGCCTGATGTTTTAAATAAGGTAGAGTTGGTGTGATCTTCCCACAGCAGAAACTGTTTACAGAAACAAGCTTAATTTTTAAGACTGTATCTTTTGAAAAATATTTGTATTGAGGCATTACTTTTTAACCCATACATGCTTCATTCGTACTTGGAAGTTCTCCTCAACCCTGAATCACATTTTAGGTGATGCTCATAACTGGAAATTGGGTTCGTTGAGATAAATTATTTCTGTTGTTTAAGTATGAATTTGGAAGAACAAAATGTCTGGGTGTATGTGAAAGATGCCAAACATGAAAATTTTCCAATCCTGATGTAGCATGTGATCTGTGTTTGTAACAATCTTCAGCCACTAATTTTTTGCCCCAATGGGAATGTGACAATTCAATGGATTTTGAACTGAGCGTAGTGAATACCAAAACATACCAAAAACCACTGGCTTAACGTTTATTTCTCTCAGAACTCCCATTTTGATGAGAGAGAGAGCTCTTTTCTTTTTGAACCAAATGAGCTCATGCTTGCCCAATCCTCCTACAAACGGGTAACATTGCCAATGGTGGCTGTTGGTGGCATGGGGCCAGGGGTTGGTATCTGCTCTTTAAAATCCTATGTTTGTTCAAATGGTGGGGGTTCTAAGACAAATGAAATTTAAAATGCAAGATTTCACTGTATGCTCTACCCCCTGGTTATCTCAGTTCAAATTCCATCATGCATTTTTTACATGTGGTCTCATAGGTATCCAGTGTGCAAAGGATGGCATTTTCAACGATATCTTTTCAGTGAGAGTATCCTTGGAGACAGGAGCAAGTGGTGCAAATTTTATCAACCTGGTGCGAATTTGTGAGACTGGTGCAAGGAAGGTGACACTGAAAACCAAACAAATAATGACTAAATGGTCATTAAGACACAGGGGAGGCCCATACAAAAATCTTCAACTAACTTATAAGAGAGGTAGCATTGCATCATGTGGGTGGGAATGTGTGCGTTTTTCTCCCTGGTATATGGCAGATTGATGCAAATTTGTGGTGGCTGGCGGTGCGAGAATTTTAGATGGCTGGTGTGACTCATCTGGCCTGCTGCCATAATTTGCAGACTGGATAGGTATGCCCTTTGATAGTTTTCTTTGCCCAGTTTTTGTTACTTTGAAAATATGATTATTTCCGATTTCCTGTCTTCCATCCCTTTTAATTTTAAAATTTGCCAAACATTTTGGGGAGGAGCTTTAGCTAAGGCACACAATTTGCCATGCTACATGATGAAAAGCACCAAATTTGATGGTGCTTTTATTATGAGAAGTCAAGCAGTGGCGGATCCAGGGGGGGCAAAAAGCATTTGGCCCCCCAAACAGAAAAGTTAGGGGCAAAACTATGTTTTGCCCCCCGAAAGCGATCGGCCTCCTTTTTCCTGTCTCCTTTTTAGTTTATAAGCAAGATTTTGGTGCTTCAACTCTCAACTTCAAACAAAACCAGTTAAGTTCAGTGTAAACATTGGGCCTTGGATAGGAAAAAAAGGATCTCGAGCCCATAGTTTTCACCCAGTGATGTTTTTTTTTGCCTTTTTGCTTCAAATTCCCAAAATTCTACCAGCAAATAATGTTGTATTGCATATTTTTTCTGCGTGAAGTTTTTTTGCTTTTCGGCTTTGGTTTGCCCCTCCCAAACCGACCGGCTAGATCCGCCAATGAAGTCAAGATTTAAGTTAATAAATAGCCTTGAAAACACATGAATGGTTGCTTGTTACTAGCTTCTTTTTTCCTTAAAATTTGGCCTTTCTTGTCACCCTCGACCAAGGCAGGCACTTTGCTTTTTAGTCGGGGCTTACAAGGGAGAATAGTTTTTTTGGAAACTCAAAGCATTTTTGGGATTTACAATGCAAGTTTAAATCCTAAAATGAGAACCCACAGCAGGAGCACCAGGTAACTCGTTGGATTTGATTATGCCAGAGATTTACTCAATGCAAGCACTACACAGAAAAAAGGTAGGTTTGCCAACTATAGCGCAAAAACCATTTCTGTTTAAATAACATCCTTCTTAAGCAATGTGATACGATTGCTATGATACATGAGCTGAGAAAGTCATTTCATAGACCATACCTGAAAGCCCACGGATTGAAACTGTATTTGCCCCTAACTTCACCAATTTAAGGTTAAATGAGTGTGTGAGGGCGGAATCCGGAACCTTCCTTATCCCTTCCCTAGATCGAATTGATCTCTGCGTCGGTCGAAG